>CM042143.1:46794318-46886471 GCA_023376005.1 Doryteuthis pealeii | reverse complement strand
GTCTCCATATTTCCTGACTTGTTGCTTTGGATTGTTCAACAACTTTTGAGTAATCAAAGCATCAATAAAAAATAAATGATCAAAAGACAAACCCTAAAAGACGATTCCATTCCACTCTACTAAGCGGCCATCTTGCAAAAAGAGATGAAGATAATTTTTATTTGCAACCTTTTCGTAAGCAGATCCAAAGCCAGGAATTATCTATGTCTGCAAAACTCAGAAAAGAAACAGCGATTACCAGCCCCACGACTGGATTATCAATGAGGTGATCTTAATAAAGTGGCTTCTATCGAACTGAAAAATACTGCTCAACTGTGCACTGATCAAATACGCAAGGAGGATGAATGTGCGCTCTTGGGACAAAGAAAATAGTGTATGTTTGTTTCTCGGCAGAAATCTGCAGCAGAGCCGCTTAATCTGATGTGGATAAAAAGCTCAGCAGTCAGCAAGTGAGGCCTGCCAAGAAGGCAGCTCGTAATTTGAATGAATGTCTGACAGCGGATCCCAAATGAGTATTATATATATATATATATATATATATATATATATACACAACAGAACAACACCTTCCAATCTAAATGGGAAAAAAAAAGGCAGACGTTGAGTCATGCATTAGAAAAATCTTCCTGATCAACTTAGAAAAAAATCTTCCTTCGTTTCAATGATGGAATTAAAGTACTTTAAATGCCTCTAATTTTTTCTTTCTTGTTTATGATTAATTGAAAGCACAAACTTATAAAGGCAATCCTTGGCTCGTTCACTTTAAGAAGTTTTGTGCCCATAAGAAAAAAAAAGAAAGTGTATGTGTATAATATATTAATATGCAATTGATCTTTCGTCTTTTTTTTTTCTATCTTGCCAGTGTGCACTCTGGCAAATGTATTTAAAATTAAGATGCTTTCATTTAAACTCATAATATCACCAGCTATGCAACCATACTTAATGATAAGTAAAACAGTTTGTTTTTTTTTCATTTCTAGTGAAATGGGAAATAAAATCATTATTGGCAAGGGATATATCTCTATATGCATTTTGCCAAAAATAATATATATATATTATATAATATATATCATACAAGAATTTTGGAATTTTACAGAAATTAAAATAAATTAGCTATTTCTAAGATTAATTGCAATATATATATATATATATATATATATATGCAATAAAAAGTTTAATGTAGGCATTATTCACAGTCTTGACGGATTAGCATTAGAAAAAAAAAAGTGTATGCTCTGGAGAGAAATTGGAATTTATTTTGAGCTCATTTTTATTTTAGAAAATTTTGTGAGCTCAAGTACGAGGTATATGAGAGCCAAACTGCTAAGAATTCAAACAAAGGGTAAAGTCAGAAAATTACCCTTTTTTTAGTTTGGTTTATTTGTTTAATGGCATATCAACTCCTTATGGATTATTCAATGCTGGAATTTGATACATTTGTAAATGTCTGATTGTAATACAACAAAAAAGAATTACATTTATTTTTATTTACATTTAATTTTTAGAGCTAAAAGAACTTAAAAAAAAACAAAAACATTTTTTTTTGAAAAGCAAAATATGTGGAATAACATAAATGCTTCATAACATTCTTTCTTGGTGGGACCAAGAACTTTTCAGTCCTCTCCACTTGCTTCTTATACATGCTTTTAGTATTTGCTGTACCATTTTGATTTGAACTGATAATAAGCAGCTAATATGTTGCTTTGAAACCAGTAGTAAATAATACATTTTAAATGGTTTAGTATCTTATAATTAATGAATATAGCTCTTACACCTGAAATCAAGCACTTCCCTTTCTTATGTATGCATAAAGATTTTATTTCATGCTGGAATTTAAGTCTTATATTTAGCACACAGGGAATAAATCAAATGGGTATACACTCATGGAAAACAAAGCTGCAGCACCTTACTTTTTGATTTTTAAGTCAAAAGAATTAAGAAATGTAAAAAAGGAAAAATGGTGGTCTATTTGACATTGTAGTAAGCAGGTTTAAATACAGTCATACTATTGTTTACTTTCGAAAAATACACTTGGGAAAGGTATGAAACCCCTTATTCCCATAGTTATGGGTTAAACCATACCACTACTGTTTTTCTACATGGCTCTGGCATTGAATGACCCACAAGGTCAATAGGTCATTAAACAAAAAAACAAACAAAAAAAACTAATAAATATTAAACAAAAAAAAACAAACCAAGAAAAAATTGAGACCTAGAGTGGTTGTATCTATGAAGATGCCATCTATGGGTTAAAATAGTATTTAAAAAATGAATTTAGAACAAAAAATGAATACTCAACAAGAATGAATGAACTACAAATGTCTTTAGCTTAAATTAACTTAAGGCCTGAAAAGCTATAAAATCCAAATAAGCAAAAAAAAGAAAAAGTGTGAGAGAATATTTAATAATTATGTGTAAAAACTATCTGTCAATTGTTATAAGTGTATAAGATTTATATGCAAACCTAATATTTATGAGAGAAAAGTAGCAAAACTTATTACATATGCAATAATAGCATTCTTTTTATTTCATTTTACAGCAGTTGAATTAACAAGGAAATTAACATTTCTGCTTTTTCTTCAATATAAAGGTAAGTTTTATTTTGTTTTGTTCTTTTTCTTCTTTTTTGAGTATTTTTGCAAATATTAAAATATTGTTCTTGAATAATTTCTTATTAAATTGAACACTCAACAAAATAAGTTATCGATTTAAAAATGTCTGTTGTTTGCAGGGGACTTGTTTAAAATGTAAATGGCATCTTAAACTCTGTTTCTTGGACACTGGAACCAAATGGGCGCTCATCAGAGTCCATTACCAAGATCTTTTCAGAAGAGAACGAAACCATTAGAAAGTAGCCATTTAAATATTTAGCTAAAGATAGTTTGACATTTATCTGCTTGCAATTCCTGATCTTTTTTCTATGAAAGGTCTTATACATTGAGTAAATATTGAAGTTGAAACACAACAGCTGGATGTTATTAGATCTAAGTGGTTATGGAGACCAAAGAGAAGAACAAAACAAAATCAACAATAAAAACAAAGTTTTTTTCACTTAGTTACCTTCACTTTTCATCCTGCCTTCTAAATTCATGTTTTAGAGTATCTGATTAATATATTCATCTCATATCGCTTAATATAAGACGTATTTTCTTGTACGGGGGGGAAAAAAAATTGATTGTTTTTTCATAATGTTTCTGATAAGCTGGTTAAGTATGCATTCCTATCAGTGATAGGTGAACTGGTTCGGTATTTTTTTTCTTTTTTATTTGACCCCAAAGATTTAGGGCAATCCTTTCTGGCCATCAATGTGTGTAAATTCCGAGTTATCATAAAGTAATAATTTTCATAATAGACAATCTGATGTCGGATTAAAGAAGAAATAAGCGGGAAAAAATGTATTTAAAGGATCAACTCAACAAATAACTTAAATTTAGCTTCTTTGTCTAAAGTTGAATTTTAGAATTCCATTAAGTTCTTTCATGCTTGCTCTATCCAATATCTAAAATAAAATTCAGAATTAATATCAAACTAGCAGAACCTGTGGATATACCACAGTATGAAAATTTACTTATTGCAATGTTTGATATATTTACTCAAGGGCTATTGCAAATATTTCAATATGTAAAATGTATAATAATCTTGATTTAACTCCCTCTCACTCTTTTTTCTTTCTTTCTTTAGGATGTCCTTTTTTTCCCCTTTCTTTATAATAAAATGTTATTGTCCATTATTTAGTTGATTTCATAAGAATTTGGTGGATAAGCAACACCAGATAATCAAGATTTACATTTTTGCATTTCATCTTTGATGATTTGGATGGTCTCATTCTTAACCAGAAGGTATTGCAAGGTGATAACGGTCACACAATTAATTGATATATAGATGTTTAGAACATTCATCTAAAGCTAAAAACAAAGAAACTGTCTTGTAGGTATGACACTAAACTGCATCTGGTAGTGAGGTTTCAGTTCTGAAACACTGTGGAATATGGTGTCACTTCCTCATTGCCATTACTCCCGGGTTCACTATGACCTGGACTGATAGTGACTGTTGGTGCCATCTATAGATTAAATAGATCTGTTTGAAAATTAGTAGTATTTGATAAAAATATGTAAAACCATTTAACTATGTGCAAATTGTTTGTATAAAATTGGAAGACTTGATCCTTTTGACCTGGTCATTTTTAAAAGTAGCTCATAAATTGAAAAAGTGTAAGGAGACCTGCTCTAGGCTAATGTTTTAAAATGTGGTCATGCTATACAAGAGTCTTAAGTCTAATGTCTGTTGATTTTGAAAGAAATGCTTTAGATTTAATATTTTTTTCTTTGAGGTTAGCTTGTATTAACATATCAGAGATATAACCTTGGGATTTTTAGTCACTAACTCATAACTGTACTTTCAGATATGTAACTTTGAGCATATCCTTTAAAATATGACCTAAAATTTCTTAGTGCCGTTTTTACCACTTAACCATAACTATGTTGTTTTCAGATATTTAATTATAAGTATATCTTTTAAAATGTGACCTCAAATGTCTTTGTTGCTGTATTCACCACTAAGCCATATATTTGAGAATACCCATTAAAATATGACCTCAAATTTCTTAGTTGCTGTATCTACTACTAAGCCATATCTATGCTGCTTTCAGATATTTAATTTTGAGCATATCCATTAAAAAACTATATCAAAGTATTGGCCTATGACTGACCCTCATATCTATAATCAATATTGTTATGTAATATTAGATGTTTCATAAAGTTATTGCCAAGCCATATACTTTGAATAAATCAAAGCAAGTTTAATGTTTTTTAGTGATATGACAAAATATTTGTTATATGAAGGCATGTCTAACTATATAATCTATTGATCTTGTTACTCTTCTACTGTCAACATTATCAAAAGAAAGGTTATTGGGTTGTATAAAAATATGAACGACTTCATAAAAAGCGAAAATAAGCATAATAATTTTCATAAACAGACTTTAATAAATAAAAGTGTAATATATTAAGTTATTTGGTTGCTGTAAATTTTAATATGTGCTGCTCTTAGAATATATATATATAAAAAAAAAAAAAAAAATTTGTCAATGAGTTTGAGAACAGCGATCAACATAAAAGAAATTGTTCTGACAATTGAATACTTTATTCTTTTTGTTTGTTAACAAATGGTTTTGGCTGATCAGTTCTCTAGCCCTCACCAAGTGGATAATCTGAAAGAAAAGAAAACTTTTTGGTTTTACAGTATGTCAATCCTTGTTGGAGAGAGACATTGTTTTTTCTAAATGAGAATGCAGATTTAGTATAAAAGTTGTTTTCTTAGGAAAGGAAATTGGCCACCCAATTTCAAATCCTGAATGAGGCTGATTGGGTTTCACTAATGCCAAAATCCATTTGCTCCTTTCAGCTATGGGTAAATAGGATACTTTGTCAGGCAAACAATCTGGGAGAAAAAAAAATGTTCAAATTCAAACAAGGTGAACTTAGCTCAACAAATTGATCATATGTTGCATTCTGCTAATGGCAGAGGAGTTAGGTGTGTATATATATATATATATATATATATTATATAATATATATATAAAGTCTGTTGATTTTTTTCTTTGTTATTGGAAGTGTAAATATTGGTCTGTATATAATTAATTTATTATCATACATTGAGCTCTGTTTGGGATTTGAAATAATCCTTGTATAAATCTATAGGTGTGCATCTGCATGGGCATGCATTGTGGATATATGGAAGATATAGACAATCCCAAATGAATCATTCCTAATCTTTCTCTCTCTCTCTCTTTCATATATATCTTATTATAATGGAGATTGTGTGTTTGTCTGTCTGAAGCCGAAACTAAATCACTACTCAAGTCACAATTCCCTTAGTTATTGACGTCACATTCACCATGAATTTATTTTTATTTAAACCTCAGTTATTGATAAAATTGTTATACCTTATTAATACTTTTGACTTTATCTACATTCAAATAACATGCAATTGTATTTATATATGCAACAAAATAGCGGGTTACAGTGTGAACAGGAAAGCTAATTTGCATATTGATATTAAAAGTTTAATTTTATTAAATATGCGCTTGGTATTATTGATTTCTAATTGTTTGTTTTTTTCTTAATTAATATAAGCAAAAAACTCGGGGATAAATCTTAAAAGAAATCCTTTAATATAAAGAAATAACAGTAATTTTATTCTTTACCTCCTAATTTAACTAAATAGTTAAATTAGGAAAATTCAGCAATAAAAGGAGGGAGTGATGGAAAATGATGGAAGACTTAGTTTCAAAGTTGTTCTATTCTTCGATTATACCCCCTCTGTTTCAAATCATTTTATTTGGATTTTTATTTAGTTTCAAAAGTATTTCAAATTTAACATATTCATTACATTAAAATTCAAATACTTGCACCCGGAGGGTGCATATATTTGCTAGTATATATATATATATATATATATATATATGTCAAGACCAAGAGACCGATTATAGTACATGTTTAAAAAAACAAAATAGAAAATATTTTCTCACCACTACTTCTAATTCAAAAAATAAAAATGTTTAAAATTCAATGCTGATGGTTTGATGAAAGATATCATTGAAAGCGTCCCAATGCATGATGGGAAGGAAAACAAAAGAAAAAGCTAAAATAAAACAGAATTGTGATAAATGAGTCAAAAGAAAAGGATAACTGAGACTGTTAAATTGGTTCATGAGAAGAAGAAGAGAGTATAGTGAACAAAGTTTATGATAGACTAGTGATAGATAGTAAAGTGATTGATTCCGGGGAACCTCTTCCTACTTCCCGGCCTCATCCTTCTCCTCCTGGTCTGCTCTCCGCCTACCTGAAGCCTGAGAGAGAGAGAGAGAGACTGAGAGAGTGGGTTTGTGGGGATGATTGTGTCAAGGGTATCAGTCTGAAATGTATCAAAGCAGCAAACCTTGTTTCCAAACTTGGCAATCTCCCATCATGTTTTTCAAGAAAGTAGATTGGGTGCTAATATAAAAGAGAAACGGTAATTGGAAAGACAGCCCATTCAACCGTATGACTTGTTTTTGGATCACTGACTATAATGATTGTCTTTTTCAAAAAATGTTAATGCTATTTACCCCCCTCCCCTTGACTTGTATTTTTATTTTTTTCCATTTCTCGACTGTTTTTGTCAAGTTTCTACAACCAGAGAGCAGGCGCAATAATTCTGTTTCATCAAACATTGATAGCCAATCAAAAAAATACTTTGGTGAAAATTGTAAAATTGCTTAAATATCCATGTTTAAAGATGCTCTGAAGATGCCTGCTAAGTAATATATATTGCATGTCGGAAGGCGGACTTGGCTATCAGTGAACCATCAATTGGGTGTAAATGAGAAATATTTTGTATAACTAAATCATTTTGCTGTGGAGTTGTTTTTTGTTTTTTCTTCTTATTCTTATTTGTGAAAAATCATTACAGTTGATGCTTCAGTGATTTTTACTTTGGATTTTCTAAGCTATTACCTACAGATATTCAGTGAAGGTTGCACTTTATTTCAATCAGCCTATTTTTATCTTTTCAACTCTTTTATAGCAAGAGAGAGTCATGAGTGATATTTAGTGGCATTGCGTTCACCTCCAATAATTTATCACAGAGACAACCATTTTTTTTTTTGTTTTTCTATTTATTTTTTCTTTTAACTAATTTTAAGAGTAGTGAAGAGCATTGAAACGAAATAAAGCGGATGATCTGATAAACCTTTATAAGAAATTCTTTCCTACAAAAGACCGAAAAATGTTATTTTAAAAATGGTCAGGAATTGTTTGAAATGATCCTGAGAAGTAGGTTTTGTAATATTGAAAATGTCTCTCTCCTTAGATTTTTGCAATAAAAAAAATTATATATATATATATATATATATATATATATATATAAACTGAAATAGACAAGGCCAAAATTTTCAATTTTAATTTTTTTATTTTCTGCTCAATCAGTATCATTTAGATTAGATACCAAAGATTTTATGACCCTCAACCCTGCCCACATGATGTAAAAAATTATAGTTATTTACACTTTTCTGCACATCAGATTTAAGACTGATTCACAACAGAAAGTCATTCTATCATTTTTTTTTCTTTATTATTATTCATATTTTTTAAAAGACTTTCATTTCTCTTCATCAAGCAGAGAACAATTTTTTTTTCTTTCAAATGGAGAAAATGGAAAGTAAAATTACAAAAAAATTGGCTAATAAAAAAAAATCTGTGTAAATATTAAAAAAAGAATATGTATATTAAAATACGCAGACACAAATAATAGAGAGTATATAAGAATACTTCATGCAAAACTTCACAATGGTAGACACAGATTTTCTACAATTTCACAGCCAAATTCACGTGTTTTGTTCATCGTGAATAAAGTCATCAACTTTGGACTGATGAAAAAATTATGACCGACAAATTCTCACTACTAAACTTTGAGTAACTTAGGTTACTAATTCTTCTATGAAAAGATGAGTTAGAGAAAAAATATACTTGGGCTTGTCTATAATATGCAAGTTATATGCTTTAATTGGTTGACTGATTTTAATGGTGTGTCAATAGATCTAGGGTTATTTCATGCCTTTTGGTTAGAGAATCTAATATATACTTGGGTTTGTCTATAGTTAACAAGTTATAAGCTCTAGTTGGTTGACTGATTGATTTTAATGGTATGCCAACCAATCTAAAGTTATTTTATGACTTTAGGTTAGAGAATCATGTTCTTTGTATGTTCATATTATACATTTTTTCGTGTAATTTCTAAATTTCTTTTTTTTTTTTTTTGCACATGGTTCTATCTATGAATGATTTTGAAACAGAATTATTTGACTCATAGATAGTACCTTAACAGTTACTACCACTCTGTGTCAGAGTGGATTCAAGTACTCTATTTTCCAGATCTCCAGAACTAGAGCCTCGTCACCATATGCAGTTTAGTGTCATACCCAGGACACAATTCTTATTGGGGATCTTAACCCTCTGCAGGGGATATATTCAGCATAATCTGAGCCTCACCGACAGGGTGTTAGATGCACTTAGTTAGGGATAATGATGCCTTGGCCCTACATTCACCATTTGATAAAGCCCTTTTCAGATCACAGCTGTTGTTTTTTGCACTAGCGTAAGTATGCATTTACCTAAGCCCTCCACTATGACAAAGATGTGACACAAGGTCAATTTTTAAGCAGGGTAAAGCTGGTTTGAATTGAAAGTATTTAACCTGGATTCCATTTTCGATGACGATAAACATTATACAGCAGCATGTGTATATACATATTTATCAGCCCCTCCACATGAGCAGAATGTGACACAAGAGTTTAACAGGTTTGAATTCAGTTTTCCTTCTCCTAGACTGGTTACCTAACCAAGGTTAAAGAGTCCAGTCTGCTCTACTATTAACCCATAGCTGGAGGGTGAGTACATGGATGCATACCTTTCCCAAGGGTATTAGTGAAGTACAAACTGAAGAGTCCATGTCCTATGTCTCTAACCATGCACCTCGATATATAACTTACTACACAGTTCTGGGAAAGATTGGATTACACTAAGAAATATTGATGATCACTAGGAAACACAATGCAATTGCTACCACATAACTAAGAAATGGAATACGTACCAACGATGTGGGTGGTATAGAATCAACATATCATACTCACTTTCAGAGGAAGGCTGCAACTAGCATTCAGTTGCCAGACATGGTAGAATAACATTATTACATCATAAAACAAAGCAGTGCCGTCTCCATAAAACTGAATGCTTGTGTTGAAAGTGGTGCAAATCTTTTGATGAGATTGTAAATTGATTGAAGGGATTCAAAGTCAGGAAATTCCTCACGGGATTCCTTTGTTTATTGGTCTGGGTTACCAGTTTAAATAATAGTTGTTTGAACTTGAACTGTGTGGATCATTGTCTCAACTTTCCAATGAATTAGACATTATCTTCTCATCATATAATTCAAATTAACATCAATGAATTAATGATTCATTATTGAAATCTTCTACATTGACTTTGCCACATGCATTTCACAGAAATTCTATTCTGGTTCAGTGTAATGATGTGTCACCAAGTCAGTTAATTCAAATCTTACATTATTCAATTAACATTTCATTTGTTGGAAATTTGTGAATACAACAAAGTATTATATGAAAAGGATGCATGTTAATCTGGCATACCAGGATTTGATAGAAAAAGAACAAAGTCTGGGGGTATTTTATAATACTATTGGTGTGCACTGGGTTAGAGATAATGATATTTTAGCCCCCAAACCATGTCTGATCCCAAGGTCATCCTTTCATGTAGATTGTTTTGGTCACATAGCTGTTATTTTTGTTACAGCAGCATATGTATATAACATTATTAATAAGGAGTGAACTAACAGCACTTTAGCTTTAAACATATATTGACTTTGAATATATATTAAACTATATATTACTTATATAATTGGAACCTGCTGACTGTATTCCCTGCAGAGGTGTAAGACCTCCCCAAGATGTGTGTCCTGAGCATAACATTAAACTGGATCTGGATTATTATGAAATAAGAATTTCCATTTTAAACCATATAATTGTGCATGAATATTCAGTAGTAATTGATACCATATAACAATGCTAACAAATGATTATTTTAGTCAAATAAAATAAAAATGTCTGATAGGAAAATTGTAATTGAATGTTGATTACAATCAAGCATTTATAAAGGAATCAAATTTTAGTTTTAAATAACCCATTAGAACATGATATTAAACAAATTTTGTTGGTAAGCTCATTGTTCTTTAGAGCTTAAAAATGATCTTTTGCTTCAGCTTCTAGAGGGTCCATCATCCTTGTTGGCTCCAAATCGGTTTTTAAAATGAAGAAATAATCTTTAATCAATTCACTTGTCATATGATCTGTTTTCTACTACATCCATTTTTTTTATTTTAGCAGCTGTTCTATAGATATTTTTAAATTGGCCTCTGGCAATTCATTTTTGTTTCATGTATGCAAACTTTACTAGTATTTTAAAACAAGAAAACAAATCCTGATAAAATATTAGGTGCCAATAAAGTAGTATATAGTATATTAATTTAAGAAGATGGCAATAAAAAAAAGTATTTTAATTTCCAAGGACATTAATTTTATTTGTTTAAGCTAGAATTGGATGAATATCTGATTCTCAGGTATCATCACAAGTTAAATTTCTTGTCTCTACCAGGTGAAAGATAAAGATTTGGATTGCAGCTGGTTATAAAAACAATAAATCTATTCCTTAGTATTGATTATAAAACTTGTAAGTGGTGTTTTTCTCAACCGGAGTCAAGTTCTTTTGATACTAAATTTCTTTCATAGTGATTTATTAGTTGTTAAAATATCCATTGACCCATTGATGTAGAGTAAGACATTAAGAGATCACAGCTTGTTATGATGATAGTAACATGATTCCTTTGTACCTATGATGAGCTGGTAAGTATTGTTTCCATCAGTTAGGTAAAACTCCTAGAGTTGTACATATATACACTTGGTTTGAGAATTGCAGAGGTGAAAAACTGTCAGTATCCAAGCATTGTTGACTTCATGTCCACACCATCTTAACTTAGATATACATGCTCTATCCAAGATATTAAGCACTATTTACTTATGAAATATAGCACACCATATTATATATATAATATATATATATATATATATAATGTTAATTAGAATTTTTTTGTCAGTTTAAAGTTATCATGATCAAAAATTGAAAATAATGTCTTAAGTGGTTAGTCTTCTATATTTAATAAAAAAAGATTTATCAAATAATAAAATGTACAGATAATGGTGCCCTCCAAAAAATTCTTATATTTATTTTGACCAAATACAATGGTAGGAAATCCCCAGGGTGTAGCTGCTAACATAATTGACTATGGCATCATAATAAGGAAGCTTAAACTCCAGTTGTACTATTATGGTCACTTTTAGACTAATACCCTTGGGAAAGGTATACCCCCCCATCTCCCATTTATGAGTTAATAGTACCACTACTGTACTCTAAGCATTGTATTGGTATCCAACAAGTGTTGACATGCCATTAAACCAACCAATTAATAAACCCCGCACCTGTTTCCCCATAAGGAATATAATTGTTATTCTAAAACCTTTAACTGTATCTAGCAAGTATGAATATCAAATTTGATAATTCTACATTAAACCATTTGTCCATCTATTGAGGACAGACAGACAAATTCTTCCCAGTTATTGATATAGATGAAAGTGAATGATTTCTTTTGAGCTTGAAACTAAATTAATGATGAACTTTTTAAACACCAATCAGATGCAGTTTGTTTTACCCAAGACACCCATTTCTTTGTGTGTGTATGTGTAGATTATACAGTCAGAGTATCCTAAGCTCCAATCTGAGAATGTTCAAATATATCTTAATTTATAGTGATGCATGTGGTGTTATGGTTAGAGTCGTAGGAAATAGACTTGTCTGCCTGAGTTCAAATGCTTAACTAGGCTGTTTGCATTTTCCTTAGCGCTAATACCCTTGTGAAAGGTATACATCCAACTACTCCTCCTCCAGCTATGAGTAACAAGTAAGGAAGACTGAGCACTTTAACCTTGGTTAGGTGACCAGTCTAGGACAACTTTGAATTCAGACCTGTTAAACTCCACTTAAAAAAAAATGACCTTTGTTGCATCTTGCTCATGCAGAGGGGTTGGTAAATATATATAGGATAAAATAGTAGTCACTTGCACAGTTATCAGTGGATAACCCTTCATCCCCGAATATCTTCAAAATAGATCAATGTATATTTCTCTCTGCAGTTTGACTAAAATAACTTACTTTTTTGTTACTGCATTCCTGAATGTACAAAAGTAATGATTTTGATTGTTTCTTCTTTATGCTCAAATGTTTCATATAATAAAAGAAAGAAATGGGCAGTGAGCAACAAGCAAAGACACATTTCCAAGGCACCCATCATACAATGATTATAACATTTAATAAAAGTTGCTGGAATGGCCTATCATTAGGATCAGCTGAAGAGCAAAGGAGTCTATCCCTTTTTCTCTTGTGCTAGTCTAGGGAGATCGTTTTGCTGAAGTGGAGTGCTACACCTAACGTCAGCTACCAGATGCTTTACCACACAGATGAGATTATCCAAGCTGTGCTTCTCATGTTCTGAGTTGGTGAGGACTGGTATCGAAACTTTTAGCTTATGTTAAATCAGGTCAATGACAAAAGTTTAATTTTCCGATAAAGAAATTATTACATTCTATATTGCCACAAGTAATATATATTATATATATATATATATATATATATATATATATATACATACATATATATATATATATATATATATATATATATATATATACATATATATATATATATATATATATATATATATATATATACATATATAATTCAGGTTTCATTTTATCATTAGCTTTATTTTTTAATTAATTTTAAATCCTAAAATCTCTTAAGTTTGTTCAACTTTTAAAAGTTACCTTATTTCACTTCTTTCTCTTGCCAGTTTGAATTGAGTTTTGTTATTTTTAAAAATTTGATTTGTTTTCATTTCCATTAAAGAGATTAATTTTTCCTACCGAATATTTATTTCGAAAATTTAAAATCTGATCAGCTTTGTCTTTCAAAAAAGCTGAATCAAAATATTTTGAGCAGATGTATAAACTTATTCTTGATTACATGATTTTTATATCTTCTTATTTATTTATACCTTTTGAGATTATAATTTTCCTTATTTCGTACTTACCCAACATAAATGTGTGGCAGTTTGAGATTAGTTTTGACTATTTTTTATACAAATCTTATTCAATAATAAACATAAGGCTTTGAGTTGGATCAATTGCATGAATCTTGTCATCTCGAAAAAGAGCCATAATCACATACACACATATATATACAACACGTATATCTCATTATGTCGATAAAGTGTGCACTCTAAATGTAATTTCTGATTTGAAAAAATATCTTAGGCAACTGGATGGGAAAATCGTAAAACTTGTCATGTATATTTGGAAAACTTTGAAATAGAGGATATATATATATAAAATCTCATTATGCTTGTGTGTGTTTGCCTGTGTGTGTATCTATATATATATATATATATATATATATAGATACACATACCATAAGACAGCAACTCACAGGGATATTTTTTCTTAGAGTAATATACTTAAAATGATCTACGTTAAAGAATAAAGCAATTTCCAGCTCAATTTGCAACTAAATGATAATTTTCTGGGAACTGTATTTATGCTGAATAGCATTTTTTGTTTCTTAATCAAGCAAATTCTCAGTATGACAGAAATAACCATAAAATGTTAATATAGTCTTTTTTTCTCTAAATAAAAGATGACTTATAACAGGAACCAAAACTGTTACATGGATCATCTTGTATATCTATGTATACAGGGAAATTTGGTTCCCACAAGTTTTTACATAGGATCTGTCATTGACCCTATTTGTATTATTGTCAACTTCATTGTAAAAGTGTTTGCATCATGGTAGTTATCTACTCTTTTAATAATCATTACAGGAGAAACAAATATCTCTATCTATATATATATATATATATATACACACACACACACACCAACCCAAATCCCAACCCCTCCATGCAAGCAGGATGTGATACAAAGTCAATTTCTTAAGCAGAGTTTAACAGTTTTGGATTAAGTTTTCCATCTCCTAGACTGGGTACCTAGCCATGGTAAAAGATGCCAGTCTTCCCTGCTATTTACCCATAGCTGGTAGGAGGTCATTGGATGCATACATTTCCCGAGTGTAATAGCGATCTATGAAATGCAAACAGCCTCATTCACGATTTGTGAATGAGTCCATTTCCTTCGACTCTAGCCATTACACCACGCGCCTCCTTACATATATATATATATGCACACATACAGAATGGCCCATAAAATACTGCCAAACAATCAAGTCGCATCGGTTCCCATTAGAGCACTGGTGTTAAGCAGTGATAAGCCTATCCAATACTTAAATGGGTGACCATTTAAGCAACAGCAGGTACTGTAAAAAACTGAATATTAAATTGACTTGATTCAACATTAAATAAGCTGAAAAGGGTTGATATACCATAAAACAAGCAACCAAACCATAAAAGATTGACATATAAGAAAATATAATCATTTAGTCTTTTGATTGATAAAATATTGTCTGAGGAATTATATTTTTAGCTTTTTGCAAAAAAAGATACATTGTAGATTGCTTCCATTTTCACAGATACAAAGTTGCACCTTAATCCAAGCTATTTGTATGACTTTGCTCAAGGTTTCTGGGGTCAATTCTTTTATCTCTGTATGAATATTATTTTTGAGCAGTAGCAATAACTTAAGCTTGTGCAAATATACACAATAACCCCTCAAAAAGAAGTCAAGCAGACAAGGCAGGCAAATGGGGAGGCAATTTGAATTCTGAATTTGTTGAAATCATTCTGCTTTCTTTTTGTTGAAATTATAAACATCTCAGTTGAATAGTAAAATTCTATTTTAATTTGTTCTTTCACATTGTGACTTGACATTTTCAATTTACTTAGGTTACTTATCCAAAAAATGATATGAGAATTAAATTAAAAACAAGAAAGTTATGAATGCTTAAAATGTTCAGGTATTTTTTGGACCAACCTGTATGTATATATACATATACTTCCAGACCCTCTCTGTAGAACCAGGTGTCAAACCGCTAAGAGGGAATTAATTTCATCTTGACAAATAGCTGGTCTAAAATTTTTATTATCTTTATTAATTGTTAGGGGATTTTGAGGGTATCTGAGCTGCCTTTCATACACAACTCTTGGTGTAAAGAAGGCAGTAACCCATGGTAAATAAATTTAGGATATTGACTTGACTTCAGGTTCCAATAGAAACTATTTAAGATGGATTTTTAAGGTTACTAGAGGTTATCAGATAGCAAAATAGGCTATTTCAGGCTAAACAAAATGATAGGAATGAAAAAAAGAAATAGTGGGAAAAGAAAGAAAGAAAGAATTAGTTTATATTTTCCTGATCTCCTACCAAACAATATTAAGTCTTTTTAACATGGAGAAAGAACAAATGGCATGAATGAAAGAGAGGAATGTTAAGAAAAGGAAGGGATGGTATGAAAGAAAGAAAAGAAGGGATGAAAGAAGAAAGGAAGGGATGGTATGAAATAAAGAAAAGATGGTATGAAATAAAGAAAGGAAGGGATGGTATGAAAGAAAGAAAGGAAGGGATGGTATGAAAGAAAGAAAGAAAGAAAGGAAAAGGATGGTATGAAAGAAAGAAAGGAAGGATGGTATGAAAGAAGGAAAAGAAGGGATATTATGAAAGAAAGAAAAGAAGGTATGGTATGAAATAAAGAAAAGAAGGGATATTATGAAATAAAGAAAAGAAGGTATGAAAGAAAGAAAGGAAGGGATGGTATGAAATAAAGAAAAGAAGGGATATTATGAAATAAAGAAAAGAAGGTATGAAAGAAAGAAAGGAGGGGTTGCTATGAAATAAAAAAGGAAATGGTATGAAAGAAAGAAAGGAAGGATGCTCTGAAAGAAAGAAAGGAAGGGAAGGTATGAAAGAAAGAAAGAAAAGAAGGGATGGTATACAAGAAAGGAAGGGATGGTATAAAAGAAAGAAAGGAAGGGATGGTATGAAAAAAAAGAAAGGAAGAGATGGTATGAAAGAAGGAAAAGAAGGTATATTATGAAAGAAAGAAAAGAAGGTATGAAAGAAAGAAAGGAAGGGATGGTATGAAAGAAAGAAAGAAAAGAAGGGGTGGTATGAAAGAAAGAAAAGAAGGGGTGGTATGAAAGAAAGAAGGGTGGTATGAAAGTAAGAAAGGAAGGGATGGTATGAAAGAAAGAAAGGAAGGTATGAAAGAAAGAAAGAAAGGAAAGGACAGTATGAAAGAAAGAAAAGAAGGGATATTATGAAAGAAAGAAAAGAAGGGATATTATGAAAGAAAGAAAAGAAGGGATATTATGAGAGAAAGAAAAGAAGGTATGAAAGAAAGAAAGGAAGGGATGGTATGAAAGAAAGAAAGAAAGGAAGGGATGGTATGAAAGAAAGAAAGAAAGGAGGGGATGGTATGAAAGAAAGAAAAGAAGGAGGGAACTGTATTAAATAAAGAAAGGAAAGAATGGTATTAAAGAAAGGAAGGGAAAAGTTGTATGAAATAAAGAAAGAAAGGAAGGAATGGTACAAAAGAAAGAAAGGAAGGGATGGTATGAAAGAAAGAAAGAAAGAAAGGAAAAAAGGATTGTATGAAAAAAAAAGAAATGAAAGAAAGAAAGGAAGGGGTGGTATGAAAAGAAAGAAAGGAAGGGTGGTATGAAAGAAAGGAAGGGTGGTATGAAAGAAAGAAAGGAAGGGGTGGTATGAAGAAAGAAGGTATGGTATGAAAGAAAGAAAGGAAGGGTGGTATGAAAGAAAGAAAGGAAGGGGTGGTATGAAAGAAAGGAAGGTATGGTATGAAAGAAAGAAAGAAAGGAAGGGATGGTATATGAAAGAAAGAAAGAAATGAAAGAATGGAAAGAAAGGGATATTATGAAAGAAAGAAAAGAAGGTATGAAAGAAAGAAAGGAAGGGATGATATGAAAGAAAGAAAGGAAGGGATGGTATGAAAGAAAGAAAAGAAGGAGGGAACTGTATTAAATAAAGAAAGGAAAGAATGGTATTAAAGAAAGGAAGGGAAAAGTTGTATGAAATAAAGAAAGAAAGGAAGGAATGGTACAAAAGAAAGAAGGGAAAGAATGGTATGAAAAAAAGAAAGAAGGGAAGAATGGTATGAAAAAAAGGAAGGGAAGAATGGTATTAATGAAAGAAAGAAAAGGATGGTATAAAAGAAAAAATGAATGGAACAGTATTAAAGAAAGGAAGGAATGGTACGAAAGAAAGGAATGAAAGAATGGTATGAAAGAAAAAAGAAAGAAATGGTGGGAGAAAATGTTTTTCCAGTATTTGACAAATTTTTTTTATCCATTTAAATTCTATATAGGGGAAAAACATCGATGTTTAAAAAAATGAATTTATGAACACTAAAGAGTTATGAAAATAGAAGATAATTTAAATGGCTTAATCACACATCTTCAAAATCAAGACTATCCCTTCAGCTTCAGAAAAGTTCAAATGATACTATATAAGTGTATGAGATAAATAATCGAATCAGCAATCATCTCTCATTTTAAAACAAATACCAGGTTTCTATAATGTATTGTCATATCTGGCTAAAATAATACTAAAACAAAATAAAGTTCCATTAGATAATTCAATGCTATTAAACTTCATCTTTATTGGTACATACAAATTAAATTTTAGAGCAACAAACGTTTTTAGTTGCAAACTTTTTCAGTTTTAAAATGTCTTTTAAAAGATTCTTGAACTTTATAAATGATTTCACATATACAAAGATCATGATAAATAGAACAACAATATCAAATATACTTCATATTAACACCTTAAAAAACTGTCAGTTTACAAAATACCAGTTACAAGAGATCTCTTAAAACTTCTAATGTCATAACATATTCACTTGTTCACATATGATAAATAGAACAACGGTATCAGTATTTTTTTTAGCATTTCAAAATCCTTCAGTTGTACTTGAAAATGTTTTTATGAGGAAGAGCAAAATGTGAGAGAAAAAATAAAACAATTTTAACACCAGATTTTGAATATTTCTTATAAATCATTGTCAATTAGATGCAAATCTTATGCAATGTGGACTTTCAAGTTTCTTGAAAACAATGAAAGACAAAGAATTTTAGCCAGAAAATTGACATTTTTTCTTAATGAAGAGTTTTATACTTACAGGCTTTCTTTTTTCAAAAAGGATATCTTAGATATAGGTTTTGTGATAGATATAAACAGAATGAAACCAATAGATAAGAACAGTGAAACACACAGCTAGATAGATATATAGATATAAACAAAATGAGACAGATAGGGTGATAAATAAATAGATACATAGATATGAACAGAATGAAATAGGTCAATAGATAAGAACAGAGTGAAACAGAAATACAGATAGCTAGATAGATAAATGGTTTCCAAGTTCTATTTCCGACAATATGAATTTATGTTATTTTTATTGTCATTAAAATATATTTCCTGAATTTCTATGACCTTAGAGTATTTTTCAATTCAACTGTGTATCGTATTATAAAATGATATTTTGAATATTAGTAACTGTTGACCACACAAGAGATGCATAAAATTACACGTGATAGTCTGAAATTGTCAGGTCTGGAGAATACACTGCATATAGAAGAATATCTCATATTAGCATGAGGATCGTTTGCAGTGTCACATTTGCAACATGAGGGAGATTATTATTGTAATATAGTAAAATCACAGGTCTGCTTCCTTATCCTCTAAAATATTTTTTCTTCTATTGCATTATTCAAATCAGTCCCATTACAAATTAAAGCATTTTGTACTAATTTTGTCAAGGTTCCTACAATTCAAAATAAAGAATACTCTTTGATTTTGTTGAAAGTATATTATCATTATGCTGACTTTTCATATAGAATATTAAATTCCATTCAGGAAGAAATCTAAAAGACCATTCTTTTGACTTAACTTTTATGGGCATGTGACAAAATAATAATGAATAAAAAAACTAGGAATAATAATTGTTTGGAATAGAAAACAAAGCAGAGTCTATTTTACCAATTTGGCAAATGTTCTTGGGATATGTAAGGTGGCATTATATATGTGTGTGCCAATGGCACAAGGGCTACGATTTCTTGAAAAGTATGTCCACAGGCGGACATATATGTGGTTGAAAGCTATTTTCCTCTCAAGGAATGTCAGGTGAAAGAGTTCTGGCTTCACACCTTTTTCCTTGTCTTTAAGTCAACTTCTTATAGTTATTTACTAGGCTTAACTTAGATTTGGCACAAGGCCAGAAGTATTGCGCACCCAATGATAATCATACTCATTAACAATGGTCTGTGAATCTATCTTGCTAACTATTACACCATGTGAGGTGCCCATGTCAACTACTTATATTTTATACTAAGAATCATAGGCAAAATTTATCCTGCAAGCAAAGGCAACTAATTCAAGCAAATACAAATAACATTTTGTTCTCTGGTAGATTGCATTTAGATTGATATGTTAAAGACACTTGATTCTTACTCAAGTTATCTTTATTTCAAATTCTCATAATAAATCCATTTTTTTTATTGTCAATGACTGTCAGGTCCAAAAAATGAATATTTTGTTTTTAAAGGAAAAGGAAAATAAGTATCCAAAGATTTATCAATGTTTGTTTGTTTTTTTTGTTTTTTGTTTTTGTTTTTTGTTCTTTTAAGTTAAACCTCAGAAAGGAATAGTAAAATATTTTCATTTTAATTTAATCTGAATATATTTGTTTTCTATGAATCAAATTTCTTTGTCACTGAGATAAATTCTTGGATATTTTCAATAACATTTCTGTCATAGAAAACATGGTTTCTTGTTCACAGAATTTGCTTGTAAGATTTAGTTTTAACTTCACCAGAGAAAAGAATAAATCCAATCAGCCCAAATTTTTATAATAAAATTCCACGTTTATATAAATAAATAAGAAACAAAAAATACAGCACAAGAAATAGACAAACATGAGGAAACATTTTAGGTAAATGGTACCCCTTTTCTGACAATGGCATCCATTTTAAAGTTTGTCTGATTTTTTTTTTTAAATTTAAGACAAATATTTCCTAGGATCTGTTCATATGGTTAAACATCTGCCATTTTCTTGAGAGAGACCATTTGAAAAATTATTTCAAGATTTACATTAGATTTTCATAATTTTCATCTATTTGCAGATTTGACAAATTCTGATTATGCAGGAAAAAAAATCGGTTACTTCAGAACTATTTCTAAAGATTTTGTTTATTTTTTTTCCTTTCAAGTTATAAATCTATCTATATAAATGTAATGCAGATTACAAATTTAGTTCAGTTTTAGTTTACTTTGATTTTTATTTCTTTTTACTGCATCGAATTGTAATCAAATTTTGTCATGTTATTCTTCATGTCATGGAATATCAAAACTGCAGCATTTTAAGCATCTTTTTTTTGTTTCAATAGTTTTGATGATTTTTAATGTTTAATTTTTCTTTTTTTTTCTAAAATTGTTTTGCCCTAAAAAAAAAGGAAAATGATTATTTTTGATGCAATTATGAATTGAGGCAGCTATAAAAATATACAGTTTGCAAATTTTGGTTGTTTGTAGGATTGACAAGGTAAACTGAAGAGTTAGGAAAATAATCTATGATATATATATATATAATATATATATATATATATATAAACAGTGGTACCTTGATTTACATGGGCTCCAACTTATGAGTTTTCCTAGGTATTCTTACTTGGAGACTAAAATTTGAGGTAAAAGTGAGCTTCAGATATGCTTATATTAATAAGTTTGCTAAAAATTTAGTTTCCAAAGTTATATAAGCATGATTTTCTTAAAATGTACTGAACCTCTTGTACCACACTAAGACATACCACTGTAACCCCATTCAGTCAGTACATCAGTCCATAACCTAGGGAGCCTAGGAGTGGGGCTATGGGTCTCTTTTTGTTATGATTTGTATAAAGTCTGATACAATTATTTTCATACACATATTTATTTCATACACATATTTATGAAAATTTACCAGTTCTCATATTCAGAGAAGACATAATTTTCACTGATGCTTTCATAATAACACACCTAAAATTATCTACTCTGTATGTAATTTACCATGAACAAAGAAGAAAAAAACACAATTTTATTTAAGATATTTAATCGGTGATTAAAGATTCATTTGGGCCTTAAATTCTCAATTTTTTAGTGATGCCTTCTCCATGGGTGCTTGAAAATAGTCTTGTACTGTTTTGCAAAATTTCTCATGGAGGCTCTGTATATAATGTACTAGCACTTAAATATACATATAAGATGATAGTGTTAATATAAACAGCCTAATCCAGAATTTGAACTCATGTCACTGAGTGCATTTCCTACACCCATAGCCATTACGCTACATACCTACGACTTTGTTTTTTTATTAATTACCATTAAAAGTGAAATTAACTTAAGATTTGGCAAATATTTATGCACATAAAATTTCTCATTTTCTCAGTGTTTTTGATTTACTCTGAACCTCCAACATGGAATTGGCCATGGATCTTTCACCTCCTATTATTTATGAGATTTAATAAACAAAGATCTGTACTTATATTAAGGGGTCTTTTTTACTCCGGCAAGAAATGACATATGTCACCTAATGACAATATCCATACATAAATTAAAAAAAGTAGGTCCCTGTGAGTTTCTTAGGCCAGGATCCTGAGACAGGATGCATGAACTTTACCATAGTAGTGTAGATGAGGAAAATGGTCCCCAAAAAATTGTATGATACCAATTAATCTGTTTTTATTTCATTTTTGTAACATTGTCATTGGTTTAGCATTCTAGACACTTTGGATTTTTTTTCTTTTTCCTTCTGAGAAATAATTTCTATGATTGGGGGGGGGGGAGAAAAAAAAATTACAGAGCAATCATTAATATATTTACATCGGCCATCAAATCTGTTCATTATTTATTCAACTTAAAAACTTAAGTTCTCCCGTTTTTTCTTTGCTTCTAACTTTCCATCTTGAAATCAAGTAGCCAGAAATGTCTTAATTGGTTAATAGAATCATTGAAGTCAGATTTTCAGTAAAGTATTTTGTAGTATAGTGGACTGTTCAGTTCAACAGACATTGTAAACAACGATAGCAATAACAATAATAATAATAATAAAAGAAAAATATGGTTACTTATTTCTTTCATTATTGAGCTCTTTGAGATTTTTTTTTTAAGTGGAAGGAATCTGGTTGTACTTTGAATTAAAAGAAACTTTCTTTTTTTTTTTCTTTGCTCTGAACATTACCTGATTATCGTATAGAAAGACATGTATTTTGATTATTGGAAGAAAGAGTGGATTTTTTCCCCCAAAGTCATTATAGTGTTTCTCTTGTCATTACTCTTATTTATTTACTTTATTCTTTTTAACTTCCTCTTCTATTTTCTTGCTCCTCATTTCCTGAACAGATTCTGACTGTCCATACTGCGATAGTCTCTCATTGGTTGAGGCCTTTATTTTTCCAATCATTTTCTGATGAAAATTGGGCAGGAAAAAGTATTTCAAACTTGGCACTCATCATTTTTATGTAGAAGCTTTTAAAAATTATCAAGACAATCAAAATATTTTTTTCTTTAAAAGTTATCCCTTTCTTTTAATTTTCTCAATATTTACTCATTGATATTATCTCTGGTCCTCTCTAACTGGAGTGGTAGTTCCTGTTAGAGTTCCATCTTTGGGCCTAGTGTATCACTTTAAAAATTAATAGTATTGGATAAGAATACTTAATGCCATAAGACTATGTTCAAGTAAATAATTATCATTATTAAATAGGCAATAGTTAAAACAATATAATTTTGTATAAATTATTAGTATTAAATAAGAATATTTGAAACCATATAACTGTGCAAATTATCAGTATTAAATAAGAATAATTGAAACCATATAACTGTGCAAATTATTAGTATTAAATAAGAATAATTGAAACCATATAACTGTGTAAATTATTAGTATTAGATAAGGATGCTTAAAATCATACAACTGTGTGAAAAATGATTGAAATGAGTTAAAACCCAATAATTGTGTATAAATTATTAGTATTAGACAAATACTTCCAGAGAAAGTGAAATCTATCTCATCCCTACAACTATAGACATATAGGGCAAATTAGACATATAGGGCACTTTAGCCTTGATAGGGTAACCAGTCTAGGAGAAATCCAAAACCAGCTTGATAGTTAAGGTATAATTTCTTGCTGCTGGTATGATACAACCCAATACTAGAATAAAAGATCAGCATTGCCAAGTAACCTTCCCATAACCCTGAAAACTCCATGAGGAGGCATCCTGAAAACCTAAAAAAAAGTTTATGGGACTATTATGGGACTTTTCTTCTTCTATTGAATAGAAATACTTGATGCCATAAAACTATATGGAAATAATTATTATTATTATTATTATTATTATTATTATTATTATTATTATCAAATAGGAATTGTTTTGAGAGAGGTGTATTGGATGGAGAAGGTTAGAAGGCAGATGTATTGTCAATCCCTTCTTCCTTCTCTTTCTTTCCTCTTGGATGGATATTCATAATCTGATTCACATAGTGACCCATATAGTAAAAATATGTGCGTAGATATGAGAGATATAATTCGTTTAGCTTTGTCTATTTATCGCTTGGAGACATTGATACTATCATAATGGTGTGTAAATATATATATATATATATATATATATAAATTATTAGTACAAGATAAGAAAACTTGATACAATATAACTATGAGCAAACAAACTATTATCAAATAAGAATAGTTTCTCTTAACCATATAATTGGGCGTAAATTGGTTATCACCATTAGTTATTTGTTGTAATATAGTTACTTGCTTAAATGAACAGAAAGAATGAAATAATTTTAGGGCTGTAGACTGTTAGAGAGTTTATCTATATTGAGGAAGACATAGATTTTTATTAGGGATTAAGTAAAGTTGTCTCATTTTTTTCTTAGCATCATGACATAATTACTGGAGTTGAAATATAAGTAACAAAAAAAGAAATGAAAAGAATTATTCTAATTATTTGTCAAGCTCTCATTGAAGAACTTATGTTTATTTTTGTCATCGGAACATTGAAGTAAAGATCAGGACTTAAATAGTTGACCTTTAAGTGGATAAGATTTGTCATTATTTCTTTTGATATTTGTCAACTAAATTAATCTATTTTGTTCAAGTACCACCTTTTAAGAGCAAAGTTTAAGGTATACGACGTGTTCCTCTACATAAAACATACAATAGGTTTCTATACATAAAATAGTGGGTGATATCTAAATGTTATTCTCTGGAACTGCACAGAAAGAATCTCTCTCTCTCTCTCTCTCTCTCTCTATATATATATATATATATATATATATATATATATATACAAGGCATGTCCAAAAAGAAACTGAACTTTCAAAACAGCTCACCAATGAGACACTTTAACATTCTCATTACCAAAATGTCATGAAGCCTTGACCTTAACATTCTATATATAAAAGAAAATGCATTACACCACCTTGGTTAGCATTAAGGCACACATGCTAGTGTGAATGCTTGTATAGTGCCATTCATTTCAAGTTTCTATCTGACTCAGCGTGTAGTACATTTTAAGGTCCCATCTATGGGTCAAATAAATCAGTTAAAATAACCCAAAACCAGTTGCATGAAAGAGCATCGTGAAAATGAATTGCCCCTGTTGGTGAATTTCAACTGACTGAAGTTTCCACCTAACTTTTTTGTGTTGTTTGATCATGTGACTATTTAATCCAATCAAAGTAACAATCTCAAACTAGGTCAATTTTTACAGTTCAGCACAGCTGGTTTTATTTCGGTTTTCCTTCTCCTAAACTGGTTGCCTAAACAAGGCTAGAGAAGCCAGTCTGCCCACTATTTACACATAGCTTTGTGGAGAACAGATGGATTTGTCTTTCCTGAAGGGTCTTCACATGAAGTCAAACACAAACAGCTGTGTCCAGGATTTGAAGTCAGGTCACCGATTCCATTTTCTGATGAAAACTATTACATTAAGGGCATCACTTCATGTGTGTATATATATATATATATATATATATATATATATAATATATATATATATTATATAGAGAGAGAGAGAGAGAGTAAAAAAACTAATTTCTTCTGATGATAACTAATACATTATGGGCATCACTTCATCTATGCATGTGTGTGTATATATATATATATTATTTTATTTTCACATACATACATATATATATATATATATATATATAATATATATAGAGAGAGAGAGAGAGAGAGAGAGAGATAGTGAGTAAAAAACTGATGTAGTAACTTCATTAGGCTTAATTTTCTCTGTATATTTGCATTGTTTATGAAATGCTTGGACAAATGAAGGTATAGCCAATGAGAACAAGATTATGTATAGCCAAAAAAAATCAATTCTTAGCCCCCATCCCCTCCTCTCCTACCAGTTAAGAAAATCATTTTTTTGATATTTTTGTTTCTTTTTTCTGATAAGAATGAATATATATATATATATATATATATATATATATATTCCTTTTTTCTATTTCTTTTACCTCCAATGCAAACTTATTTCTTGATTTAGTTGTTTTCATTAGCAAACAAAAAACAAACAAAAAAAAACAATTTTTATATTCCTATTTTGAGCTTCCCAGTTGTAACATGGTTGAATAACATTGAGACACTGACAATTTTCACAAAATTCATTTATTAGACCCAAGCAAATTTTGTCTGCCTAACATTCATTTATTACCGTAGCGAATAGTCCATTTTTGCAGAAAATCTCTCCAAAAGGGAATGAGTAACTGGGAGGGGGGCGGAGGGGAGAGATAGAAAAGAACTTCATTGGGATGTGCATCTCCTCTGCCCCCATTTTTTTTCATCTTTTTTTTGCTGACAGTGCACTGGATTAGCACTCGCCTGGATTTTGATTGGGGTCTAATTGCAAATTTTTTTCTACTGACCGATAAATTATTGTATAATATTGGGTTATTTGTCAAGATCATTAATGCTTTTTGCAAGCACTAGTAATTACGTTAGTGCTCTCTGCTTAGACGTCTTTCTCCTTCTCATCAATACTCAAATAAAACAGTATATAATGGTTGCCAGTGGGCTTGTCTGCATCTGAAGGAGATCCTCTTTACCCTCTAAAAGTGCATGGAGAATATCATTGGATGCTTCCAAAGTTACCTGTCCTTTATTTCTCCCCTTCCCCTGACTACTTTTTCCTTGTTTTCAGTCATGTCCTTTAAAAGCAGTAATTAGAAAACTAATCAAATTATTTCTTCTTCAACATTGATTTTAACATGAATATATTTCAGCTAAGTTATTTTAAGACAGGATTTAGCTATGTGCCCCCTGTTTATCTGTCTCTAATACCTAAAAAAATAAATCTATCCCCACACCTAAAAAAAAAAAAAGTTTCTATCCGTCTCTTATCTTATAATTTGAAACCTTTTTCTTCTAACAAAAATATTAACCTTTTCTTAGAGAAATGTATAGAGTTCAAGATGCTCATTCATTCAATATTTAAACATCTAAAAACAATGCTATATATCATCAGTAATGCTGAAAAAAAATCTAGTATCATCATTTTCATCATCAAGTCACATTGACAGCACAGATACCCATAACTCTCTCTCACCAACCATCCCAGTGTAAGCTGACCAGTAAAAACCTACATCAATCAGCTCTGTTTGGATTCTGGATGCCATGCAGAAGACCTTCCAGGGTGATGACCAATAAGGACAGCTGGTGAGAGAAAGTCATGGGAGTCCCTGTTGACAGTGTGACCTCATGATGATGATTCTAACAAATTTATACAGTTTCCAATTGATAAAATATCATAGTAAGCGATTTCAAACTCCAGTTGAACTATTACTATTATGTTCACTTTCGGACTAATATCCTTGGGAAAGGTATGAACAGTCTCATCCCCCAGTTATAGGTTCCATAGTATCATTACTGTGTTTCTGCAAGGATGGCTTTGGCATTAAATAACATTTGAAGATTGATATTATGTTCACTTTCGGACTAATATCCTTGGGAAAGGTATGAACAGTCTCATCCCCAGTTATAGGTTCCATAGTATCATTACTGTGTTTCAGCAAGGATGACTTTGGCATTAAATAACATTTGAAGATTGATATTATGTTCACTTTCGAACTAATATCCTTGGGAAAGGTATGAACAGTCTCATCCCCCAGTTATAGGTTCCATAGTATCATTACTGTGTTTCTGCAAGGATGACTTTGGAATTAAATAACATTTGAAGATTAATATTATGTTCACTTTCGGACTAATATCCTTGGGAAAGGTATGAACAGTCTCATCCCCCAGTTATAGGTTCCATAGTATCATTACTGTGTTTCTGCAAGGATGGCTTTGGCATTAAATAACATTTGAATATTGATATTAAAATTAAAAAAGCAAACCATCTTTACTGCTAAAATTACAACTCAATCATTTTAATTCAACTTGTGAAAAATATACCAGATGCATAAGATGATAATGTTGTATGTCATTGGATTATAGTGACATATGCTGTCAAAAGTTATGCTACTCTCTACATAGGTACAGCTCAGTGACAAACATAGCAAGATAACTGGTGAAAACTGAAGGTTTTATTTCAGAGTACCTTCTCATCAACATTTCCTATCAAAGGGTATCTACAAGTCAGCAGAGGTTTGATGCTGAAGCTTCTTTTTCTAGTTTTGATTTTGGAGTTAACTTCTCCTAGAAGGGTTGCCACAGATAATGATACAGCAAATAGAAAGAAAAAAAACTAAATGTTGAAATGAGATTTGTCAGCTTTTTTGTTTATTTTATTAATCTTTCATCCAGATTCAGAGTCTCTATTAGCAACAAACTAAATCTCACTATAGAATAATGAGAAATTCCATTGTTATGGTAACATTAACCATGTTCTCCTTGAGTGGCACCTGATATTATCATAACATCAGAATTTCTCATTACTTTGTAGGGAGGCCAGGTTCTGAGGTGGCTATATATATATATATATATATACAGAGATGCTAATAGTTACATGTCCCTCGTCCCTGGTGCATAAAAATCTAAAAGGAGGAAGTAAAATCATATTCACGTGTCCCAGAGATGAACCTAGAGATGCAATTTTTCCACAAAAAATCCTGATACATTTATCTTTTGTGTGGGACTTTTGTAAAATTGACAAACATCAATTAAATTCTAAAGTAATCTAAAAAATTTTCAATTAAAGGAATACTGTATAAAACATATGCTTAAAAATAACTTTACTACTAGTTCACATTCTGTTAAAAAAAAAATATTGACTATTTTTTTAAAGAAAAATTAGGGAAAATTTTTGCTAAGGTTCCCCAGTAAGTTTACATAAAGGAAAATCTTTTAATTTTAAGATAAAAAAAATAAATATTCAAGAAATGAATTACTAAAATACTTTGGTGTCCTAAGAGTCTTTTAGTAATACCTTTGAAATCTATTTGCTTTGATCTCTACCAACATCTGGTGGGAAATCTGAAGAATCCATTGAGTGATATTCACTGAAAAAATTCCCCCACCCCTACACACCGGTTTTTTGTTTTTTTTAATTGTTCTGTCATAATTCTAAAAAAAGTGTTTCTTGATTGAATTGTGATTAAGTGTAAATGCTGTTTTTCTTTTAAATATATGAATTTAATTTAAAAACAAAACTTTTTTACTGGCAATTTAAATGATTCAGAATGATTAAAATTGTTTTTTTGGATGATGGTAAAATAAATCTTAAAGCCCTGCCCTAAATCTACAATTTATTAAGAAACTTTAATTGGGACCTATTAAATTTCCCAGGAACCCATTCAAATCAAATCTGTGGGTCCCAGGACTTACTAAATTAAAAAATATCACTGTATGTATATATATATATATATATATATATATATAATTGTGATTTATACATGAATAGATTAGATTTCCAACTTGTATATTTGCCAATGGATTTTCAATATAAACTTATTTTGTTAAGGGGTCTTTTTAAAAAGAAGTGATTATTTTTACCTATGACACTGTTTTTGCACAATAAGTTTGCATGAACTGACCATACCCATTATTTTTGGAGTTTTATTAAAATAATTCTTTTGCAAAAACAAAATTTAAAAAATAAAGGATGTGATAAAAATGCACAAACATATTTTTTTAAAGTTTAAAATCATCAAGGCATTCTGACCACATGAATTCACTTGACACTCTTTCACCATCCATCCTTACCAGCCATCACTTTTGCTTTATCCTCTAAACAGCATCCAGTGCCCACACAGACCTGATGAATATAATTTTTTACTGGTTGGCCAACATTGGTGTGTCCATGGGTAAGAGTTCACTTATGAGTTTTTACTTACTTCTCAAGTAATGCATTGTTCATATTACTTGATTTGTTTGTGAAATAGGAGGAAAGTGGCTCTACAGCTGGTTTTTGTAGAGGTGTTGCTTTCAGGATTTGTTCAAAATAGTATGTAGCATTCTTGTTTAGTTTAGATGTAGTTTTTTCTCCAGGGATTTTGTTTAAGGGATGAAACCCTACAGTTGTACTGAGATGGCTTATTTGAATATTCATTATTAAAGTTTGAATTATTTGGAAAACTTTTGTTGAGTAATCCTTCTAATAAGATACTTTCTGATTATCACTGTTCTAGAAAAACTCTCTTTTTGTATCATTCACACATGAGTTAGTACTGCAAAAATCTTATTAACCCATGACTAAATTTCTTAGCTTTTGTATATAATTTTCTACCTCATTAATTTAGTATGATGAACAAGCCTTACAAATTAACTTATCACTTAAGTGTTTCTTTTATTCATACTATTAGACATAAATATGTCCCACGGTCTGAAATGTCATGATGAATAATTTCTCTAATAGATATGAGCATGGAGAGTGAAATTGGCAAAATTAGTTGAAAATCCAGTTTGGGTGAATAATTCACAAAAACCAATCATCAAACAGAACACTTCAATAAATTTTTTATTATAACAATTTTTTAAAATTGAAAATTAAAGTTCTTTATTAGATTTTTATCTAGTTTATCTAACTTAATGTACAGTCTATTCCTCTCTACTGTGTAGGGAGAGCTGAACTACCAATAAGTGAGGATTGACTTTGAAGGGGATCACAACTTGTGGTAAATGGAAAAGGGAAAAATAACACAATGGAGACATCTTTTTCAGAAAGGATTCTTGTTTTTGTCATTTGGGAAGTCACTCATTTTTTTCGGGGTATGTACTGTTCCAGAGTGGTAGTTTAGAAGAACTATGTGGAAAATCCACCAACATCTCCTGATGATGATTTTATATATATATGTTACTTTTATGTTGTATCTTATTGTTTGTATATACACATTAAACTGGAATTTCCATAAATTCAGCTTGTATATAATGAATTGTTATTGCCAAAGGTTCTCAGTGCCCCAGGGTAAAAAAACACTTTTAGCCCTCCCCCCCCTATCTGAAAGGTTTTATTTGTGGCTCAGTACTTCCAACCATAATATAGATAATTACTTAATGCCCTAAACAGGTCTAAATATAAGTCATATTTACCACCATAACTGGAATTTTTGTACTGTCTTAAAATTAGGTATAAAATTAAATATTAAAGTTTATTGATAATTGATTAATAATCATGGAATAATCTTTGACATATTTTGATATCCAGTGGCAATGCTGATAAAAATCTCCCAGACATTGTCCATGTTGCTTCCCTGTAATTGGCCAAGCTGAAAGGAACTAGTTGCCCCTCAAAGTCTATCACACCCATGCAATGATGAGGGGGAAGTGGAGATGTAGAATCAACATATCATACTCACCTTCACAGGAAGGCTGTAACTAACATCCAGTTACTAGACCAAAATGTATTCTAACTGACTGCTGGTTTTAGTATAGATACTTTGATCCATATATACCCAACACATGGCTGTTCTTGTAGTGAGCACAGGGCCTATATTGTCTGGTATGGCTTTGGCATTAAATAACCCATGAAGGTTTATATGCCATTAAAAAAAACAACTAAACTAAACCTTTTCCTAGACTAGTTGCCTTACTAAGGATAAACATCCCAACCTGCCCTATTTCATGCATAGCTGGGGATTGAGAGAAGGGGTTCATGCCTTTTCCAAGAATATTAGCATGAAGTCAAAGACAAACAACTTCATCCAGGATTTGAACTCTGCTAGTATGCCCATTTTCTAAGATGGTAACCAATTAGGAAATAGATATGATAAACTGAATTTAGATGAAGGGATTAAATGGGCTGTATTATAATAGGAATATTTTTTTATGGCTAAAAACTTGTTCACAGAGAGTTTATCTAGTAAGTAATGAGACTGATATTTTTTATTCCAGCTTGCCAATGCCACAACTGTAAATCTTGAATTAATTGAAGTAAGAAATTAAACGATAATGAGTAATGACAATAAAAGAAAGCATTGGACAATCATTTTTCACATGAAAATGTTCAGTCGGATTTGATGGTGAAAATTTAATGGGAATGTTTAGAAAGAAAATGGGTTAATATTATGACCACCCATGTATATATACGTCAATGTTACACTGTTGTATTTACTTAACATAGGGTAGGTGCATTATATCCTAGGGCATGATTACTAATTAACAGACATAACAAGCCAGAGGAAATTTTGCACTCCTTCACACCTGCACTCGAGGGTGACTACTTATCCCCTGGCCACTTTCTCTGATTGCAACATTGTCTCAAAACATTTAAAGTTATAGATTTATTGGAAATAGAAAAATTAAGAGGTCCATTTTTCTGTTTTACTTTTATGTTAAGAAACGTTTTTTGTTTCACCCTGAGATCCCACACCATTCATGCAACAACTCCACAATCTTTTAATGATTAGCTAGCTGGAGTGGTGAAACTCATTTTTTTTAAATTTTTGCATTCCATGTATGGGTAAAATAGATCTGTCTGAACATTATTAATATAGGATAGGAATGTTTGAAGCCATATATATATTTACCAACCCCTCCACTTGATCAGGATGTGACATAAGGTCAATTTCTTAAGTGGAGTTTACCAGGTTTGAATTCTGTGTTTTCCTTCTCATAGACTGGTTACCTAGCCAAGGTTAAAAAGCCCAATCTGCCCTAATATTTACCCATAGCTGGGAGGAGAATAGTTGAATGCATACCTTTCCCAAGGGTATTAACACTATGTGAAATGCAAACAGCCTTGTCCACATATAAATGATTATTAAAAAGAATAAGGAATAGAACTGGAGAATTATCACTGGCTGCCATTTAATATAATGCCAAGCTCACTAATTTTACAGACCATTGCTAAGTTCAATGAATTAGTTGTTGGCTTTATACATAGAATGATAATTTTTTATAGTTCAGGACAAGTAGGAAGTCTCTAAACATTAATATAAAAAAAAGTAAAGTCGACGGGGCGGCCTTAAGTCGGTATCAGCCAGTCAGCGAGGGAGTCTATCCCCTTTTCAATAGCGCTAGGCCAAGGAGATTGTTTTTTAGCATCTGAGGTGGAGCGCCACACCTACCCTCAGCTCCTTACTTTGCCGCACAGATCCCTGTGCTACTCATACGCTGAGTTGGCGAGGACCGGTATCGAAACATTAATATACAAATAAATAAATACCAGTAACTTTGATCATAAGCACTTGATAATTTAGGGTAAATTCTAAATGTTAGCTTATTGGGGGGGGTTGTTTGTTTTTTTATTAATTTAAAAAGAAAAATTTTGATATAAAAAAATCATATATATATATATATATATATATATATATATATAATCTCTGACTAAGTATGAACTGTTATTTGAAATATTGATTTATTGGGTTAAGGAAAAATGGAATATGTTATTTACTTTACCATCAGCTCATAATTCTCTAGGATCACTGTTCCTTTAGCACAAATATATTAAGTATTGATTTTGGTATCAATACACTAATGGTGTCATTAAAACACAAAGTTATAGAAATTTACTGTTCATTGACATGATCTCCATTTGAATATTGACCTTGGCATGTCATCATTGTTTTTGTGTCCCAAGTCAGTTTGGTCACTGAATTATTACAGAGACATTTTTTTTAAAGATGTGGATTAAGTTTTATTAGCTTGAGACATGGGTGTTTTCTGTGACAATGTGTGTGTGGGTGGAGGGTAATTGCCCACCCCTGATTCACCCAGGCAAGAGATCCTCTAATGATCATACTCCCTTACAACACCTAAATCGCTAGGATAACAGTGATGCTATTTAGATATATTTTGAATATATCCTTTTTGCCCCATCCTTGTAAAAACTGGTAGTGGCTATGATCATGGCCATAGATTAACCATCAAAATCAATCTTGTAGTTTTTATTTCTCTCAGGGGAATTAAGATAAAAAAAAAAGATTTTTAAAAAATGAAAAGAGCCATGCTTCATTAAATATTGAATTTTTAATCAAATATCCCCTCTTGTGTTAGAATTTCGGTAGTTAATAAAAAAAAACTAAAAAAATAATAAAATATATTCCTGCTTTATGGTTTTGGAAAATTATCTTCTTACATAAAAACATGTCCGCTTAGATTTTCATTAATGAACCTCATCAATATAACATTTAGATTAGAGCATAGGCTTTATGGATTATCATTTTAATCCCTCGGCTATAACACTAAAACGAAATAGAATATAGATTGCAAGTTGAAATATGTTAAAGAGTTAGGTTAACTCTTTGAATCTGAGAAGTCATCATGTCAAAAAGAGTAATGATCATTACTCTTTGTAGGTTATTCTGAATCAATATAAAATGATTGAACATGAAAGGGGGTTAAGCTTATTATTATCCAAGCAATTACTTTGAAAATTAATTTGTGCCTGGAAACACTCATTAGATACAGTCTGTTAAATATTTATCCTATCATTTTGTTCAGATGTTCTCTGTTGGTTTGTACATTTATGTGTACAGGATCAGAAACAAACAAATACACATAAGTTGGGTTCACTTAGAATAAAACGCAAACATCAGTGTACAAAAATAAAGTGCATAGTGCAATTTAACCTTTTATGGATTGAATTTATTTCTAAATTTTACCAGTTATAAAGGAACTCAAAGTTAAATTCAATTTGTTAGCTAGCTACACACATCAGACCTTTTTATGCCATATATATTCTTATAAGATTATATGCTGGAGGAATTCTGACAATAATTCTTGAAAATACCCCCTACTCATGTATCTGTGTGTTTGTAATATATATACATCTCTGTCTTTCTCTGAAATTACTTTGCAGTATATTTCCTGCAACTCTGAGTTTCACGAGTATGCACAATCATCAGACAGATTAAAAATCTCCAGTGGCTTTTCCCTTATATTCATTTTATAAATGTTTATATAAAATAAAATATAAATTTATTTGACCAATGAGATAAGTTTGTACTTGAACACTTATGCAAATTAATGTGGAGTCAAATGGCATAATTTGTGTAAGTGTTTAGAAGTGATTTTAAAATTTTAGTTTTTAAACATTCTACGCTCTGGAAGCATGCAGGCACTTTTTCAAAATTCTTTTCAAAAAGAACTTTCGGTTAAAATGTCTTGTATTTGCTCAACCTTATCGAATTATATAAACTACCAGGAATACCAATTGTTGCCAATGTATGAAAACAAATTAACACCATTTATGTGCATTTTTTTTTTATATCCTAAAATAAGTGTAGGATGAACAATATTTATTACAATTTAAAACAATTTCATTTTTAATTTTATTTGATTCATATTTTGCAACTGTTTATTAATAAAATAATAATTTTAAGTTAATTATTCTCCATCCAGCTATGGGTTAATAGTAGAGCAGACTGTTTTTTTTTTAACCATGGTATGGCGACCAGTCTATAAGGCTTAAAATTGACCTTGTGTCCCATCATGCCTGTGCAGAGTGGTTAGTAAATGCATATAGAATGGAAACAGTCTTTCTAATTAATATAGACTAGCAGGACCTGTAGATATACCATAGTATGATAATTTAATTATTATAACATTTGATATGTTTACTTAAGAGCTATTGCAAATAGTTCAATATATAAAAAGTATAATAATCTTGATTTAACTCTCACTATTTTTTCTTTCCTTCAGTCTTTTCATCTTTTCATTATGTTCAATTTAAATAGATTAACACTATTGCTTCCACATACTCCCCCTATATTTTTCCTCTACTCTTTTTCTTCCTTATATTTTTCTGTATAGCATGTCCTTTTTCTTCCCTTTCTTTCTTTATGATAAAAATGGAATGGTCCATTTTTTAGTTGAGGTGATGACACTCATAAAAAATAAGAATTTGGCAAATAAGCAAAAACCTGATAATCAGGATTTAGATTTTTTGCATTTCATCTTGGATGATTCGGACAGTCTCATTTTAACCAGAGGGTGTTGCAAGATGATAATGGCTGTACAATTAAGGAACACGAATATTAATATATAGATTATATTGATTCATGGTCATCTCAAAACTCACCTCATCAAATATGTTCTTGAGTGTTTAGAGTCACCAAAAGAATTTTAGAAATACTGACAGAAAAAAGAATTAAAACTGAGGAAGATGTTCATTACTCAGCAAAATGAGACAAGTGAAAGCTGTTGATAACAAATCACCCCCCCCCATAAAACATTTGATTCTTCCCAACCCCCTACTGTTTGTTTGGTTTGGTTTGAATTTTTATCTTACAAAATAAACAGTTTGCAAGTAAAAGTATCTTATGCATATTCAAGTGATAAGAAATAAATTTACGATAAGAATCAAAAGGGGTTGGCAAATGCGAAAGGAAGTTGAGTTTAAATTGGCACAGATATTGGTCTTCAAAGAACTCCTGGGCCTCAGCTATGGCAAGAATATAATGATATGTTGAAGTTTGGAAAAAAGAAAATTAAAGAATTTAAAAAAAAAAAAAAAATTAAAAAAGCACTAGCTTGTAGTAACATTTTTATATCTCTAAACATAAATATTTAAGTTTTGATGTTATGAAATATATCAAATTATAAAGACTAACGAAATTAAATAAGAATGCATATAAAAAGGTCACACTTATTTTAATTATGTTTTAATTGGTTACTATATGAAATTATTCCTAAAATTGATTTTAGATTTTAATGCATTGGAGAATAAAACAATAATATTAGAAATCAATAGCACCAAGTAATTATTAAATAACTCAGTTTTGTTAAAACCAGTGTGCAAATTAATCACACCATATATTATGTAAACCTTTATTTTTTAGTGATATATAAGACACATTGCAGGATTTTAAATGCACTAATAACATGGGCTGTTTTGAGGCAAATCTTAGATTTTCATAGAGACATTGTTAATAAATAATATTCTAAGTATTAATGATTTTGACTATAAATTTAATTGATAAACTTACACAATTCCCGAGTCTATTGTGATGTAAGCAGTGACGTAGTTTCGGTTACAGACAGACAGACTCTGAATTTCTATTATAATAAGATGTAAAAAAAACAAACATCAGATATAGAGTCGGTGACAAAGCAGTTTTTCAATTTTGGACTTGAAAATTCCTGGCAATCGATGGAACGACTTCATTATCAGTTTGCAAGTTATAGTTCTATCATAATGAAGTGATTTTCCTGATTCTGCTAAGGAAGAGAGGCATCTGTTGCTGCTACTGCTGTCAGGAATGGTAACTACTTACAATCAAATTCAATGCTGCAAACAAGGTCAAGTGTTATGCCCCAAGATTCAACAGCCATCATTATGGTAATTGTTTGAGTTTGTGCTGTATCATTGTCAGAATCTACTAAATATACCAGAGAGAGACTAGATGATAATCATTGATATCAATAATAGAAAAGGGAATTCTGAATCCCTCCCAAAATGTAATTTGTTGTCTGCAATCAGCCAACTTGGACAATGTAGGTAAAAGTAGGTAAAGACATAAGCAAGAAGAAAATTAATAAATAAAAGAATAGCTTGAGGGAAAAGAACAAAAAATGTCTACTTAAGACTATATTTTCTTTACTAGGCACATTCATCTTAATTTTTTTACTCAAAGCATCTAATTCACTTTGTTTATTTTGTGCTACTTAATTAGGTCAAATTTAATAGACAAGAAGAATTTGGAGGGGGGGCAGAAAATTTGAGCTAAAACATATGTTGTTCTTAATTCAAGAAAATTATGGTCTCTGGGAATATATTGTATATCCAATGATATGAGATGGGTTTGTATCAGGAATATCATTATATGTATGTTTCTGTTTCGATATACAAGGGTCATTCAATAAATAAAGTCAATATTGCCAAAGGAGTTGCCAATAGGAAACACTATTTACACTTGAACCTATTTCAACAAAATCAATAGTGATGGATTCTTTCATGTCCCAGAAGACAATGACCTTCTTTATTGACTGCTGCACCCTGAATATTTTCTTTACCGAGAGTCAGTGTGTTTTCTCTTTTTACTTGGGCTTGTTGTGTAAAACTCATGTTTAGCATATTGGGTTAGCTCAGTCGGTAGAGTGTTCGGCTAGAAACCACAAGGTTCCTAGTTCGATACCGGTCCTCGCCAACTCAGCGTATGAGTAGCACAGGAACCTGTGCGGTAAAGTAAGGAGCTGATGGTAGGTGTGGCACCCCACCTCAGATGCTAAAAAACAATCTCCTTGGTCTAGCGCTATTGAAAGGGGAATAGACTCCCTCACTGACTGGCTGAGACCGACTTTAGGCCGCCCCATCGACTTACTTACTTACTAACTAAAACATGCTTCTCATTATACATCATACATTCTTCTATAAATTTGAGATTGTTTGCTCTTCTCAGTCACCAAATATTTAATGACAGACCTCTATTCAAGCATGGATCACTATGTTTGATTTTTCACCATTTTGAATTTTGTCAAAACATTATTGCACGTTTAAGATAATTTGTTCAATAAACCAATCCCCAACTGTTAGTGGAGAGTTATCTCCCCTAACGAACTATTGACTCTTCACTGAAAAGGGTGTAGTATCAGACAACAACATGGCTGCTTGATGAATACACTACTTATTGACAGTCAATTGTTTATCCAACCCATCCTGTTGTATCCTGGTCAATGAGAAAATAAAAACGAACATAGTTGTATTTTGAAAATATATTTAACTGTTTTGTTATATTTTTTAATTCTTAACATCTTAGGATATAAGACAAACAATGCAGAGTTTACATTTATGGAAAAAAATTCTGAAAAACAAAATGTATTTTTCTTTATTTAAAAAAGAAATCCCACTATGTATTGAATGAGCCTCGATATTGCCAGAGAAATATATTGATATCTTTGTATCTCTGGTGTAGGTGAGAGTGACTCTTTGTTTATTGGAGCTAGATCCAGATAGACTTTGTTTCACCTAATGAATGATTTTATCATCCTGTGAAGAAGTTTATTAGATATAAAATATTCATGGCATAATCACCATACTATGAGCTAATAATACCCGTGTTGGAATCATCTCGAGATATGTGTTCATACCTTATTATTTATGCATAGCCGTATCTATGATACCAGTGAAACTGGGTTGCTTGCAAAGTTGTCTTATTGAACGTAATACTTTTATCCATTTTAGAAACTTGTTTTCAGGCCTAGAACATCTTTTTCTTTGGAAATTTATCCTCTCTCTCTCTTTTTTTTTTCAGTGAATATCTGTTTCTTTTTTTTTGTGTCCACCTAGCTCAGTCGGTAGAGCAACCGCCTAGGAATTGCAAGGTTACAGGTTCGATACCTGTCTCCACCGCAACATTAGCACAGATTGGGTAATCTGATCTGTGTGGTAAAGTGGGGAGATGACGCTAGGTGTGGTACTCCAGCTCAGAAAAACAATCTCCCTGGTCTAGCCCTACTGAAAAGGAGATAGACTCCCTCATTGTCCGCCTGATACTGACAATAGGCCACACTGCCAACTATCTCACAATTCAAAGGCCAGTTATGGTTATCAAAATCTCTGTGGCTACTAACTCAACATGAGAGCAGGTCATATCAGACTGATTGATTTTAATGGCATGTCTACTCATCTAGGGTTATTTTAAGCCTAGAGATTAGGGAATCACATTGTATGTTCATATGAGGGTGATCTGAATAGGTTGATGTTATATCTGCTGTTGATGACGTTTTTATCAATGGGATCCAAGCACTGCAACAATGGAAGAAATATGTGGACCGCAAGGGGGTTTATGTTGAAAAATGAACCTGATTTAGTCACATTCCAAGTCATCCTATCATGGTGTAATTGTTAGAAAGCTGGTCTTGCAGATCCGATACTACTTAAAAGTGAGTTTGATCCTCACTAGATGGCCCTTATTTGTGAAAGTAAATACTCTCCATAGGGTAAATTTTTTTTTCTTTCACATTCCATGAATAACTTTTCAGTCAACCTTTGTATTTAGATTTTTTGTTTACTTATTTCTTAAGAATTTTTTTTTTTTGCACATGGTTCTATTGAATATGAATAATTTTTAAACAAATCTTTTTGACCCATAGATGATATCCTAACCGATACTACTCATCCAGGTCAGAGTGGAACTGGGATTAATGGCAACAGATGGGCACTCCACACTTTTCAGATCTCTAGAAGTAAAAAAAAGAAAAAAATGGAAATATTCCAAAAGATAAATTTATTTTAGATGGTGAAGTGAACCAAATTGAAAAAATGTTTCGGTTTTCTTAAAATCCTTCATCCAGGTGTTAGGATGAATAAAGTGTTGTATAAACATTAATGGAATCTCGATTTAATTTGAAAAGATTTCCATCACTGTTTAGACAACTTTCTATCCTGATGCCTTGATGAAGGTTTTTAAAAAAAATCAAAATATATTAACGCTGATTTCACCATCTAAAATAAATTTATCTTTTAGGAATACTTTTTTTTTCTTATTTCTATACCGGCGGATTTATTTCTATATTTTACCAACCATATATATATATATATATATATATATATATATATATATATATATATCTGATGACCCACAAAGAGATATGTATGACCTGACCAAGATTGCCCCAAAATCACATGACTTGAACTGTGAAATTTTCTACTTAGTCATGTTCTCGAAACTTGATATCTATGGTTATTAATGGTGTGTAACTACAAACCTTAATTATGGTGATAAAAAGGACACTTTCTTGATCTCAAGTTTTTAACTTGTCAATAGCTCAGAGATGATTTGGTGGCTTGTTCAGATTATAATCTTCATGTCAGAATATTGTTTGGACAATTAGACCTCTTCATATTTTTGCTGTTGTCAACACAACCTTTGATTAATGTTTTATTAACGACATCATCAATACAAAGAAGAGGTTCAATTGTCTGAACAATTACTGGTATATTAATGACTCTTAAAGTTACCAAGAACACACACATATATATATATAGAGAGAGAGAGAGAGATAGGTACAAACTTAAATGCAGCCTCGTCTAGGTTTGAACATGGGTTGCCAACTTTTTTTCCTATAACAATGCACATTACGCCAAACACATTACACAGAGAAACATAAACACACACATTTATTTATACATATTTGTGTGTATGTATTTATATATATATATATATATATAGAGAGAGAGAGAGAGAGAGACAGAGAGACAGAGAGAGAGAGTCAGAGAGATACAAGTTGTAGAAATGGTTTCAGTTTTGGTATTTTTTCTAATCATTTTGATTTCAAAATAAGTGACATGTGTTTTCAGTTCCTTTATGACCCTTTCCAAGCTAATAGAATTGTAAGAAATACTACTTGCAGATTTTTCTTTATAATATATATATATATATATATATATATATATATATATATATATATATATATATATATAATTGGGCAGCATTTCTTCATTTAGTAATGTTATGTTGATATGTATTATATATATATATATATATATATATATATATATAAATTTGAATTTTAAAGATCGATTATCTGGCAAAAAATTGGCATCATTCTCTTGATGCGTAATAATTTAGTAAGCTTGAAATTTTTAAAGATAAATAAAGGGAAAGACAAGGAGTTATCCTCAGTGTGAAAACTTGGCAAAGATCTACTCATGAGTAATGATTATGAAAGGTTTTAAATTCAAACATTTCATGACCATAAATCAAGGTTCAGCCTATAAATGGAATCAACTTGTATACAAGTTAAAATTGGAGTTAAAATATAAATTAAGAAGAAAAGAAACTTGGATTTCTTATTGCCATGTTGATGGATCTTTAAAAAATATTGCTTGATAACCATGATAACCAATTTTGAGAAAATTGGTTGTTGACATGCAGGGTGTAACATATACCCTAAGTATATATATATTTACCAAACACTCTGCACAAGCAGGATGTGACATAAGATCAATTTCTTAAGCAGAGTTTAACAGGTTTGAATTCAGAGTTTTCCTTCTCCTAGTCTATTTGCTTAATCAAGGTTAAAGGACTTAGTCTGTCCTACTATTTACTTATAGCTGGAGGGAGAGTAGTAGTTGGATTCATACCTTTTCCAAGGGTATTAGCAGTATGTGTAAATGCAAACAGTCTTGTCCAGGATTTGAACTTGGTTCATCCTGTCTATTTCCTACAACAGTAACTACTACATCACACGCCTACCTAAGTATAAATAAGCATAAGAGAAGAGCTCAACATGTACTCTAAGTATGAGTAAGCATGAATGCTGTCGAAAAATAAACAAAACCAAAATTAAGTAAATACTAGTTAAATTCAATGATAATAATTGACAAGTCTTCATATGTTGTTTTGAATAACAGGGTTAGACTCCTCTATTTCTGTTATATTTTAATTATTTAAAATTCATCAAATAATCTAAAAAAAAGAATACTACCTTGCTAATTAACTTAACCTATCTACAAATGTATAACTAAATTTAGTTTAAAGAAATGTATTTATGTACTTTTCATTACCTTTCTTGTTTGCATGTGCTCCTAAAGGTTCTTGAGTCTTCCAATTAGTGCATTTTTGAATTTCTAAAATCTATGAATTCCACTGATATACAAACAGGCAGGCAGACAGACATTATTCTTATATATAGGGTAGAGGAAATCCTTGAATAATAAATGTATTCCTTAGTTCATTCTCAGTAACAGCACTAAGGGAAATGGAATTGGTAACTTGAATTCAAATTCTCACAGGAGGGTCCACATAGTGTAATGGTTAATGTGCTGGATTGCGACATTGTTGTAAGCAAGTTTAAACTATAGATATGCTAATATGTTCACTTTCAGAGTAGTACCCTTGGCAAAGGTATGAATCCCTTCGTCCCCCACCTATGGGTTAAATAGTAACACTATTCTCCTTTTAGAAGGATGGCTTTGGCATTCAATAACCCACATAGGTGTACATGCCATTAAACAAAGAAAGAAAGATAATCAAATCCTCATCGAGGCTGTTTACACCTCACACTAATACTCTTGGAAAAGACATGTATCCATCTCTTCTCCCTCCAGCTATGGGTAAATAGAGAAGTGGATTTGTTAGCCTTGGTTAGGCAAGCAGTCTAGGAGAAGGAAAACTCTGAATTCAAACCAGCTGTACTCTTCTTAAAGATTGACCTTGTGTCACGTCCTGTCTGTGACAGATGGGTTGGGTAAATTGATACCTCATTCTTGGTACATAATGTAATTAGTATTATATCCTCCAACTAGTGTATTCATTTTGGTTGATGTGAGCTAATAGTAGATGTGGCACTCCACTTCAGATGTAGAAACAATCTCCCTCATCAAGCACAAGAGAAAAGGGGATAGACTCCTTCATTGTTTATCTGATACCAACAGTTTATAGTCACAATATTTTGTCTGTTGCATATTCTGGTTTTCTTCAGCTGTATTCTCTATCATAATAGGAATTGTTGTCACCAACATAATGCGAAAAGAAAAAAAATGACAATGATATATAAAAATACTAATTAACTAAATGTACAAATATTCATTTTTGTCAGAAACAATTTTTTTTAAAATTCAACATATCTATGTATCTTTAAAAAGGTAAGAATCTCAATTGTTTTTCAAAGTTGGCCTGAATATGAAAATATTCAAAATATTTTCTTTTTGAAATTATGATACTATCCCTTATCTGTTTCAGTGAAGGACAAAAAAAACTTGAAGTTATAAAATGTTCAACAAAGCTATTCTGTTCTATATCATTTCTCTTTTCCCTTTTTGTAACTGAAAATTGTAACCAGAAACCAATTTCCAATTTGCTAATTATAAAGTATTTTATTTAAAGTTCCATTACTTTCTTCTTTACTTGTTGAAATTGGAGAATAAACTGATTTAATAAATCATCTTTAAGAAAATGTGACTTCTATTTTGTGTTGGTCAAGTAAGATGAATAAGACATGCTGGAGGAGTGAGATGCTCCTGTGGAAACACTAGCATTGATAGGCCAGCAAGTACTTAGATTCATCAGCTCTGTGCAAACACTGGATGCAGATGTGAGGACCTACCAAAAGTGATGGTTGATAGGGACTGATTATGAGAGATAGTCAAGGAACTCCGTGCTATCAGCAGAACTTGATGACTGTAGTGATGTTCGTTTCATCACTGACATTGGTGGGGCTGTTGCATGATAGGAATATTGTGCAGGGGTTGCCATTAAATATAGTACATACTTCTCGGTTGGGTTTTCTCTATGCTATTTAGTGATTTCAAAGCACAAGAATTGAGAAACATTCTTACACCCCCGATGGTGGCATTGACAGTTTATCCATGCAGATGCTGACATCATTGGATTCATGATAATTATTTCTAGTTCTTGTATGAATATGATGTCTATATTCTTATCAGCATGCATCTCTTCACTTTGGCTCTTTCTTATTTTAGATGTAGGATCAGATGAAATGGCTGGTTGCATCAAGCATCCAGATGATGACCTTCTGTTTGCATGATTATTTTTGCATTTTCTATTATTTTATTTCATTTTTATATTTTAAATTTCAGATAGAATACTGTTAATATAAATGAATTTTGATCGAAACCTGTGTCGACAAATAAAATAAATTTCATCCATACCAACATATATATATTTTTCATCTAATTATCTTTTCAACATATCTGTCAGATTCATTTCCATTTTTTTCACACACACACACACACACATATATATATGTATATTATATTATATATATATATATATATTTGTTTATTGTTGAACACACTAATATTTTCTCCAAAACAAAATATTCTTGAATTTTCTTAAATCCTAATTTCTTTTCCAATAATCCTATTTTATATAAAACTGCAATAAAAATACAAATATTAATACAATAAATTATGCTTCATATGCTGATTTTTTTGTTTGTTTTCTTCCTAGATAGGAAAGTTTTCAGATGAATGATCAATGTCCATTTCTCTCTTACCTGTTGAAAATATTCCTTCTTTTCCATAAAATTATCATTCGTTGCATTTATAAGCCATTGCCCATTTCATGCGCATGCAGGTTTAACTTGATCACCATCTGAAACCCCGATGGATCCTTTGATATGCAGATCCCTATGTTGGAGTCATTGCCCTTTGCTCTCCTTTGCATGTATGGCATCAATCATCTATGAAAAGGAACTAGTTTCAAATCAATTCCATTGTTTGTATTTACAACATGTTCTCTTCATTGCAGCTACTTGGTGTCAACTTAGATTTTCTTCTGCACTTCCCTTTTCCCATTAGAAATGCTCCCCAATCTACTTTTTCTATTCATGTATTCTTCACGCATGCATCTACATTGAAGATATAACTCCATAATCTATATTGATAATGAAGAAGAGATTGTTTGTCTGTCCTCTCTTAATGGCCAAGTGGTTTTATATAGTACTATTAAATTTAGAATGCATACTAATTAATCAAGAGGAAGATTATGATTGAATAAAAAAAGTACTGTTGGTGGGGCTTAGAATACACTAAGTGTATCCTCTGCTGAGGAGTAAGCCCACTCCCCAAAAGTGATGTCTTGGGTATGAAACTAAATTGCATCTGGTGGTGAGGCTTAAGTTCTGTGAAGTACCTCTACATTGCCATTATTACCAGGTTCATTGTGACCCTTTTATGGATCAAATATGTGGAAAACCAAGTAACTATATTGCAAGATACAGTTGAATTATTGCAGCAGCATGGTATATAATATATTTTTATATTATTTGTATATACTGATTAAACCATCATATTTCTGGGGTTCAGCTGGTATAAATAAAAAAATAATTTTGCTTCTATATATATAATGGAGTTGTAACTGTTTTGGTATATATGTCAATTTATAACTCAGAAAAGAGATGACATTGAGCATTAAAATCAATTTATGAATGTAGTGACTTTAATCCTCACTTGGTGCTCTATTCTTGTTAGTTTCAACAGATAATAACAAACATTGTACAGTGTCTGGCAGGGTGATATTAGTAATCACAGAAAATCTGGTGGCCATGACTTCAGCCATGACTGATAGATGGGCAAAAATTACATTGGTGAGTGGGTATTCGGTGAAAATAACTGAAACATAATTGGGGAAAACTTGACGAAATTAACCAATAAAATTGGAAGAAATCTTTTTTTTTCCTTAAATCATTGATTTATGCAAAAGTGTGAAAAATAAGACCACACAATTTTTTTTTCATCTCATCAGATAATTATGAAATGCACGTTTAAATAAACATCCTGTGAATTAAAGTGCTCTTTTGTTTCTTTTAATTAGCTTATATTAATGTTGGTTTTATTTCTTTTTTCCTAATTTTATTTCTTTTTCCTAATTAAAAATCATGATTGGGAAAAGAGTAAATCATTCTAAAATCAATCCTTTTATGAATGTCACGTATTTATTCAATAAAATCCTAATAATATCATTACAACTTTTGAATTAGAAATTACACACAGAGAAAAAAAACAAAAACAAATGTGTGTAAGTCGTTTTCTGAACCCAAGCTCTCTCAGCTAAAATCTAAAAAATAATTTAGTTCTTATGTTTATACAAATTTTATTTTTGATATAGTGCTTCCTTGATAGGATTTAACCCAAATTGAGAACTTGAATGTACATATAAAGATTTGCATATATATTTTTACATATACAAAGTATTATAAATAATAACAAATTCTGATTTTTACTAATTTTCAAGCTCACCTCAGGCCTTATTGATATGATCTACTTCTTTCACTGATTTTTGTTTTTTTCAAATTTCTCCAACCACATTTATTAAATACGTTGGCTCCTAGGCAAACACACTTGCAATTTTAAGATATATATATATATATATATATATACAAGTGCATTCATTACCTTCATTATTTATTCTTTGCTCAAAATTCTCTGAGAATAGTAAAAAGTTTATGCTTTCCAAATTTGATACTTATTGCAATTCCTATTTATTTTAACATCCAGGCTAAAACGCATTGAAGAACAATAAGACATAAATATTTTCATGTCTTTATAATAGGAGATACTTTGCACTTTGGACAGTCATTAAGTACTGTTGCCTAGAATATCTTCTTCTTGTGTGTTATAATAAACATCCCCTTTAGCATACTACACTGGTATTGGGTTGATTATAAAACTCCCCTAGTAGATAATTGTTTTATCAGCAGAACATTCTATTTAAACAGCCTTGTTTGTTTTTTTGTTTTTTTTTTTTTTAAGGAAGAATTGCTTTCTTTTCAAATATTGCCAGATAATGAAAAAAAAAAAAGTATGACATTCATGGCATCAAATTGACCAGATTAGCTCTATCATAGAATTCTTTGGAATCTTTATTACTTAGATATCTTATTATTGTTCTGTCTTAAAACCTTAATCTTGGATTTTTTCTTTGTGTGTATATATATATATATATATATATATATATATATATATATATATTCTTTCCTGTAGTGATAGACATGTTTCAATAGAAATTTACTTAGACTGTATTGCCCAATAATCTATATATTAATATTCATACTTATCATCTTGCAACACCCGCTAGTTAAAAATGAGGGGATCCAAATCATCCAAGATGAAATGCAAAAATGTAAATCCTGATTATCTTGTGTTGCTTATCTCCCAAATTCTTATTTCTTATCAGTGTTATCACCTCAGCTAAATAGCGGACCATTCTATTTTCATTATAAAAAAGAAAGGGAAGAAAAAGGACATGCTACTCAGAAGAAATATAAACAGAATAGGGGAAAGATAGAGGGGGTGAGCGTGCAGAAGCAATAAGGCTAATCTGTTTCAATCAAACATGATGATAAGAAGGAAAGAAAGAAAAAAAGAGTGTGTGTGTGTGTGAGAGAGAGAGAGAGAGAGAGAGAGAGAGAGAGAGAGAGAGAGAGAGTTTCACTGGAGTCTCAGTTCTCAGGAATTTTCTAAATATTCTTTACAGTGCTCTGGTCTGTCCAGTCTCCATTCTTTATCATATTTCTAGTTCTCCCATTCACTTTTTATATTCTTAGAATTCGTTTTGAGTGCTCTGACACTGATTGGTATTACTGTCACTTTCATATTCCACAGATTTTGCAGCCCTCTAGCAAGTTTTTAGATATTTTTCAAGTTTTTCTTTTTGTTTATTTTAAATTTATGATCTAATGAAGTTGACTAGATAACATATTCATTTCTTCTTGTTTATTACAGTTAGGTCTTGTAGCCAGGATTGGGTGAATCATTTTTTTTTAATCTCAAAGTCTCAAAGAACTTTCTTAGGTCTTTTTAGCTGGGACAGTTCCTGATTTGTGCATGTACCATTTGTCAGTATGGTCAAACTTGGTCACTTACACAATTCCCAGTGGATCAACTTCCCCACTCAGTTGTACTTGCTCTTGCATTATTTCTGTGCCAGTTTGCTGCATTTGTTTATGTAGTTTACTGTTTCATCTGGCTCTATGTAGTCTACACTTGCTCTTCTCTTGGTATTATCTTTTCAAGATTTTATATAATTCTTATGATGTTATTTTAGGCTGTTATCAGTATTTATTCTGTTTCTCTCTTTAGGTTTCCTCTTTTTAGCCATTAGTTTGCCATCTGAAGGTTATTATAATAATTCGTCTGCAGAGGGTTAAGATCTAAATATTGCCACCTGTTGATGGTGGGTGGTGACTAGTGATGCTTAAGGATGTAACCCTGGTGGCTGAGTAGTCCCTGACATGCAGCACTCCACTTTAGTCATTAGGCAAGACGGGCAGTTGGAGAGGCCTCCTGTGATCAATCAGCTGGCCATGTCAAGCCCTAGCACCTATATGATTGTCACAACCTTATTGATAAGCCCCAACCCTTTTTATTGTATATGTGCTAGAAGATGGTAGCTGAGGGTCTTGATGACCTGGGTATGATGTTAAACTGAAACTTATGGCAAAGTTCTAATTTTGGAGCTCTGGGGAATGTGGGGTACCTCTTCATCACCATTACTCCCAGTTCCACTTTGATCCAGAGTGGTAAGGCCTGTTAGGGTCCCATCTATGAGTTAAATAGGAAAAATATAAGGTTAAAGGTTTAAAAAAGAAATTGAGTACCCATTAAGAATGAATAGAATAAAATTTCTTTGTCATAAAATAACCCAACAAGGTTGACATGCCATAAAATCCAACTAACCAACCAGGTACATTTTAGTAGTAGCACTTAACATTAATCTGTCTAGGGAAAGAAAAGTATATCAAACAATACTTATTGTTGGAATACATCAGTATCCTGTAGCCATGGATCTCAACTTGGATCTTGGCCTGGGCAGGATTTTATAGAAGACCGGCTGTTAGCCATGCAGCAGGTCTACCCTTTTCACATCAAAGGGCACCATTGTTGTTGCAGGAGTTGCCAGAACAATATTGAAGACAACATTTGACTTTCTGTGGGACCCCAGCTTCCGGTTTTAAATCCAGAGTTTGCCTTCCTCTAATCTTGTTGCCTTACCAAGGTTAGAGAGCTCCGAACTATGTATTCACATTTGGGAAGAAAAGAAATCCATAACTTTTCCAAGGGCATTAGCACTAAGTGAAATGCAAACAGCCTCTTATAGGGTTTAAACTTCAATCTCAGCCAGTTTCCTATTTTTGATTATACAGCCTGTGTTTCTGAATAGCAAATAATATATGATTTTTGGCCAATGGGATCCAAGCACTGCAACATGGATAGAAGAAGTGTGTGGACCACAAGAGGAATTATCATCAATTGGTGATATTCCATGAAAGTATCTTGGTCAAATTATCAACTTTTTCAGCTGACTCTCATATAAGGCTGTTTCTCTTGTATTGGGTAAAGCAATGTTTAGTGTGCTTATCTCCCAAGTCTTTGTTAATGAATTCATGTCTCAATAAGTGCCTGACAAAACTGAACATATGTCAAAGTTGTCTTATTTTAGCCATTAAAACCCAACATGCCGGTGCCTCATCCTGGCTCTTGACTGAAAAATAGTAAAAATGTAAAATGTTGTAATCTGTAATTGGAAAAGCATGAACCCACCGCTTCTCTCCCCAGATATGGGTAAATATTAGGACGGACTGGTTCCTTTAGCCTTGGTAAGGAGAACCACTTTAGGAGAAAGAAATCTACTTTAATATTGACCTTGTGTCACATCCTGCTCTTTGTGGAGGATTTGGGTAAATATATACATTGTAAATTAAACCCCCTGCTAAGAACTATCTGTAAATGATCTAACCCTATTTGGAAAAAAATGGCTACCTTTATCAAGTTATATAGCAGGCTACTCATAGACTTGTTTGAGGTGGGAAGTAATTGTTGTTTTGGTGACACAATTTATATAGCACATAGGCCTGAACAGAACATTTATATATATATATATATATATATATATACATATATATAAAATATTCTAATTTGAGATTCTTATCTAATTGTATATTTTAATAAAATCTACATCATGTAATTTCATAAAAATAATCACAACCTTTAAAATTGATTATGGAAAAAAAATCTGAAAAAAATCTAAGAAAAAAAAATCTCCTCCCAGTAATTTTATTAATAATGAACACACTAACTGTATCAATATAAAACTTGTGTTAAATTCATATGGCTGCATCTAATTTCAATCATTTGATAACATATATGACTTTTTCCTTTTTATCAATATCAAATAAAAACATTAATTTCATTTTTGCAAGTATGTATATTAGGTTTTAGTATTTTTTTAAATGCTATATAATGACTGGCCTATTTTAGGATCATAAAAGCCTTTTGGGGAAATGAAAATAAGTTATAAAATTGTCTGCCCTATCAGTAGGGCTTAGAATATGCTGATTGAATCCTTTGAATAGGGGTGAGACCCTCCCAAAAGGAGTGTCCTGCATATGAAACTAAACTGTATCTGTGAGGCTCCAGTCCTGGAACTCTGGGAAGTGTAGACTACCTCTTTATTGGTAGTATCTTTTAGGGTCCTATTTATGGGACAAAAAGATCTTTTCAGAAATTATTGCTGTCAGGAAAACTAGAAACCATATAACTGTGTTCAAATTATTGGTATTAGATTGGAATATTTGAACCATATAACTGTGGGCAAAGAAATGGTACAACTGTGTGCTAATTATCTATGAGTACTTGATATTATACAACAGATATTTTATTGAGCACAAGACATATTAGAATTTCTCTTCAGAGCACAGGCATCATTGTTTAACATCATACCATCAAGACTATGAATAATGTCTTTATGTATATACCCAACCTCTGTGCACAAGCAGGATGTGACACAAAATCATTTTTTAAGTGGAATTTAACAGGTTTGAATTCAGTTTTTCTTCCCCTAAACTGGTTGTCATACCAAGGCTAAGGGGCCCAGTCTGAATTACTATTTACCAAAAGCTGGAGGATAATAATTGGACTCATACTTTTCACTATGGGAAATGCAAAGAGCCTAGTCCGGGATTTGGATTCTGTTCACCGTTTTTTATTCTTTTTATTAATATTTGTACACTATATCTAGATTTACTTAGAACTCAGTTGGAAAAATAGTTTTTGAGCCTATAATATTAACCTTATGGGTTCAAGTGGTTAAGAATAGAAAATAAAAATTTGAGATTAAAATGTTTTTGTAAAGCATTAGTTTTTCTTCATAAAAAGGAGAAATATGAAGAAATGATTTTTGTATTTACCATACAGCAAAATTTGACTCATGAGAGCAAGTGTTTAGATACTCTCATATATATATATATATTCCAGTAAATCTATTTTTCATGTCACACATTTATTCAGATAAATTATAATCTTAGGCATAAGTATCTATGAGCAATATTTATTCCTTGACAGAGTGTACAGATACTACACTGATCCTAGGCAAAACCCCATCCCATACCATACATACATACATATGTCCATAATATTTGGTGGGTAGTTTGCTAAAATGTTTCATTAAGGTTAGTTTCAAATATCTTAATGTATATCTTTGTATGAAACAAACTCATTCAAAGTGAGTGTATTCATACAGCTACAGATAGTTTTGCCAAGGTTGTAAAGTTGACAACCAGCACTGGACTGTGAGATGCCAAACTTGCCTGATATTCATGGCTTCAGTCACATGATATATGCACTGCTGTTTTTACACTTAAAAAAATCTTGCAAAACTGTTTTTACACTGTAGTATAACAAAAAATATTTCGAACATAAATTTTCATTTTTCTACTAAGATAAATACTGAACTGTGAGATACTGAGCCTGCTTTTTATTGCCAGAATGCTACACTTTTTGCCTTTATCACTGGGAACATGGTCTCAGAATCCAGTTGTAGACCTTTCTGACCTTACTTGAATGTTGAGGTTCTTGCAACCTGGCTAAAATTTCTTCAACCATCTGATTACTGTGCTATGATAAACTGCACCTTCACTTTTAGTACAACCCATTTTTCTTTTCTTTGTTGCTTCTGTGCTGTTATGGCCCAATTTGAACTCCTAAAGCATAAATTCCTGAATTAGACTAAATTGCACATTCATCTGTGTAGCTTTCAAAAGTCACACAGAGGGAAGCAGTGCACAACGTATCAGCACACCAACTACCACAATACCAATACTACCAATTATAATTAGTTCCTTCGATGCTTTCAGTTACACACTGCAATCTAGCATGTATCAAAATCTTCCAAACCTTTTGAGTCACCATAGTATCATAAAAATATTTACAAACATATAAATTTTCATTTTCATACCAAGATAAATCTATTTTATTTTTATTTCTATATTTTTATATATTTTTTTAAATCCCGCCTTTTTAAAGGATATAATTAAAGACAGTAAAATCTGACTTTTGGCTTGAATCAAATACTAATGGTTTATTTTTGATCTTTATCTTGAAATATTGCCTCAAGTCTTTTTGGTAAGGAATTGGAAAGTCTTGATAAATACAAATGAGCAGAGTATTTTCTCAGACTTCTCAAGCTGAAGAATTTTGATTGTTGGTTCCAAATGGAATAGGCTTGTCAGAAGAATTCCAAGGCTAGATGCTACTTTCTGGCAACAGATATTTCATTATAGATGAGGTGACATCATAGACAGAGAATCAGCACAGTAATTGAAGTGCAAGAAGAAAAAAAAAATTGTGTGATGGGGAGCATGATAAAAGTTATATTGGGAAGATTCCGATGATTTCCCTTGGGTTAAATGTGGTAGGTCACAGCAGGAGATTCCAAATAGTTGAAGATTAACTAGGTATTACATGTGGAAAAAGATACTTTATAATTAAACTGATTTGAAACTAGGAAAAGTAATTTTTTTTTTCTTTTTTAAAAGTAAGATTACCTACAGCTTAGAATTTGTACGTGTCAACTCTGTTTTTAGCTTCTAGCTTACTGGTGAAAATCTTTAGATGGTGAGCATAAGGGCTGTTGTTCAATTTCTTTTTCTACAAAACTGATGAACTTGAAAAAAAAATGAATGAGGAAAATAAGGAAGTTAGACTGAAGAAAATTGTCTTAGCGGATCCATTCTTTGGATTTAACCAGATGTATAATGATAAGTTAAAGTAACAATTCTTCCAAGTCGTGGTTGTATCTGTACTAATTGGACCCTAACAAAGAACCTAGAGAATAAACTAGATAGGAGTTGCACAAGCATGCTACATGTGGTCTTAAACAAATCATGAAAACAACACTCCACAAGAAAACAGCTTGATGGCCACTTGCTCCCTATCACACAAACCATCTGAGTAAGACGAACAAGACATGCTGGACACTGCTGGATTAACTCGTAAGTGATGTTCTCCTGTGGAAACCTGCACATGGGCATGCCAGTGTAGGCCACCCTGCAAGGACCTACATCGATAAGCTCTGCATGGATTCTGGATGATACACAAAGGACATCCTGGGGGCAATGACAGATAGGGATAGTTGGCGAGAAATTGTCATGGTTATCCATGCAGCCAGTATACATGATGATGATGATAATTTGCAAGAGGAGGAAAAACCTTTTAAAAAATGCCCTATTGAACTGCATCCGAGGGAAGGCTCCAGTTTTAGAGATCTGGGGAGTGTCAAATATCCCTTTGTTACCATTACTCCCAGCTCCACTCTGTCCTGGATCAGATAGATCTAAATATTATTCACACTCAATAGGAATACTTTACATCATATAATTGTGTGCAAAATGATTATATACCTATAAAAAGTGCAATTAAAAGAAAATGCTATGAAACATTGAAAATAATGATTGTAATAAGACATTTAGAAATGAAACATGCTTTTAGCATTAACTAAACCGTAAGGATTTTATATGTGATTAAACAAATAAACCAAAGTATTGGACAGTGAGTGCACCCCTCCAAGTGCACACTTGCCAAGCTTTATGTTTTCATCAGCTATAGTGGCATACTAATGAGAAGATATTTTGCATGCTATCTCATCACAAAACTCATTAGTTGGCATATGAGTATCAATGGCTTCTTAGCATTCAACACTAAAATCATAGTTAATCTCCTGTAAAAATATATTGACTATCATAAAAAAATATTAAAAAATGCTGCATGTATTTGTATATTTATTTTTTTGGTTGTAGTACTTTGAAGTACTTTGAATAAGTGAAAGTTTTAATGGTGATGACTTTAGAAATATTGAATTACATCCCTTGAACATATCAACCTTAAGAATAAGCATATGTAAACTCACTGTGGAGTAGTGATTAACAAGTTAACTTAGCTGGCCATTACTACTCTAATGAGTTCAAGTCTTATTGGTTGCCTTACACTTGTCATAATTATTTTATTATTAAACAAAATAACCAACCAGTTAACATAACAATTATTTTTACTAATTAATACACACGAAGTTAATGAAAGTTTCTGTCAAGATATTAATACATATGAAGTTAATGAAAGATCTAACAATTTTTTCTAACAATTTGTTAATACTGATAAGTTAAACAAATCATATAAAAAACAAGAAGATTTGGCATCACATAATTCACAAGGGTTGATAGGCCATTAAACACCAACCAACCAACCATCACAATAGTCCGTTTGGCATTCAACAGTTATTTTGCAAGTTTTTTTCATTGATTGACTAATCTCTGAAATTTGTTTTGATGTGTTACCATATTTCTTTTAATGTCCTCAACATCCTCAAATCTTAGTATTTTTCAAATAAGGAAACAAGAAAAATCAGCACAGAATTAAGTCTATTGTGGATGGAGTCTATTGCACTTGCACAATACTGTTTTTCACCAAAAACTACTGATTAAAAATATTAGTGCAGATGTGTCCTGGGTATTTTGTTAAACTGCATCAAATGGTGAAGTTCCAATTCTTGAGTTCTGGGTTATGTGGAGAACCCCTTCATTGCCATTACTTCCAACCTGACAGTGGTAGTACCTGTTACAGTCCCATTCATGGGTTAAATAGAAGAAAATGAGTCAACAAAAATGTGTTTTAAAAAAATTGAGTTCAAAAAAAGAATTTTCAATATCCATCAAGAATGAATGAAACAAAATGTCTTCAGCATAAAATAATCCAACAAACGTTGACATGCCGTAAAATCCAGAAAAGATTTGTGCAGACTCATTTAAAGAAAGTCTAGACACCATTGATGTATCAGATATGTACTTACCTAACCCTTCCACCACAGGCAGGATGTGATACAATGTCAATTCTTTAGCAGATTAAAGCTGGTTTCAATTCAGTTTTCCTTCTCCTAGACTGGTTTCCAAACCAAGACTAATAAACCCATTCTGATCAACTATTTACTAATAACCAAAGAAAGAATAAATGGATTCATGCCTTTCTCAGGGGCATTAGCATGAAATTAACTCTGGTTGCTGATTACATTTTCATTCAATGATAACCAATGCTAAACATGCTGCTTCTATTTCCTGAATAAATCACTCAACTCTGCTCAGAACCTCTTTCTGAATTTTAGAATTGAAATACTGTGTTTCACTCTGAAATATAACACTAAGTATTATTTTCAGGGAATGTCTTACTCTTCGTATATAAAAAAACAACATTACAAAGTAGAAAATTACAATATTTCCAAATAAACAGAAATCATGAAAAATGATCTACATTTGATCATTGACAAAGACAAGTATTTGTGTCACATGATGTGATTTTGAAGAATGCTTATTTATTTTTTTTTGGTCTGCTGCTCTCAACTAGGGCTTATTTTAAGGGGAAGGCTTATATTAAAATCATCCTGAAAAATCATGCGAGATTGTATTTTGCAGGTAGGTCTTATTTTGGAGGAAACACGTTAATTTAAAATTTCAGTCTCTATCTTTTGATCACACCCTGGAAAAATACAATAAAATTTTATACTACTTAACAAAATATGAGTTTCATATTTTGACAGCATGGATACACTATTCTTAAACTAATATTGTATTTACATTTAAGATAGCTAACTCAAACAGAAATTATTGATGACAATAACATTTAAAAAAAAACGAGTTTAGACACTTGGCTATCTAAAATGATAATGCTTTTTGTTAAAAACCTAAATTTCATAGCATGCTGCTTTCAGATATCTACGTTGCAGTAGACATAAATGCTACTGTACAAATAGCTTTTCATACCAAATATACCACCTCTTCATTCTATTGGTGGCACTGAGATGCCATGTTTCTCTCCTCAGTAAAACCATCATCAATCATCTGAGGTTTGTGTAATCACAAACTCATTCATTTTCTTCTATCCTGTTTGTGCACACACTCATTCACACACATACAGACTTACACATACACACTTCAACACTGCAAGCACTTAATCTATATGCATAGTTTCTGTGCCTGACATTAAGTTTAATCTGATAATCAAGAGGTTTGTGAATGCATGGAAAATGTCTGTAATCTTTGTGAAATTCAAACCTCAGACCTATGACCGAGTACTTAGACAGATTATACGTTACAAACTGCCTTCCACTCCAGACTCATTCACTTGGATCTTAAAAATAGCACTGGTTACTTTGTTCTTTAAACTTATAATTACACAACTGTGCTATTGATATTTGAAATAAGCCAATGTTTTTCTCTTTATTTTGAAATATCTATATATGTAAGACGTTAAGTCTGTAGCCTAATGATAGAAAATGAATAGTGTTTATTTTACACAAATATTAATTTTTCTTAAATATAATATTCATCCTTGTCAATGGACTTGACCTCATGCTTCTTAATTAACTATCTATATATTAATGCTCATGTTACTTAAAAGTACAACTGTTATCATCTTGCAACACCCTCTGGTTAAAAATGAGACTGTCCAAATACTCCAAAGATGAATTTCAAAAATGTAAATCCTGATTATCTGGTGTTGCTTATGTGCCCAATTCTTATTTCTTATCAGTGTGGTCACCTCAGCTAAATAATGGTCCACTCTGTTTTATTAAGAATGAAAGGAAGAAAGAGGACATGCTACAGAGAAAAAATATAAGAACAAGAGTAGGGGGAAAAATAGAGAGAGGTAGATCATGTGGAAGCAATAACACTAATCTGTTCCAATTGAACATAATGAAAAAAGAAAAATAAAAGAGTGATAGAATTAAATCAATATTATTATACTTTTTACATATTGAACTCTTTGCAATAGCTCTTAAGTAAACATATCAAACATTGTAATAATTAAATCATCATAATGTGGTATATCCACAGGTCCTGCTAATATAGATTTAACATTATACACTGAAAATTTAACTATATCAGCCTACACAGTTATTGACTCCTTTTCATATATTTCTATTTCAAGTGGTGAAAATTTCTTAGTCCAACCAGTGAAGGACAGCCCTTTCATCTGGGGCAATGGAATACACACCTTGCACCTCTGCAGAGGGTTATGAATCCCCTAATGGGGCCACCTGTTGGACATGGATGGCAACCTGTGATGTTTAAGTGCAGAATCATGGTGACTGAGCAATCCATGACATGCAACACTCCACTTTAGCCCCTACTTGGACTTGATGATCAATCAGAAAGGCCCACTGATCAGTCGGCTGGTCAAATCAAGCTCGAGCACCTATATGATTGTTCTGACCCTATTGCCCTTGGGTTAGGTAAATAAATAGAGGCTGTTCTATTTTTTTAACCTGATGAAGAGTTTATGAATCATAAGGAAATTTGACTTAGAGTCCAATAGTATGTATATCAGTTTGGCAATTGAGACATTGTAATGTTGCTTTTTAAACTTTTTTACTTATCTGATTCAGGCACCTGACAATTTCTTAGATCCAGGAATTTGGCCAAGAATTATGAAAAGTATATTGGTTACATTCATCAGAGCAACAGGTATAAGATGATGAGAGAAGTGAGGAACTTAAGTTTAGTAATCCTATCAAGTGCTTGAAAAAGCACTTCAGTGGATGTTTGAAGATTACTTAACCACTTTATACAACTTCTATCACTTCAAACTGCAAAGGATTATTATTATCTTCTTTCTTTCTTTAATATTTGTGCTTTCCTAAGACCAGAAATTCTTTCTCAGTTACATAGGTTTCTTTCTGCCATGCAGATTACCATATATAATAATGAATTATATAACTAGGAAAGGATTGCATTAGCTCAAAGAAATGTTATCATCCAAATATTTTTCTCTCTGTGAATAGTTAACACTTGCAGTTGTACAGTAAAAATCCTGCACTGTCAGTGGAGCCTAGAATATTCCAGTTGCACTCCTTTCAAAGGTTCTCCTGGGTATGACACTTAACTGGATTCCAAGAGTGAGTTCTGAGATTCTGGGAAATATCAAGTCACTCTTTTGTTGCTATTATTTTCAGGACTACTTTTACTTGAATGGGTAATACTAGTTAGGATATTGGATAGCCAATCGGCTGGGTCTAAAATACACAGACTGCATCTCCTTCTACCAAAAAGGTTTCCTGGTTATGGCACTAAACTGTATTTGGTGGTGAAGCTCCAATTTTGGAGTTGTGGAAAGTATGCACTCACCCCTTCATTGCCATCACTCCAGAGTTCATTCTGATCCTGTTAGGGTTCCCCATCTATGGACCAAATAGGTCTGTTGGAGACAATGTTGAACTACATTAATACATTTCACTTCTCGTTAATGCCTTTGGAAAGGCATGAATCCATGTATTCTCCACCCTCCAATTATGGGTAAATAATAGAGCAAATTGGATTTTTTAGCCTTGGTTTGTCAACCAGTATAGGAGAAGGACAACTCTAAATTCAAATCAACTTTACACCACTTAAAAAATTACTTTGTATGGTAGGGTGGGATAAATAAATAAATAAATAAATGCATTGGATTTAAAACAATTCTTTTTATTTACCTGTTTAAAATGATTTTAAACTTAATTACTACACTGGCTTTTAAAATATTGTTATTCCAAGTATGAGCTGTTTACTGGTTTAGAATGAAATACATTAATACACTGGCTTAAAACATTCATATTGCAACTAAGTTTGAAGCCTTTTCTTGCTTAAAATGATTGTGAAGATACATTTTTGAATAATCATGATTATTAATGATAATTATATAATTAAAGATCATTATTGTGAAACTTATCTTAGCAGTAATTAACACAACAAGGGTTGACATGCCATTTAACCAACCCACATTAAAAACAAAAATAAACATAGGTGACAATGGTATCAATCTCATTAGGCTTTTATTTGTAATTATTTGTGAATTAGCACAGAATCCTGATTATCTTTCCTTATGAGATTATGTGCAATGAAGGGAAGGAATAATAAAACCTCCACTATAAATAAAGATTGGAAGATTGACTTTATTGTTATCTTTGAATTCTTTCTATTTATTTCTATGATATAAGATTTGGATTATTGCTCATTGACACTCCCTTCTTTGATGTGTGATTTCTGTTTCTTTTGTGAGGAGTGCATGTTTATTGCTTAATGACAACTTTCATCCAATCATCATATTAGCGATCGACTTTTGTTCAATGTGATTACCTGTCCCTGATTGGTTGAGCAGACATTGCATCTCTACATTCATTAATGGTGTTCTTTGATTGCAATTGCACACTTTCTTAGCACGCATTATTGATGTTTTGTTATGTCTGTTGTTTGACGTAGGATTAATAGTTTTTGTTTGTGCAACTAACGCATTCAAGAGAATTCATCAGGTTTCCCCTTTTCTTGTCGGCTTCCAATTATTTGGTGTAAGGACATATCCTTTTTGGCATCTGCAAATTACTCACTTTTTGGCTCCTTTCATTAGCGGCTTAGCCAATTTCCGGCTATTTGAGGACATCTAGCCTGATTGGTTTAGCCTAATCAGTCTTTCTAATTATGCCTTCCGTGAATAAATCCTTTATTAAGCTGGATTAGATTTCTTTGGTAAAAAAAAAAGCAGAGAGATAAAAAGGATCGGCTATGTCTTATTAATAACTCTGTGAGTAAATAACATAGACATAACACTATCCATTGAAAGATAATTCATCATGTCCATATCTATTCTATTACAAGTGAAATTCCAGAATAGACCAATTGCATTCTCTGCAAAGTGGTAAGATCCTTACCCTAAAAACATTCCTGGGAATGACACTAAAGTATATTTAAAGGTGAGTCTCCACTTCTATTATTAAATACAAATAAAGTAAAAGTAAGTAAAGTCTGTGGAGTAGTCTATTGTTGGTATCAGCAGGTCAGTGAAGAAGTTTATCGTCTTACTTAATTTCACTTTCAATGTTTTAAGAGACAATGAATATTCAGTTTAGTAACCATTAAAGCTTCATATGAATTTAAGTATGGGGGAGTATGGTGATGCACTAGCACAATCCTGTGTTTCACCATTTTTTACAAAAAGTATTGAGACATGGTTATTTTTTTTTTTCAAATTGTCACTGACTCACCTAGACTTAGAAGTTTTTCACATAAGCATATGTAACTTAAATTATAAAATTTAAAAATTGTAATGCTTTCATACTTCATATATTATTTTTTAGCTCACACTTCATATATTATTTTTTTAGATTAAAAGGGAAAAAATAAATTGAAAATAATTATCTATATATTTAAGTCAGTTTTAAAGACAGGGCTATTTTAAAGAGAATTGGTTTCATTAATTGTTCATTTCTATCTTTGAAAATACTCCTTTAGTCTCAATACTTTTTTAAACATACCTTGTATCAAATTTTCACAGGTACAGATATTACACTTTAGTCTTAAGCAACTGCAAGTGAGTGATAGTTTGAGGATAGGTAGAGTTCACTGGATACTACCCTCATGTAAGAGGTAGAAAATGCCTGGAAGGAGTGATAGTTTGGTTCTTGGTAGGATACACAGATACTACACTATTATCCAAGCAGAAGTTAGAAACAAGCAGAGATATTATTTAGTTTTAGGAGATTATCAAAATTTCTCTGATAAATTTCTGGATTGATGCATTGGTATAAAATGAGAGCAATGTTTCATTAAATGTTTTGAAAAATGATAAAACTGTCTTCATTATATTTTGAATTTTGCAGTTGAGGAATGATAGGCACTAGATTCTATAGTTAAAGCATGCGTGTTTTGTTGGTAGATCTTATTAACTATAGGTTACTTTGCAAACGTCTCTGTTTCTGCAAGCTCATTAGCTACAGACAGAACCTATCAAACAACCTAACTTAGCATGTCACTGAAAACTATGATAGAAATAGTTTTGCTTTATTTGTAATCAGAAATACAAAATGCTATTTCTGGTATTAATCAACTAAAAAAAGAAATGATGCTCATTGCTATAAAACTCAGATGTATATCAATCTTGTCAAGATCATAGTCGACTAAAAGGGACTAAGTTTAATCATATTTTCTCATAAATAGAGATGCGGCTGGGTTTTTTAAATAAAAAGAAAAACAACAAAGACATTATTCTCTTAGAATTAACATTATTTTTACTCTGTGAGTTCTTCCACAACAGTTTTGTTGGTATTTCTCTGAAGTCTGAGTGACAGCAAGTCTCCTCACATCTCCAGGACTCTTCTAAGTATCATGTTTTGTTTTTTTTCTCATAGATTTTCTGTTTGTTGTTTGATTGTGTCTTTTGTATTAAAAAAATGTGTAGAAAATTTTCTTAATGATGCTTTTTTGTAGTGTCATTAGGGGAGTGATAGTACCTGTTAGGGTCCCATCCATGCGATGAGTTTTAAAAAATGTGTTAAAAATTGAGTATCCATCAAGAATGAATAAAACAAAAACGTCTTCAGTATAAATTGACCCAACAAGAGTTGACATGCCATAAAACTTAATCAACCAACCTTTTTGCTTTCATCAACCAATAAAATCTTTTCTTTCAATGCTTTCATGATATATTTATTTTCTTATTATATTCATGTTTTATTTATAACATTATTTTCTCTCAATGCAAGTTTTTCTACACCAGTTTTTACTGAAGTATGCATGACAGCAAATCTCCTCAAGTCTCCAGGACTCTTTACTAATCTAATTTAAGTTGCAAATCGTAATAAAGTTGATGGGGTGGCCTATTGACAGTATCAGCTGAAAAGGGAGTTTATCCCCTTTTTACTAGTAATAGACCAGGGATTTTTTGTTGAGGTCAGCTATCTATTTTATTGCACAGATCAGATTACCCAAGTTGTGGTACTCATGCACTGAGTAGGCAAGGACTGGTATCGAACCTGGAACTTGACGATTCCTAGGTGAATGCTCTACCAACTTACACTTATCTGAAATTTATTATTTTGCAATTTAATTTTCGGCTTTTATTTATTTATTTTATGTATAAAAACTCTTTTGCTATCCTATGGGCAGGAAAAGTCAAAATCATAATTTACAGTGAACAAATTTTTCACACTACTTTTAACTGGTAGTCTTTCACACAAGAATGAGTACCAGCAAGTCTCCTCTGATCTCAAGGGCTTTACTAAGTATTCTACCTGATCTTAACAGTGCTGTGGTATGGAGGATCTTGATTCTTCCTCTAATTTCCAATACCCCTCAGTCTGTTTTCCAGGCCTTTGGGGACTATTTCAAGAGAAAAGACAATTGGTATTACTGTCACCTTTATATTCTATAACCTTTCAGCTCTTTGGCAAGATCCAGGTATTTGTCTTTTGTCCTTTTCTTTTCTTTTTACTCTGGTCTGCTGGAACAGCAAAACCCACTAGATGACTCATTCTTTTCCTGTTAATTAATACTAGGTCTGTTTTTCTGGCCATGAGAGGGTGATCTCTTTTTATCACAAAGTCCCAAAGAATTTTATGCATCTCATTTTCTAGGACAGATTCTGGTTTGTTAGCATGGTCAAATTATAATCTCTTGCATAATTTCCAGTGGATCATCTTTCCCACACAGTTGTGGTTAGGCTTGTATTTTTGTCCCAGTTTATTGCATTCACTTATGTGATGAATATAATTAGGTTTTACAGCATTATTTCTCTTAATTTTTGAGATGAAGTTTGATAATTTGTATTATTTGGACACTTGTTCTCATCTTTATTGCTATCTACACAATTTTTGCAACAAGAAATACCTGAAGAAGGCTGGAGGGCACATTGGCTGAAACATTGTGTAGATAACAATAGAGATGAGGAAAATAGTCTGAATAATCCAAACAATACATATTAAGTGATTGTTTCTCACTTCAGATTTCCTCTTAGCCATGTCCAGGTCATCTCGTAAGCAATTTCGTTATCTTTATTATACTTTTGTGAATTTTCACAGCAGTTGTAACTGGTAGTTTTCCTTGAAGTCTAAGTGACAGTATGTCTCCTCAGCTGTCCAGGACTCTTCTCAGTATTCTAGCTGGTATTAGCAGTGCTGTAGTTTGGATGGTCTTCCTCAGTTCTCCCTGTTTTTTTCCAGAGTTTTTGGATCTTACAGTCAAATCACATTGAAAGCATCAGTTTACTAGATCACTGAAGTTAAGCAGCAATGAGCCTGTTAAATACTTAGATGGGTGACCATTAAAGCAACAGCAAGTACAGTAAGAAATTGAATATGAAAATGACCCAAAAAGGGTTGATAATGTCATAAAACAAACAACCAACCAACCAGGTCATTTGGAACTGTTCCAAGATCACCAACTATGATTGGTATCACTGTTACTTTCATGTTTCATAACATCTTTAGTTCTCAGGCAAGGTCCAGGTATTATTATTATTTCTTCTTTGATTTGATGTTTTATATCATCTTTAACCATGAGATCAGAGGTAAATGAAAGTTTTTTTTCTTAGCTAACCATATTAGATTAAAAGAGTTTTTCTAAGTGTACATTAATTAGTACAATCTTTTGTATTCCTGATAAACAAACTTAGAAATATCTTGATATCTGGTTGTGTTTAAATGCCAGATTCTCTCAATTTCTATTTCAAGTTTCTTATATTTTGAAAGTTTATCAAATTCTTTAGCTGAGATGTTTTTATCTGTTGGGATAGTTATGTCTATAAGACAGTATTTATATTTTGTTTCAATATTTTTTTTTTTGCAATATGATCATTGAATAATTCTTTTTCTTTTCATTGGATGCAGGTGGCTCTACATAGTCTGCCAAAGGACAATTAAGCCATTCTCTTCATCATTCTTTGAAGACTTGGGGAGAAAGAATATATGAGAGTCCTAATGGTGCCATCTTTCATCTTGCTATTGGCACTATGATTTTCCATTTTCTCTTTTGGTTTTTCTGGTCTCATCTGTCTCCCAATATGTTCAGCTGGCCTTTTGTACAGACATCATCCAAAATACCCTGAGGGTATCACCTTCTAAATTAAGAATCACTGACCATTGCATGGACATCATTGACCAATATTACCACAAGACATATGTTCACCTGTTTTTGTTGTCGACATTTATTTCTCTATCAATTGATTCACTATTATTGTTCACAAATATCTACATTTTTTTATCTGTAATATATTTACTGGTGGATTCTGTATACTTTTTCTGGTTACTGGTTCATATTACACCTCTTGATTAATATGAAATTAGATTAATTATATATATATATATATATATATATATATATATATATATATATATATAAATATATATAATTATATAATGTTAATTTCATTAGTCCTTTTAATTAGTGTCAAATCTTGGTTTAATACCACCCTGAACATCAATAAGGCATAACAGCCATTTGATACAATTTAAAAAAAGCATTGTTGGTGGTGAGTGTTACAATTCTTGTCAACATTTTAGTTATTTAGGTATTCTATTGGTAAATCTAATTGTAGAAAAGAGTGTAGTCTCTATGGTAGAAAGGCCAGTCCTTGAAATCCTAGGTGGAGCAAGAGTGTACTTGTAAAAGAGAATCCAGTCGTAGCCTTTCTGGTATTAAGTCTAATTAGAAAATGACTTCAGGTCAATTACCAATGATCTTAAAAGCATTCTCTGTCAATGCTTGCTCCTGATGTTGGTAAAGTCCATAAATATAAGTGGTGACTTTTCGTACAACTTATACCCAACAGGTAGTCCAACAATGAGGCTTAGAATATTCAGATTGCATTCTCTGCAAAAAACGTGCCCTGGGTATGACCCTAATGGTGGGTTTGAGTTCTGGAGCTTTGAGGAATCTTAAGTACCTCTTCATTTTCATTACTCCCAAGTACACTGAACCTGAGTCATAGTACCTATGGATCAAATAGTGCTTTTTATAATGTGTATTTGATTGGAATACTGTGCAAATTATTTGTATTAAGAATTGTTACTGTTTGCCAAGGATTATTATTTGAAACCATATCAATGTTTGACAATTATTAGTTTTAGATAAGAATACTTGAGATCACATAACTTATATAATTTTTACCAAGTATATTTCTTTTAACACTATTAGTTGTATTTGTTAAATTTGTAGTCTCTCAGAATTATCTATATTCTAATATTTTTGTCATAACTAACTACCTATCATTCATTTGTGTCTCACATTCCGTTGTAAATACCCTGTGTTAACTGCTTCCTGAAAGTAAACCTCTTTAATATGTTGAAGGAGAGGGTTGGGAAAGAAAATCATGTGATGGAAAGAAAGAGAATTTAAATTATCAGCATGGATAAAAATTGAATTATTGTTTTCATTAATTATTTTTGTTCCAATATATATATGGTTGTGTTTCATTATTTTTGTTAGGTATGTATGTTGTTATTAATGTCGTAAAATTTAAAAATATAAATATAAGAGATCTTTGTAATGAAGCAATATTCATGCAATAATCACTAATGCATGGAATTTCATAGGTCCATCTTGTCTATATATTGATATACTTATTTGTAACTTATGTGTGTCACACGTTCAATTACAAAAATAAATGCAGTATCAGTTGCCTTTGTTAAATGCAATGGCTTACCAAAGACTAAGAGAGTAAGAAGAGGAAGAGACAGTGAGACATTTTAGATATAAAAGCATGGAGAAAAAGAAGGTGGGAGTAGAAAATAAAGCTGGGTAGAAGAGTGAAATAAGAAAAGGGTGCAGAAAAGAGGATTTAAACTTCATACTATCAATATGTATAAAGTAGAAAAGTGAAGAATTATTATTTTTATTAATTATTTTGTTCTGGTAGACCTCCAAGATTTTGATTAAGTAATAGTTTTGTTAGGTATTTGAATATGTTTTGAAGAGGGAAGAAGAGAAGGTGGGGCTGATAGGTGGTAGTAGTGAACAGGGCTGTGGAATCAGTTGGAAGATATTAAGGGGTCATTGGAGTTAATCCTTAAAACTATACAGACTCTGACTCCAGTTGAATTTACACTTTATATGGACCTGATGTAGTCTATAAAGTTATACAGTGCACACTCATTATAAATAGATTGTTAAAAACATCATGGTTTTATATTTATTTGTATGGCATAATCATTTAATTACATAAAGAGGAGTTGGAGGTGCCAAAAATAGAGGAGTCATTCAAATTTTTTGAGTCAACAGTCATGATAGTGACCCTAAAGCCCATAATATTCTCTATATCTGAAAGAACTGCAGAGAGTGGAAAGTCATCACTTAGTTTCCATTATTCGCATTCTGATCTGTTATTGTAGTAACTTTAACTCTTTAGCTACTTTAAGCCGCTCATAATGGCTCTCCCACCACTACGAAGCAAACTGATGGTTAGTTCATTATAATTGAGCAGAAGGATTCACATTACAATAATAATGGGATGTTATTTGAATAGAATGAGTTCTGGGGTGAATAGATAGTGAACTTTAAATATCCCATCATACAGGTAAAAGATACCAAGAAAATTAGGTACAGCCATGGGGTAAATTCAGTAGACACAGTTAAATAACTGATCCAGTTCTTCATGCCATTCATTATGGATGTATTATCTTCAGTTAAGAATATGTGTATATATATATATATATATATTATTATAATGGAGATTGTGTGTTTTTCTGTCTGTAACCGAAACTATATTACTAATCGAGTCACAATTCCCTTAGTTATTTACATCACATTCTCCATGATTTTATTTTTTATTCAAACCTCAGTTATTAATAAAATTGTTTTACATCATTAATACTGTTGACCATATCCACATATCATTAACATGCAACTGTATTTATATATACAAAATATAGTGGTTTGCAGTGTGCAGGGATGGCTAATTTGAATATTGATATTAAAAATTTGATTTTAATAAATATGTGCTCAGTATTATTGATTTCTAAATGTTTGGTTTTATCTTAATGAATATGAGCAAAAATCTCTACAATAAATCTTAAAAGAAATCCATTAACAATATTAACAGTAATTCTATTCTTTACTTCCTAATTTAACTAAATAGTTAAATTATGAAAATTTAGCAATGAAAGACGGGAGGGAAGAAAAAGCAAGTTTTAGTTGTTCCCCCTCTCTTTCAAATCTTTTTATTGGCATCTTATTTAGTTCCATTACCCTTTCTAAGTTAATATAATATTTTATTACTTTAAAACTTAAATACTTGCACCCGGAGGGTGCATACATTTGCTAGTATATATAATTGTTGGTAGAGAGTCCACATAGGCTTCTTAAAAGATATATGTAATGGATGGAAACTTTTTTGGTTATATTAGAAACATGGATGGAAAGGTTAAAAAAATTAAAAAAAGCAAGAAAAATTAGAAATTATGAATATTATCTTACTTTTGATATTACACTTTTAATATTTCAGACAGGCCTCTGTCTTTTGACAAAAATTCTGCTAAATGTCATTCAACAGAATTTTTGACAAAGGATAGACACCTGTCCAAAATATTAGAAGTAAGATAATATTCATCATTTTGAATTTCTATTATTTTTAAATGTTTACATACTTCAAGTATAACCAGTAATGGTTCCCACCATCCATTACACACACACACACACACACACACACATACACATACATATATAGTCACACTCGTCACAAAATTAGCCATTTTGTTCACACATGCTGTTTATTGACTAATTAAGGAATTTTACTTTTTAAAACTATGTACTTAATAACAATTTTTCTAAGATATTAATCTGGCCGCAGTTTTTCATTATCTACTTAAAAATATAAACGTGATTTTTATGTATGTCTTCCTGGCCTCACTAAGTAATGAGAAATTCTATTGTTTGGGTAACAGGAGATATAATTACCTGTTTGCATATCAGTTTTCTTTTAAACACACCCAAGATAGATAAAGAGCCCCAGGTAATTGTGGACTAAATTATAATATAAAGAGAGGCAGTGATATTTAGTAGAAAATAAATTAATGATTTTTTTAAAAATATGTACATGTTCAGCTTAAAAGAAAAAAACAGAAAAATGTTATTTAATAAAATCACTTTCAGCTTTAAGGATGGTTTAACAACAGGCTCAGAAATGACTTGACCTGCTGACAGAGTTTAATATAGCTGAGTGTGTCCCTTGCATGGGGATAAGAACCCTCTCAAAAAGGGTGTTCTTGGCATGACACTAAACTGTATCTGACGGTTTGGCTCTAGTTCTAAACTGGTGTGAAGTACCCCTACATTGCCATTACTTCCAGGTCCACTCAGACCTCGAATGGTAGTACCTGTTAGAGTCCCAACTATGGATGAAATAGATCTGTTTACAAATTATGCATATCTAATAAGACCATATAAAGAACCCTCTAACCTTTTGACATAAAATAACCATAGACTGGTTAACATCTTATTATAATGGAGATTGTGTGTTTTTCTGTCTGTAACCAAACTAAATCACTACTCAAGTCACAATTCCCTTAGTTATTGACATCACATTCACCATGAAATTATCCTTATTTTAACCTCAATTATCAATAAAATTGTTTTACATTATTTATACTGTTGACCATATCTACATATTAATAACATGCAGTTGTATTTATATATACAACAAAATAGCGGTTTACAGTATAAATGGGAAGGCTAATTTGCATATTGATCTTAAAAATTTGATTTTAATAAATATATGCTTAGTATTATTGATTTCTAATTATTTGCTTTCATCTTAATGAATATGAGCAAAAATCTCTTCAATAAATTTTAAAAGAAATCCCTTAAAAGAAGAAATAACTGTCATTTTATTCTTTACTTCCTATTTTAACTAAACAGTTAAATTAGGAAAATTTACCAATGAAAGACGGGAGTAATGGAAAATGATGGAAGAGTTAGTTTCAAAGTTGTTCTATTTTTCAATCATACTCCCTCTGTTCCAAATCTTTTTATCTACATTCTTATTCAGTTTCATTAGCCTTTCTAATTTAATATGATATTCTATTACATTAAAACTTAAATACTTGCATCCGGAGGGTACATATATTTGCTAGTGCTTTTAAAATCAATCAATCAATTGAGATGCCCTGGATACAGTCCACCAATACCAATTTAATGCCAAATCCATCCTTGTAGAAAACAGTAGTGATACTATTTAACCCATTGCCAGGGTGTTCATACCTTTTCAAAAGGTATTAATCAAAAGATCAATGCAATAGCACAACTAGAGTTTGAACTCGTTTACTATGATGTTGCAATCCAGCCCTTTAGCCATTACACTCTGGAACTCACTCTAAATCTGGAGATGTCTTTTTTAAATTATTGTAACTATAACAACCAAGAAGAGAAATACTAACCTATGTATATCAGTGTATTGGTAATTACACACCTCAGAAATTCAGATAAAAAGTTAAAAATGATTTGTGACTTTTAATGCTATTTCTGTTTTCTTTGTTGATTCTAGGTTTGAACTTTACAACAAAAACGTGAAAAATGGAACCAACAGAACAGAATTTCAGCATTGATCATTTTGAAGAAAAGTTGGTAAGTTATAGTCCTGTAATAGAAGGGGCTAATCAACAAGAAGCAAGTGGTTCTGAAACTGTCAGGAATGAGGAAGCAGGGAGAACAAGTGAAAAAGCTACTGCAGATATGGAAGGTAACGTCAATAAAACTGATGAAGTGCTTCCTCAAGAAAAGAGTGAGGCAAATATCCTGCCTAATGAGATGGTCAGTTCTCAAGCTGCTGGTGCTGCTACAAAAGAAAAGGTAGAAATACTCATGGGAGTCAAGCAGACCATTGAGGTTGGGCTAATTGCTGAAGAAAATGATCAAGTAAAGAATGCCCAGGATATGAATCCAGAGTCAGCGCAAAAGTCTGAATTAGACCTATTCATTGGATCAAAGGAGACTGCTGTAGATCAAGCTGTGGACATGAAATTAAAAGGTGAAAATGTCACATCTGGAATTGAAAATAAGATGCTTACAAAAGTTGATCTGCTGGGAGATAAACAGCAAGCTGCGAATGTGAGTGAAAAATCAAAAGATGTAGCGTCTGGAGCTGTGAATACGATGATTGCAAAAGAAGAAGGTCGACCAGCAGATAAATTTCAAATTGTGAATGTGAGTGTTGGATATAAAAGGGTCACACCTGAGAAAGATATGCTTCCAAGAGAAGTACTGGAAGATCAGCGCCTTACTATGAATGTGACTATGGAACCAAAAGATGTCACAGCTGGAGTTGAGAATAAGATGGTTGCTGAAGAAGTTGGTCAGCTGGCAGATAAACATCAAACTCTAAATGTGAGTGTAGGATCAAAAGATATCACATCTGGAGTTGAGAGTGAGATGCTTACTAAAGAAGTCGGTCAACTGGCAGATAAACATCAAACTCTGAATGTGAGTGTCGGATCAAAAGATGTCACATCTGGAGTTGAGAGTGAGATGCTTACTAAAGAAGTCGGTCAACTGGCAGATAAACATCAAACTCTGAATGTGAGTGTTGGATCAAAAGATGTCACATCTGGAGTTGAGAGTGAGATGCTTACTAAAGAAGTCGGTCAACTGGCAGATAAACATCAAACTCTGAATGTGAGTGTCGGATCAAAAGATGTCACATCTGGAGTTGAGAGTGAGATGCTTACTAAAGAAGTCGGTCAACTGGCAGATAAACATCAAACTCTGAATGTGAGAGTAGGATCAAAAGATGTCACATCTGGAGTTGGGAGTGAGATGCTTACTAAGAAGTCGGTCAACTGGCAGATAAACATCAAACTCTGAATGTGAGTGTCGGATCAAAAGATGTCATGTCTGGAGTTGAGAGTGAGATGCTTACTAAAGAAGTTGGTCAACTGGCAGATAAACATCAAACTCTGAATGATCAAAAGATGTCACATCTGGAGTTGAGAGTGAGATGCTTACTAAAGAAGTTGGTCAACTGGCAGATAAACATCAAACTCTGAATGTGAGTATGGGATCAAAAGATGTAACATCTGGTGCTATGACAAAGAAAATAGATCAGATTATGTCTGCATCTATGAAACATCCTGTTGTTTCCGAGTCTATTCAAAAAGAAGAAAGGGCTGATGTTGGGTCAGGAGTTTTGCAGTCTCATCCAATTGAAGTGGAAAGGAAATTTCAAGTAACCAACTTTGATGAGGGCAAATTATTTCAAGCCAATGGAAAACTGATCTCTGAATCAACTTTCGAGGATGAGTACTATGACAATAATTCTTACGACTTGATTTTGAATGACTGTTGGCTGAGAAAACGCAATCGAAAATGGGAATTTAAAATCCCTGTGAACAGGAACCCAAGCCAACTTTATATGAGCACCCAGTTTCATGAATTGGAAGATGAGTTTGACATCAGAAAGGCTTTGTATGAGATCCTTAAACCGGAAGCCAAGGTCTGTGAGAATGAAGATATTGTTGAAGAATTCAAGCTCAAGTCTTTTGCAACATTTACAACAACAAGGAAATCTTATAAGTTACCTATTGGTTGCACTGTCGTCATTGATTTCACAAGTTTTGGATATTCTGTTGGAGAAATTGAAATGATGGTCAACGACAATTCGGAAATTGGAGAAGCAATTGATAGAATCAACACAATTGCAGGTCAACTTGGTAAGTTTAATTTTTATGCTTTTATTTTTTTTCATTTTGTTTTTTCAAAACTTTTTCATTATTTTGTTTTCTTAGTTCTTTTCTACCAGTTGAAGAAAAAATATTTTTTTAACTTTTTAAAATAAAAAAATAATAAATTGCAAAAACAAATCGAAACAGTTCTATTGTTCTACAATATATAATTTTAAAAAAAAAGAAAATTTACAATCTTTAAAAAAAATCTTATTGGTGCAATTTTTTCTATTTAGTTAATTTGTTGTTTTTCGTTATTTTTATACCTGTGTCCTTTTTGTTATGACTGTCATTTTTTATAATATCTGTGACCTTTTAGATACTTTGTGTCTTTTTTTAAAACTATTCTTTTTTTATAACTTTTCTTTTTTAAACATTGTTTTTTAAACCTGTGTTTTTTATTTTTGTATTGTAAGATATAAAAATATATATTATTTTTACATTTCATATATATGTATACACACATAGATATGTGTGAGTGTAAGTAGGCACATTTCACTGAAAATTTGAAAGATAATAGGTTTAATAAAAAAGATACAAATTGATAAAATTGTTGAAAATAAATATTTGTTTAAATAATAAAATTTGGGAAGAGATTTATGTATTTGTATAAATATATCTGAAGATTCTGACCTAAGTAATTTGCCTATTAAGAAAGATTATTTTGCATAAAAAAATAATCTATCAATTTACCATTTAAAATTCATACATAGATTCTTATTATATTCGCCAGATTATAGTTTCTGTTGAGAATTTGGATGATTAGAAATGATGTCCAGTACAGTGACTTTACAGTTACAAATTGGACTAGGAAGTGTTTTATTCTTTAAGAGCATTTTAAATGCATTACTCTTATAAATAATACAAATCTCATTATGATATGCTATTTTTTAGCTAAATTGCTGTTACATACAATGTTACATACATGCAAATAAACATAATGAGAATATTTGTGTCTGTGTCCAAGTACATTCAGTGTTAAATAGGAATACATCCAGAAAAAAATTCAAATTTTTCAGTAGTCTTTTTTTTGTTTTTCTGTTTATGTTTTTTTTTTATGGAAAGATATAAACTGACCCCAAGTATCAAGTACCCATTTTTCATCTCCTGTCACATTCCTGTGAAAAAAAAAGAGATTTTTTTAATTCATGGCCAGTAGACTGTGACAAAAGGTTGATTATTATGCTTTATTCTCTGTTGAGAGATCATGGGAAATCCAAATTCCCTGCTCAGATTTCTTTCAAATTTGTTTGAGATGTTTGTGTAAAGTTGAACATGATGTGTGTTTCCTTTTGTGAAGTGATTGGTGCTTTGAAGGGATCTACTGCAACAGATGCCTCCTAAAGATTATTATCCAAAGTGGTTAGTTTTCCACAGAGAGGCTTAGTAGGAAAAATCACTGTCATCTTTCTTGAATTTGCTAAACCTTTGTTGGCATTTGCACATAGTCAGAGTATAAATATTATTCATTGGATGTGCTGGAATACTGCATTTATGAAATCCATATAGCATTCAGTTGTCTCGTTTTGCATTAAATATTACTTGTAATATTAATAGAATAAGACATGCATGTGTTCAAGTGTTACACCCTGTCATCACCTCAGATAAATAATGCTTTATTGTTTTGATTACAAATGAAAAAGGCAAGAAAAAATACACAACAGGAAAAAGAAAGCACAGATAATAAGAAAGAAAGGGGTAGAGAAAGGATATGATAATGCTATGTATCGGATGCTTATCATCTGCTTCCATGGGTTGTACAGAATTAAGGAAAGAGGAAAAATAGAAACAAATGAAATAGATAGAAAATGAATAAAAGAAATAAAGAATAATTATTTTTGAAGTTATTTTTAAAATGAAAGATGACAAATTTCATAAACAAAACATCAAAACTAAAATAAAATTATAAGATAAATGAAGAAATCTAAGAGAGAAGATATGCTCATACTATACATCAGAGGCTAATTGTCTGCTTCAGTAGAATAGAAAGAAGGAAGAAAGGTAGGAAAAAGTAAGAAAACAGAAGTAAATTAGATTGATGGACAGAAATGAGTATAATAAAAATGAATACTTATTTTGGAAGTAAATTTTTCAACAAAGTAAAATGACAATTTTCATTAACTGAACCTTACAGCTTAACTTTGTCTAATTATTCTTGTTTATTTAATTATTTACAAGGAAACAAGGAATGAGTAATAATAATAATTAAAATGATTTAAATGTTTAATTTCCACAAGTAATGCTAATTACTATAAATGATGAATAAATTCTGATTTAAGTATTGATTCTTTTTGAATGGCAGTTTTTAGTGAAACAGGATTGTGAAACGGCTGTAATTGTAAGAAAATGATCAGATTATTTACATATGGATCAAATCAGAGTATATGTGCACTCTACATAGTATAAGTGTTACTCCACAGCACTTCTGCTTAAGAGCAGTATGAATGATGAGGTAAGCTTAATTAAAAAAAATTCAATAAATAAATAAGACTTCACAATTATTTTTCTTGGAATGTCTCTTTCTTTTCCATTATGTAAATAGAAAAATTCTTCAACAAAATCCATACAAATTATTAAAACATTTTGATAGCTTTAATAGCCCATATTTAGTAAATATTTAAAAACAAAAAAAATTGCTGTTAGATTACAAAAACAACAATGAATTTTTGAATACAATTCTCTCTTTCTCCACCATGCTAATATTCTTATAAAAAGACAACAATAGAATTGATACAAACAACTTTATATCTTCGGATAAGCTATAATTGAGTGAATTAATTTGATTCAATACAGACTAATGTATAATGCATTAATGTAGAATGTTTTAAGTCAAACAATGAAAATAATTCTGGTAAATGTAATTTTTTCATTTGCTATTTGTCTTTTCCTTTATATTCACTGATTCTTCAGTGTAAAGATTCCTAAAAATATGTTTAAGAAATTGATCTTATAACCTGTGAGCTAAATGATGCTTTTGTTTGTTTGTATATAAGTTAGTTCCACAGAATTGAATCGGTAGTTAATAGATTGCTGCTCTGGGTGTTTCAGAGTCTGTGAGGCTTGTTATATCATACATTATAATGAACTGATTTATATATATATATATATATATATATAAACAAGGTAAAAAGTCATATTGTAAATGTATAATTGTTATATTATCATAATGAACTGATTTATATAAAAATAACAACGTGGTAAAAACAGCATATTGTTAATGTACATTTTTGCCACTTGTCTTTTCCTTTATATCCATATATTTTAGGAGGCACCCATTGTGTAATGGTTATTGTTGTAGGAAATGTGACATGAGTTCAAATCCAGTTTGAGGCTGGTACCATTTCACATATTGATGATACCCTTGAAAAAGGTATGAATCTATTCTCTCTCCATCTATGGGTAAATAGTAGGGCACATTGCTATGGAAAACAGTCTAGAAGAAGGAAATCTTGGAATTCAAACTTGTTAAACTCCTCTTAAAATTTAACCTGTTGCATCCTGTTCAAGTTGAGGGCTTGGTAAATATATCTATGTATTTATTCATAACAAAAAGAAAAAGTTTATAAAACAATTTTGCTTTGTTGAAATGCTCTAAGACATTGTTAAATATTATCAAATGTGTTTTGTTAAAGTCACTTTGATTTTGACCATTGTAAAGAATACGAAAATCATGAAATATTCTGATTCTTTATTAGCAAAATAATTTTGAAAATTCTTGGAATGAATGATTGATATTTTTTCTGTTGGATATTTGGTCAAATTTTTCACATAAAAAATATTGGAAAATCAAATGAAGTTAAAACTCTATTTCCAACATATACAGTGTGAATTTTATCAGTTTTATTTTTAGTTTTGACATAAAAAAACATAAATCCTTTCAGAATCATCTTGTATTGCTCTAAAAACCTTTCAAATCTTTCCTTAGCCGAAATTATATTACACATATTAGCACAAGTGAGATTTATGATTCTCAAACATTTTAAAACTAATAATAACTGCTTATTCAACACCAATGCACAATTAATAACTCATCAATATCATATATATAGCAATAAAACTTTCGCAGCATATTTTCATACAAAAATGGTCAAATAAGAAGTACAAGATATTTTTCTGGGTGTATATTTTAAGAAATTTGCAAATTTTGTAGAAAGTGGTTTGAGCAACCCGTTATTCTCTTGACCATTGCTAAGATTACCCTCACGCCTCAAAATAAGATATGTGACTAATTCAAACCATAAAAATTCTTTGATTGCAGATAGAATATTCTTGAGCAAAAAAATGACATGAAACGCTGTAGAAGAAATTTGATTTTTTTTTCTTTTATCTAAGAGAAGGCAGAGTTCACTATGATGAAGGAAAATTTCTGGGAAGAAGTGTTTGGACCATAGAAATTATGGTCAGTATTTAGAATGTTAACTTTTGCTTATCAATATTCATAGAAATCTCTTCATTTACTTAGGCATTTTTGTTTTCTTCAGAAATGATAACAAAACAAGAATAAATGATAATTTCATGATGACTCTTTCTAACTTTCCCATAATTGTTTTGGTTAAGTAGGAGCTGGTTTATCTGTTGGTAAAACATCCACATCAGACCCACAAGGTTCTAAGTTTGATACCGGCCACTGCTAACACAGTGCGTGAGTAACACACTTTGAATATGTGCAATAAAGTGGGGGGGGGCTGATGATAGGTGTGGCATTCCACCTCAGATGCAAAAACAATCTAGTCTAGCACTAGTGAAAAGGGAATAAACTCCCTTGCTGTACTGCTGATACTGACTATATTTCTTTATATATCATTGAAAAATAACTAAATTTGACATATAGGTTGTTTACAGTACCTGTTGTTAGTAAGTGGTCACACATGAAATTTAAGCAGTAATGAGCCTGTTCTTTTCTGAGGTGAATGACCACTTAGGTATAGCAGTTACTATAAGCCAGCATTATTCAAAGTGGTAGTACGTGTATCATTGCTGGTATGCAAGTCTTCAATTGCAGGTATGTGGTGAGTTTTCAGTTTCCCTTTATCATAAACCCCATAAAGTGTAATGTAAAAATGAAAATGCATAAAATCTTTCTGTATTAATTTTGAAATTTAGGACTGTTGTCCTCATCTTTATTGTGGTATGTATAAACATAACATTCAGGCCACTGTAACTTCATGCCTTGTTTGGGTGTTTCTTATTTACCTTAAAATTAAGTCATCATCACACTATAACCTTAAGTTCAATGTAGTCTCGGAGCTAAAAAATCATTACCACTATTTCAAGGCTCTCTAAGCAGCATAAAATGACCTGACTTATTGACATACTAAAAAAAGATGAGGACAACAGTCTGAATTATTTATATCAAGCCTCATCTAAAAAATACAGACAAACAATATCTTTCTGTATTATTTAATCTTATTCTTTTGACATGCTGTGATGCAATATAACAGATAGAAGTATTTGTACATTGAAAAAACATGGCACAAATATGGTACCATTCCATAGAACATTGGAAAAATATCCTGCTGTTAAGCTATAATAGTATAAGAAGCATTGCTGTAATTAACCAAAAGTTAAGAAAAGTTTAGTAAATGACAGTTGTACTATTTGAGAGATCTCGTGTTAAATTTAAAGGACTCCTGTTGTCATTGTTAATCAAAGAAATAAACTTGAGTCTTACTATGTAGGTTTCAAAACTTTTTTTTTTTTTTTTCAATCTTGAAAAAAAAAAAAAGAATAAAGAGTTTGAAAAGATGGCAAATGCAATGTTGGAATAATTTCCTAACAGGAATGGTAAAAGTTAAAGGAATGTCTAATTCAAAGGTGTCCCAGTGGTATTTTAAATGTGTTTTTTGTTGTTTTGTTTTTTCTTTTATTTGAAAAAGAAAATAATTAGAAATTTTAAATTGAGATGGAAATTGCATTTACAATTTAAAAAAAAAAAAAAAAATAATGCTAAAATTAAAAGTAAGCTTTGATATGGCAAAATGTTTTAGCTGTGATTTTGACTTCAATAAGTCTTGTTTCATTAAAGAGTAATGATATTAGTAAAACGTTTTTCCTCTTGGGATTCTCTTTACAAATCATTAACAACATAACGGCTATAATGTATTAAATGAAAACCTCTAATATATCAAGTTGGCATGTCTTGTTACCATAATTCACAAAGAATTATAATCAACCTGTTTTTTTTTCAAAGTTATGACAATGTGACCTCAATATGTTGTATGTAGATTTCGGATGGCAAAATGTGCAGTAGGCTATCTTTCTAGAGCAAAGAGAAACAGATGTCTTGAAATACAGCAACAGTCATCTAAGTTGCCTTGTCCGTTGTGTTTGAGGGTGAAAATAAAAAGGCCATATCATAGAATCTAATGAGGAAGTTTCAGTTTTGTTGCTATGGGGAGTGTGGAGTACTCCTTCATCAACATTACTTCCAGGTCCACTTTGACCCAGAATGGTAGTACCTGTTGGGGTACCATATATGGGTTAAATAAGAAAAATGAATTTTTAAAAATTGAGTACTCATCAAGAATGAATAAAAAATGTATTGGGCATAAAATAACCCAATGGGTTGACAATGCTGTAAAATTCAACCAACCAACCATGCCACAGACCAGGAGGAAATCATTTGCTGTGTTTAGACTTTCTAGTAGAAAAAGGGGCTTAAAAATTTTTATGTTTCAGAATAGCCAGGTTAGGGGTGTGGCAATCCAAATTTCTGAGGTATACATAAGTGCATATGTCTATACACCTTTTATTATTATATGATTAATTATCTCCCTTGACTTGTGCTCTTTTGAAATTAAATCAAAAAAAAAAAAGCAAAGGTATTTTCTTTTTATGACAGGAGGTAGCTGTGAAATCTTGGGGGTCTTAAAAAGATAAAACCATTTAGTGTTGGTCACTAAGGGCAACACAGCCTTCATCTTTGGAGGATATGAAGCTGTGGTTTGGTGATATAAGCATCATCTGGAAGTTATTGCAAATGTGTGAAACCACCAATGGGACATCTAACAGATGGTTTTGATTCCAGGGAAAAAGTGTAGACATTAATTTTTGAGAACTGATGGGACTACAGAAAGGATGTTTTAGCTTATAAGAGTATACAAACAAGAACGTTAAAGATCCTGACTGCAGATTTCAAACTAGTAATTTACTCACAAGGACATTCTGGCTTACAGATTGTAATGTTTTTACAGGTGTAACACTGTTAGTAATCTAAAACGTATGGAGATGAGTGCACTCAACTAGGTTTATATTATGTTTGGTACAGTTTATTTTTCATTGTTGATAACAAATGTCCACTGTGATATTTTAAATGTAAACATTATTTGGTGTTCTGAGTTATTTCTGAGAAAATTCTAATAAAGTTATCCACGTTGTTTTAATGATTAAGACAGCTAAAAGAAATTATAGAAACATTGAATTACTAGCATAGCTCCTGTCATGAATGGTGAAATTATTTATCTAAGAATTGACACTTCTGCTTGTCCATGGTTTTCAAGATGAGGATATTAGTCATAAAAGTATGTTGATAATGCAGGAGCATCAGTTGACTGAAATCCTTTGAAATTGCTCAAGTAAAGAAAAAAAAGAAATATAGATAGATTAGGAAGAAGAAAGCAAAGAAATTGAGTTGGAAGAAAGAGAAACAGTAAAATAGAGGAACTTGGAGAAAGAAGAATGAAATATATATCTATAGTAGGAGAGAGAGAGAATTACAAAGTGATAACACTACCTACTTAGTATCTTTTAAATTTCTAATTTATCTTGGAATGGGAAATGTCTTATTACTCCTTAGTGAAATATGAATCCAAATCAAGCAAGTAATAATGATAATCTACGTAAATAATTTACCAAAAATTTGTAATAAAAGTGTATGTAATTTAAAGGGTGCATTTTTTAAAATGATAATGTTCTCTTTGTATATTCTTTTGCAAATTTATATATCAAAATAAAATAAAAAACTTATTAAAGTGAAGTTTTTTTATGGGTATTACTAGTATATGATTTTTACATTAAGGAATAATAGTGTGCATATTAGATATCTCAATTCAAAATAGAACAAGACTGTTGATATACCATAGCTGATTCATCTATAAGAATAGCTGCCAATGTTCACTATGCTAAGTATTTTATCATTAATATCTGACAGGATCTTTCTGAACCTGAAATATCAAGCTTTACAGTTTCTAATAAAATAATGCTCAGCCTGAAATATCAGGTTTACAGGTTGAAAGGGTTAATAATTATCTTGAGAAATTATAAAAATCAGGGTGAGTGTGAACTCAGACCCTCACTATTATTATGTGTCAAATTGGAAATTGCTTTCTCATTTAAGTTACAGTAATGTAAACCATTATACTAAACTATATGAAAAAATATATGTCATTTTTTACATGTTAAAAAGGATTGTGAACTTTATTAATACATTGGCTCTTAAAACATTGTAATATATATGATAAAGTTCACAATCATTTTTAGTTGGTAAACACTTCCTACTTAGTAATCAATATCAATGTTTTAAAAGCAAACAAAACAATATTATTAAATAGAAGTTATTCTAAACTAAATTATAATTCTGGAAAAATTAATAGTATTATATAGGAATACTTGATATATATCATTGTGTGCTAACAAATGATAGGAGACAAAAAGTGCAAATTTAAAATAAATGTAATGGATCATTGAGAACAGTTATAATTATAATCAAACATCTCTAAATTAATCAAATTTTGGCATTAAATATGCCATAGGGGGTTGGTATGTCATTACACCAAACCTAATGGAAAAAGGAATGTTGTGTCTCTACAATCCATGGAAATTCCTGTCATTGCAAGACATAACTAAGGATATATAATCTAACTTATCAAATGTCAAAAAAAGAAAATTATATAAACCATATAATTTCTTGAATTATTTTTATTACATAGGAATACCAGAACTATACAACTGTGTGCAGAGTGTTTTTATTTCATAGGAATATTGATAGCATATAACTGTGCAAAAAAATAATCAAGAATAAATTTTAAAATGTGAATTTAACAAAATGCAATGGAACATTGAAAATATTATGATTACGATCAAACTTTTAGAAAGAATCAAATTTTGCATCAAATAATAAGGAGTTGATATACTATTAAACAAATAAATCAAAACATGAGAGGTAGTATAAAACTAATTTTGTTAGCAAAAACCTTAAAGCCAATAGCTAGTTTATTTGAGTGGATTTTTATTTCAAATATCAAACCAACCTAAATTATCCTTTCTGTCTTTTCAAGATGAGTTTTCTTTAATACTATTTAAAGAACTGATATAATTACTGAATGTTCTACAATTAAGTGATAAAAAAAGATACAGCTAACCCAAAAACAAACAAGCACAGTATTTCTGTACGACTCCAAAATTTCTAAGTGAGATTCTACCTGAATTTGAAAACAAATGACGAACTGTGAAAATGAATATATTTTTAGGAATTTGTTACTTTGAGCTGAGCAATTAATGCCTAATTGTGTCAGGCATCTGCAAGTAAATCTTCAGGTGAATTCTTCTTTTGTCACACTTCATAATGCATTTTAGCATAGAAAACACTTTCACAGTTCTTGCCAATAGCAGATAGTCATACAGGCAACACATAAAGATCGTATTGTATCTAATTCTGGAATATTTTGATCCCTCATACAGTCTCACTTTTAAATTTCAGATGTGTAAAGAAAATTCTTGGCAAATATCGAAGATATGTTCGCTTTTTTTGTTATCCTGGTTTTTCACACCAAACTTAAAAATACATTTTATGCAGTTAAGTGTTTATGACGATAAACTTTCCAGAAACTTGAAAAATTAATCTTATAAGTTTTTAAAGTAAGAATAGTATATGAATTATGAGTATTACATAGGAACGCTAGAAACCATGCAGCTGTGAGCAAATCATTTGTATAAGATGGGAATTATTGAAACCATATAACTGTGCAAAAAGATTATTATTGAATAGTAATAGATATTTGAAGTCATATAATTGTGTATAAATTACTAGAATTAAATAGGAATACTTTATGCCAGACAACTGTTTGCAAATTATTTGTATTAGATAGGTTTAATTGATTGATTTTAACAGCATGTCAACTCATCTAGGGTTATTTTATACATAGAGGTTAGGAAATTGCATTCATTGTATGTTTATATTTACATATTGTATGTAATTTGAACTTTTTTTTAAACAGATCTATTTGATCCATTGATGGGACCCTAAAAGTGGATCTGTAATGTCAATGAAGAGGGTGCTCTATACCCCCAGATCTCTGGAAATGGAGCTTCACTATTAGATGTACTTTAGTGTTATACCCAGGGTACATATTATATAAGAATATTTGATATTATATAACTGTGTCAGCAAATGTTTATAGACAAATAAAAATACTGTAATGGGATATTGAAAATATATTTATGATTATAATCAAACATTTAGGAACTGATAAATTTTGGGTTAGATAACCCATAATGAGTTGATATGCTTCTTGAACAAATAAACCAATCTATAAATTTGAATTGCAGATTTAGGTCTCTATTTTTGAAAAGTTCTCTGGAAATGTTTCCAAAGTCAGTGTGCACTTTTGGTTTATAGATACACATGTGTATGTCTGTGTGGAGATATATACACTCACACACACACATGCATATAGCATAGATCAATAAGTCTGTTGCCTAACATGTCACTATTCACTGAAATTTTCACTGTATACATATTTACCAACCCTTCCATAATTTCTAAGCTTTACTTGAAATTTCTTCCTTGCAGAAATCTAATTACTATGTTAATAAATCCATTTGTTTTAATTATTACTATGAAATATTTAGTTTTATTTAAGTATTTCTAAGTAGATATGTTAAGTAGATTTAATGTGATCCAGTTATACAAACTATATTTATCAATATATATTTACCCTACCCCTCCACATGAGCAGGATATGATGCAAAATCAATTTCTTAAGCAGGGTTTTACAGGTTTGAATGCAGTTTTCTTTCTCCTAGACTTGTTACTTGACCTAGATTAAAAGTCCTCCCTATTTACTTATAGATTGAGAGAGAAGTGAAAATGGCCTTTTCCAAGATTTGAACTCATGTTTCTGAATCCATTTCCTACAATGATAATCATTACACCACATGCCTCCATATTTATATAGCCGTGAATTACGAGCATTAACAAGAATGAGATACGGAAATGATAATAGCAGAATTGAAAACTTAAATGTTAAATCATTACTCATTATTAAATTGAATTTTAAATCAAAATTACTTGAATAATTTTAAAGTTTTTGCCATCCTGAGAACTCAATCTATTGTTATTCAATTCTTTTTGCATGGATGCTTGATTGGTTTCATGGTATTGCATTCTCTATCATAGTTCTTCTTCTTGAGGTAATCCTCTGATGAGACTCTGGTGCAAAACAAAGAAATCTTGTTAAGGATGAATGGTTGCAATTCTCAAATTTTGTACCCACAAAAAGCTGTGTTTATGGTATACTATGGATAACAAGTCCAGAAAGTGTCACTTTTAACCTCTTAGTGGTTCTACATCTCCTGACAGACTTGTAGTCAGTGGTTTCTCTGTTTGCTCAAATTTTTTGATATCCTAATATTGCCAACAGTTTCCAAACAAACTGAGGAACAGTATGTGTGGGTGGGGGAGCAATAAAACTAGAAGAATTCAGACAGATTGCACTCAAGACACTCCTCCAATCTGTTGTATTTTTCTTTTATTATTTGCTAATTTCCATGAAACACAATTTTAACATCCTAACTGATAATATAATTAACGATAAACAAACTAACAATGTGTCTGCTGTATGCATGCTTAAATGAGAAAATTGTTTTTGTAAGCATTGTAAACTTTCTTTGATTCTAATGCTCTGCAAAGATCTGGTTATAAATAGATGTAATTAACTGGTAGTCTGTGTATTACTGTAAATAGAAAAATGCAAAAGAAAATAGAAAATCAATCAGCAATTAAAACTAAAATACTAATTAGATGAATGACAAAATCTCCTTGTCAGTGTGATTTTAAATTCTTTAAAGTCTCATGCTTGAGGTAAGAGTTTAATTTGTAAACATCAATTAAAGAAATTGCTTAATTTATTTATTTTTTGATCCATATTTAAATTCTATTTACTGCCAATTAGAAACTAATGAACTGTAATTAAAACTATTTGGAAAATGGATTTTTTGTTTGTTTCTTTTTTTTTCTTTTTCTTTTTTTCTTTATTTGTTTATTTTCACATTTATCTCTGGAAAGTAAAGATTCATAGTTCAGATTTCAGTTTCTTTTAAAAATAATTCATCAAGAGATATTCTTTGGAAATCTTGTTATTAAAGATATATTCCCATATGATGGAAAAAAGGGCTGTCCTGGGTATGACACTAAACTGTATATGATGTTGATGCTCCAGCTTTCAAGATATAGGAAGTGTCCATTCTGACTTTGGGTGGTAGTATTTGATAGGAACATGTGCAAAAAACCCTTTTAACTACACAAAACATGTATCTATGAACATCTAATCTCTGGGCATAAAATAAGCCTAGATATGTTATTGTATCATTAAAATGAATCAATCAGATTTCATGTTCTCTGGTCTAGTGCTAGTGAAAAGCAGATAGACTCCATCACTGTCTGGATGATACCAACAATAGGCCACTACACCAACTTGACTTTTTTTGCAATCATATAACTCATTGGAAATTGTTTGTATTGATTTATGGCTTTAAATAACCTGTAAGGCATTGATACACTGTTATAAACAAATGAACCAAATCAAATCAAATGGTGGTCAGCTTGGTAAATTGGGGCAAATAGATACACAGTATATTAGGTAAGCACTGTATATTCATCATAAATGAAATGTTATAATTTTGTTTCTGGTAATGTCCATTGTTCTGCTATTATAATTTCTGAATATTATCAACCCATTATCTCTATACAATCATCACTTTTATCATCCCTTTTGGCTATTTTACCTGATCTTGAAAGCAAGTAAATTCCAATAAATTCACGTATTTTAATCTTGTAACTCTGTATAGGCAAATCAAAGTTGCCATGTTGAGTTTTCATGATGCTGACTGCTTCTATGCAGAATATGATGAAATACTTGATAATCTCCATATGTTCTTTCTCTACATTGGCAGGCAACATGGCATTGTTTATTAATTTGTTTAAGCCCTATTTTAGTAGAAATCATATACAGTAAAATAAGAAATTTTACATTTTTTGGTATTTCTGAGAATTTTCTATTTAGAAAATGATGACTTCTTGCTACAACTTAGAGAACTTTGACAACAATAATTAAGGAAAATAATCCCTTTCTATGTGTTTTTAAGTCATTGGAGTTTCATTTAAATTTGTGGAAAAAATGGCTCACTTTTTTCACTGTTTTTTTTTTTTTTTTGTCCAATACTGTATAACAAATTACTCTTTTATTATTTTTTTGTAAAAAAGGTCAATGCTAGCTCTGATGTCCTTCTATCTTACATATATGCTGACTAGTATATTTTTGTTGATTTTTCCAGTGTTGTTCAAATCCACCCTATCAGCAGGGCTTAGAATAAACAGGGGTCCCTGCAAGAGAGGTGAGAACCTCCTCCAAGGGTTTGTCTGAGGTATTACTAAAATGCATCTTACAGTGAGGTTCCAGTTCTGAAAATCTGCAGGGTGTGAAGTATACCTTCCTTGCCTTTACCCCCAAGTTTGAAGGGGGGGTCTGTGGCACATTGGCTTACATGTTGAACTACAACATCGTAGTAAGCAAGTTCAAACTCCAGTAGTGCTATTATGTTCGCTTTTGGACTAATATACTTCAGAAAGATGTAAATCCCCTCATCCTTCCAGTTATGGGTTAAATATTATCATTGCTGTTCTTCTACAAGGATGCTTTGGCATTAGGTAACCTATGAAAATTGATATGCCATTAATTAAACAAAGAAACCATTTTTCTTTATAATGAGGTTTGTCCTCATATTATAAAAATTAAGTTGAATCGGTTAAAATTACTTACTGCAACTCGCATATTCGCATATTCTCTGTATCGGTTACTTATTTGAAATTTCTTTTTTCTTACCATCTGGACAATTTCCTTAGAGGAATAAATAATTTCAAACAAGATCAAATTAAAGAAGCCTTCAGCTTCAGTGAATTTATTGGTTCCTTGTATGAGTATTTTTTGTTTTTAGGAAGGGAATCTGTGGATTTTTGCCAAGAATATAGAGAATAAGTGTATACATGCTGATGGGGTAATGTTCAGTTGATATAATCTTTTTCTATGAATTTTTCACAGTTGATTTGAAGGAATCAATTATTTCATGCTGAACACCTGATTGATTCTTATAACTATTAACCTTCAATTGTTTAATTTAAAAAAATGTTTTTTTAAGAATTTAAAAAAATAAAGATGAAAAGCTAATAGCAATCCGTCTGGTAGTAGAATAGTTTTCAGATTTTTTAAAAATACAATACTATAATAATACATTTATTCATTTGAAGTTCCCTTGTGTAATATTTTGCAACTTCAACAATACAGATATTCTCTCTCTGTAGTTGTGTACCTACTTTTGACAAGACATTTTAACAGTTTGCTGTATACCACTTAAGTGCTAATTTAAAATTAGTACTATAACAAAGATTTGATGATTGAATAAATAAAGATAATTGGTAACATTTAGTAATAAATTTAGATACTGATCTTTACATAAATGTAGTAATTCTTGGATTAGCGCTTTCTAAATCTAATTATCTCTCTGATAAATGGAATTATTTATTTATTTTTCATGTGTTGTTAAATCTAAAAATAAAATCAACAGATAAATTTCTATTGTTGTATAACCATTCTCATATATATGTATTTTGTAGAGTATACCTGAATACTCATGGTTGTATATGGATATACTTCTTTATACTTATATTGTTCTGGGTAACTGGATATCATCTTCTGTATTTATTATCTATATGGCTGTTATCTTATCTCTGGATTCTGCTATATTCTCTGAGCTGGTATATGTTATTTTTAGCTGGATCTATCTCTGGGTTGGTTGATGGCTTTTTCTGCATCTGAGTCCTATCTTGTCATTGCAGAGTTTTTAATCACGAACACAAGACTTTGCTTTAATTAGAGCTCCTTATCATTTTGTAAGATAAATCCTGGATCAACAAACATGTGTGTGATAATTTAGTTTCAATAATAGATCACATTGCGACTGTCCTTTTCAGCGCCCCAGTAAAATTTGACATTCCTAAACTCTTTCTCGCATTCATGCTGGCAAACTGGAAGAGGAAGTCACATACAGATCAAAATCTGTCCATCATTTTTCCTGTGTTTTTCCATAACCGTTAGTTGTAAATTAAGTTATACTTATCGTACACAATTAATAAGTACCTATTAATTATGTAACACTCATGTTTAGTACTGAAAAAATAAGTAGTATCTGCCAAACTTGGTCATGACTAAGAAGAATGGACAATTGAAAAAGAAATGAGTCTGTTATCATTTGCATAAATATTTCCAATTTGCACATGTTCCGATCTGATCAACCTGATGTATCTGTTTTGATTCCTGAATAACAGATATGGTGGTTTTGTCTTATGGTATGAACAGTTTGTTGATAAATACATTTTTTTGGTTTGGTTTTATAAACTGTTAGAAATAATTTTCATTAACTTAATGTGTATCAATATATTAGGAGAAATTATTTTATGTTATATTGTTCATTAATGACATGTGTATATATAAATTGGTTGGTTGTTTGGTTTTATGGCATATCAACCCTTTTCAGGTCATTTAATACTGAATCAATTTATTTTGATAGGAGGTTGCTTACAGTACCTGCTATTGCTTAAATGGTCACCCATCTATGTATTGAACTGGCTGGTTGCTGCTTAACTTCACTGAACAATAAAATAAAGAAATATATTTGAAGAATAAGTTTGTTTTTCTAAAGAGAATAACTATAGAGCAATTAGATTTTGATTAGATAAAAATTCAAATTTAGAATGAGTAGGATGTGATACAAGGTCAATTCTTCAGTGGAATACAACTGATCTGAATTAAGTTTTCCCTTTCCTCAACCAGTAGCCAATAACAAGTCTAAAGGAGTCAGTCTACCCTACTATTTACCCATAGTTTGGGAGGGAATGATGGATTTATGCCTTTCCCAAGGGCAATAGCTCAAACTAACTGTCTCATCTAAGATTTGTACTCAGCTGGTCAAATTCATTTCCTATGATAATAACTGCTGTGCTACATACACACCACCTCCTCATGAGTTAAATAGTAATATGAAAATATGCTGGGAAAGTTTTATTGCTATGTATATGATATTGATGGGCTGTTAATTGTGTAATGGTGTTGATAAGCAGCTATTATTAGTTTTAGAATGTTTGAGAATCATAAATTCTCACTTGTGCTAATATGTGTAATATAATTTCGCTAAGGAAAGATTTGAAAGGTTTTTAGAGCAATACAAGATGATTCTAAAAGGATTTTTTTTCTATGTTAAAACTAAAAATAAAACTGATAAAATTCACACTGTATAATGATGGAAATAGTTTTAACTTGATTTGCTGCCCCCCCTTCTTTTTTTTTTTCAATGTAAAAAATTTGGCCAAATATCCAACATAGAAAATATCTATTAATCTTTCCAATTATTTTCAAAATAATTTTTCTAATCAAGAATCAGAATATTTTGTGAAATTTCTCCAGGGCCTGTATGAGGGTCTCATGCCCTATTCTGAATCTATGATACAGGGCCTCCACTTTACTACATGTCAATTTTCACTAATTAGTATTTATAGAAGATATATGAAACTAATCTTTCCTAGGCCCCCAAGCCAGATATCATCCTGGTTGAAGAATCAGGGGTAGAAAACACCAGCTCTACCTTTCTCATTCTTTAGGAGCCCTAACAATGCTCCTTATCAAAGTAACTTTCTCAAAACATATATGAAAAAATTAGACATTACTTAAAGTATTTCACAAAAGCAAAATTGTTTTTAAAAAAATTTTGTTATGAATATATATATATATATATATATATATATATATATAATATATATATTATATAACAAATGAAAAAAAAATTTGCTGTTTTAACTACATATATATATATATATATATATATATATATATATATATATATATATATATATAAATCCCTAAATTAGGGATTTAAGCCCCAAGAAAAATTTAGTAACAACCATGTTTTTGCTGTTGTCTGATGATGCTGTTGAAATAAATTATTACGATGAAGCAAATTCAAAGTTTTTTCCTTTATTTATTCACTATATTGCTCTGTCCATCCACGTATTGGTACTAGGCACATCAAGTTCTCACTATGGTTAATCTGCAACATTACAGTTGAACCCCACATGGAATGATCCTCATCATCAAATATATATATTATCTAAGTTAGGGTAGCATGGACATGAAGTCAACAGTGCTTGGTAACTGACAGTTTCTTGCTGATGGGATTTTGAAACCAAGCGCTGTTGACTTCATGTCCACTTTTTGCTAACTTAGATATACATGCTCTACCAATGATATTGAGCACAATTTTCTTATAAATATATTGTTTGGTTTGTTTTGTTTTACGGCATATCAACCTCAGTGGATCATTTAATGCCGATAAAGTTTTGAAATAAATCAATTCTTAATGGATAATACAATTTTGTTTATAAATATATTCTTCTATTTAACCCATAGATGGGACCCTAACAGGTACTACCACTCCGGGTCAGAGTGGACCAGGGAGCAATGGTGATGAAGGGGTGCTCCACATTCCCCAAACCTCCAAAACTGGAACCTCACCATCAGATAGAGTTTAACGTCATTCCCAGGACATGTAGACCCTCAGCCACCGCCTTCTAGCACCCATATGATAAAAAGGGGTTGGGGCTTGCCATAAACGCAGTAGGGTTGGGAAAATCATATAGGTGCTAGGGCTTGACGTGACTAGCCGATTGATTGGAGGGGGCCTCTCTGCCTGCCCGCCCGTCTAGCCCAAGATAGGGCCAAAGTGGAGTATTGCATGTCATGAACTGCTCATCTACCTGTTATAAATATAGCATACTATATTATTAATATATATATATATATAATTTCATTATAATATATGTCAGAAAGCCTTACAGACTGAACAATCTAATCACAAATTCAATTTCACAGAACTAATATGTATATAAATGAATAAAAACATCATTTAGCTCACAGATCAATTTCTTATATATATTTTTATTGCTGTTGAAGAGATGTTCATTCTATATCAATATCAATCTGCTGTTGTTACCCATTGTTGTGTTGATGGGCCAGTTATTATTGCATACTGACATCTTGATGATCAGTTATTGCAACTTAATAAAAGCAACTTTTGCTCTTTGGTTGGTTGATTAAAACATTTAAAAATAGGCAGATTAAATAAAATTATTTTTACTGTTGATGCATTGCAAAACTCTTTCACACATCTTGTAAGCTTCTTATTTCTGCAAGAGAAAGAAAGAAAAAAGAATCGAGGTTTTACATCTTCAAGAAAACTTTTTAAAAAAAAGAAGAAAGAACGAAAGACAACACATTTCAGCGCTTTGATGAATTTCCTTTTAAATGTATTAATCTTCATGAGAACATAAAAAAAAAAAATTACTTAGGATAAGAATTAAGCCAGACATTATCAGATCATTTACAGGCGAACAGATTGATGTATGTAATACTTTGAACAGCTTTAAGACTTTAAAAAAAAAAAGTAAAGACAATATTGATCATTTTATAGTTAGGTTCAAGTGCTTCCAAAGAGATTTAGATAAATGAAGATAACATTGTACATATCCGATTGCTGTAGCATTCGTCTATCATACATGACTAATTAATCATTTATACTGTTCCAATAAGGAAGTGTTAAATGTTAGCTAAACTAATTAGTGCATCCATATAGAGACAATTTCATCTGGTATTATCTTAGGAAAGCAATTGGATTATGCAGATGCAATTACCTAAAGTTTTATTCAGATTTGAGAAGAAATTTAAATTTTCCAGTTATAATTACTTAATTAGCCATTCTAAGAAATTTTGGAATTCAAAATATTTTCATCTGAAAGTCAAGTAAGTATTTACTGGCATCCTATCATGCCAGTCGAACACAAGGATTATTATAGTGGGAAACCATGCACAAACCAAAGCTCATGCATCGGTTCGTGTTTAGAAATTGCGTGAATCCCCTTTTGGGGCACTTCAGGCACTAGGCAATAAACCTAGCCCTGCCCCTTTAAATCGAGGGGGCAGGTATTGCTTGGGGGGATATCCCCTTAGGATCACGCTGATATTAAAGATCTTACCAGTCCAATGGATTATGCAGATGCAATAACCTGAAGTTGTTTTCAGATTTGAGAAGAAATTTAAATTTTTATTGAGGTCAGTCAGTCAGTCAATCAGTATACTGTTGGTTTGAACAACAGCAACTGGCTAAGCACAACCGAAGCAGTGTCCAAAACAGCTGGTATTTATGGAAATCAAGAATAGTCCATTCATGTATTTTGGGTGATTCCATTCCTTGAGTCCTGATTGGCTGCTTGGTTTATTTGATGTTATGAGGCTTCATAAATACCCTGGCATTTTGCAGTAGTATTGTAACAAGATTAGATTTGTATTCAGTTACAACTACTAGTTGCCTTGTCTTACCAATTCAACAGTAATTGGAACTTAGTATGATTATTCTACAATTTTCCAATCATAATTATTTAATTAGCCATTCTAAGAAATTTTGGCATTTAAAATCTTTTCATCTGAGAGCTAAGTAAGGGAACTGATTCTTTACTCTACTATGAAATTAGAATATGCTGAC
>CM042143.1:46626818-46789318 GCA_023376005.1 Doryteuthis pealeii | reverse complement strand
AAATAAGATAGAATTTAAAATTCTTTAATTAGATCTGTATTATAACTCTTCATGGAATTCTTAGATCAAATGGATTTGGTCATAGAATTTTTATACCAACTTTATTTCAGTGATATGCGACACAATAGTATACAATTGTAATAAACTGGGAAAAATGAGTGTTTTAGCTGCTAAACAAATGAATATTTTATCTGTTTGTTAGTTTACTTTTTTTTCTGTTCTAAATTGTCATTAACCATGCAGAAGCTGAAAGAGCAACTTTCATCCATTTTCAAAAATATCTAATTCATTCATTCAAAAACTAATTTGAGGATGTAGCAATTTTAGTTTTTATTTATCAAAGCATTGATGACAATATCATTATTAGTTTGTTTTTTCTCTTCATTGCAATTTTGAGCTCCACTTGCTAATGCCTATGTCTGAAATTAAAAATAAAAATAAATAAATACATTACAGAAGAATTAAATTTTTATTAAGTGCTTTTATCTTTCTTTATTGCAATTCTTGCTTGCTCTATAAGGTCATTAAAATATTTGTCATAGACAAAGTAAAAAGATATAAAATAAAACTAATTGCAACATAAATTTTACAAAGAAATTTAATTTACTGCAAAATGGGTCTTTGAAGATTTTCAAATTTAGAAAATAAGTGCATTGCTCAACCACATTTATCCATACAGAAAGCAAAACAAAAAAAAAAAGAAAAGATTTTTAATTAAGTCTATATTTAAAAAAAAAAGAAGGAAACTGCTTTAGTTCTACTCTAATGCAGTTGGAATGTTTAAATTATTATATTTATACAAATATCTATTTCTGCTTGAAATAGTATATTTAAATTTATTTTCTCTCCACCTATTGGTTAATATGTTCTATTCATAATAAAGTTTGGTTTGGTTTCTTTGTTATATATAGCATATCAATCTTCCTGGGTTATTTCATGCCAAAGCCATCCTTGTAGAAGAAGAGTAGAAGCACAATTTAACCCATAGCTAGGGGGATGAGGTTTTTCATACTTTTCCCAAGGGTATTAGTCTGAAAGTGAACATAATAGCGCAATTCAAACTCACTATGATGTCACAGTCCATCACATTAACTACTACACCACAAAAAAACCTCCATAATACATTTGTTTTGTTTCTTTGTGTAAATGGCATATCAATCTTTGTTAGTTATTTAATGCCAAAGTCATCATTGTAGAAGAACAGTTGTGGTACTATTTAACCCATGCTGAAGGTTTCTTCAATTTTCCCTCTAAGAAAATTGATCTGATATTAAAAAAATAAATAAATAACTTATACAGAGATTATGTTAATATGCAGTTTGCTGTAAAACGATTTTAACTGATTCAACTTAAGTAATATCGTTTTTGTAACATGAGACAGCCATCATTACCAAGTCAAATGATACCAGTAGGTTTTTTGTTTTGTTTAATGACATACCAACATTCATGGGTTATTTAATGCCAAAGCCACCTTATAGAAGAACAGTAGTGGTACTATTTAACCCATAATTGGGGGTATAAGGTAATTCATACTTTTCCCATTGGTATTAGTCCAAGAGTGAATGTAATAGTGCTACTGGAAACTATGATGTTGCAGTCCAGCACATTTTCCACTACGCCACAGGGACTTCTTCTCATAGAAAAGTAATGAACCAAAGTTTAAACTTCTTAGTGGCAGGAATGTCTTAGCATTAGTATATCCATGATGTACTAAGACTGAATAAACAGAAGGAAAGACAAGATAAGCTTATTTACACAAACAAGAAAATGTATCATTTAATATATACAATGTAATTATCAGTGTTATAGAAAGAAAGAATGCAAGACTGTGACTGACAAAAATATACACACATTGTTTCATATACAAGCAGTATGTGGAAGGGGTACAAAAATGGAAAAAGCTTTGATAGGTATAGCTAATATCATCATGTGTGACTTTAACGTTCCCTGGCAGTGGCTGAGATGTTGTATCTACTGTTCAAAAAACAGAGGCAAAAAGAGGTTGAGACTAGTTTTCTGGAATTGTCATTTGACACTTGACAAGCTCATAACAAACATGTAAATTATCTAAGGGAGATAAATATTTCTAGTATCTCTACAAGCTTATCAAATAATTGAAATCTTATTATAATGGAGATTGTGTGTTTTTCTGTCTGTAACCGAAACTATATTACTACTCAAATCACAATTCCCTTAGTTTTACGTCACATTCTCCATGATTCTATTTCTATTTAAACCTCAATTGATAATAAACTGTTTGACATTATTAATACACATGCAATTGCAGTTTTCAGTGTAAACGTAAAGCTAATTTGCATATTGATATTAAAAAACTGATTTTAATAAAAATGTGCATTTCTAATTGTTTGGTTTTATCTTAATGAATATGAGTAAAAATCTCTTCAATAAATCCTAAAAGAAATTCATTAACAAGAAGAAATAACTGTAATTTATTCTTTACTTCCTATTTCAACTAGCATTTAAAGTTGTTCTATTTTCCGATTATACCCCTCCATTTCAAATATTTTTATCTGAATTCTTAATTAGTTTCATTAGCCTTTCTGATTTAATCTAATATTTTATTACATTTAAACTTAAATACTTGCATATATTTGCTAGTAAGAATAATACCCAATGAGGCTGTCATATCTTTTGTTAATAATTAACTTTGCAAATAAAATTTGCTGAATATTCATTTGTTGAAGAGAATCTGCTTTAGTCTCTGTCATTTTAAAATTGCACAATGAATTAGTTTCAATGTGTCTAATACATTAAATAAGAAATAGATCTAAAACAAAAATAATCTAGTTTTAAACTTTAACTAGACAATTTAAAAACCTGTTGTGTTCCTGCTGTAACATTGATCCATTCTATCTAGGAGGGGCAGAATGATTCTAATTAGCATTTCATAGTTAACTGCTGTCCATGATGATATTGGTGCTTCTATTTAGTAAGGAATGAGGGATTCTAATTAGTATTTCATAGTTAGCTGTTGTATTGAAAATGTGCATGATTTAAAAAAAATGACATTAGAAACGAATGCAGTTCCCACTTCTGAGTTGAACTGAAAAATTGCTTTATTCTGTAAGTTAATGCATTTTAATTATATTGCTCTAATATATTTCTATTTCTAAAGTTTTATTCAACAGAAAATTGCAGTACAAATGTCAGTAATTGGCATTCCAGTTTGGATGGATTCCTAAACTATGTCAATATACATCCATTTGGAAATTGCTTATTATGATATAAGCAAGAGAAATTCAGTCTGTATCTATAGTATATATACAATTTTTGGAATATCTTTGAGCAATACCACTTATCAAATGGTGAGGAATTGTACCTATTCCAGTATAAAAATACTTCTTAAAAGAAGGCAAACAAAATTAGCACACTTGCTTTAAAGATTTTTGACATAATACAATAACAATTGACTTGACTATAAAAACAATGTTTTCGTGTTTACATTTGTTGCATAAACTAACAATAGACATTAACCTTTTCATGAAGTTTATTAACTTGCAAGTCCTCACAAAAATAGTGATATGCCTGTATTTATTGCCAAAGTAAAAAGTGTGGATAGTTAAATTTAGGGTCAGTTTATCAAACTCAAGATCCTGAATTATGGCAGGGTTTTCATCTAGCCACTCTTAAGAATAATCAAACTTATAATTCAAGACATTAGTATTCAGCATGTACTACCCCAGCCCCCCTAACAGCTGTGGTGTGGGGTTATTGCAAACTTTGGAAGGGTAGGTTTTATATTTTCTATGAATACCATTTAATTAAAATTGACATGTAGAGTGGGGGTTCATATATTTTGTATTAATACTACTATATTAAATTAATCTGTATTAGAGTGGGGGTCCTATATCATATTGGGGGGTGGGTGCGCATGAGACCCTAACACCAAAATCATAAGATAATTTTCTTCATTTTTGCCTATGAAGTGTAGAAAATCAAATTGTATTCCAAGAAACAAGAAAGCGGAATCTACCAATGAAACTATAAGGAATAGTTTTAAAAAAAAAAGAGTAGGAATGATTTAACAATGAACACAATGCATTTGGCAAAACATGCAGAATTCTGAGGAGAACATTCATGCTTAGAAAGAGATGTATTTTGAAGGGACATATTTAAAATAATTCTAAGGTGAACAGCTATTAAAAAAAAAGAGAGAATTGAATTATGAGGATTTGATATTTTTTTTATAGAACTTTCAACAAAATTTAAGCAAACACAAAATAGATATAACAAGCTAATAATAAATTTCTTCTGTCTTTTTGTTCCTAAGCAACAAAAGTTAAAATTTCCTTGTTTAAAAAGACAGTTCCTATCATGTACATGTTGTTTTTTTAAATCTTTTTTGAAAAATATGTAATTAGAAAGTTTCAATGTATGTGCACCAGTGATGGATGTTCTTGGTGTGCACCACACAACCACCAAAAATGTTAAATTCATAAATATTTAACTCGCTCAGTAATCATGGGTAAGTAGAAAAATGATTTTTATATTCCGGGTTATCAAATATTTTAGAAGTTCTTCTCAGATAGAACTTAACATCTCTACAGAGCTTGTTGTATTCAATCATTCATTCTTTATTTAATTCATGAAAGCATGCTAAAACCTTATTTGGATGGTAAAAATATTTAATTTTCTACAGAGATATTATATATATATGAGTAGGTATATATATATATATATATATATATATATATATATTCTTTGGTGGGGTACCAAGTTCTTTGGTATTAGGATGATTCTAAACTGGTCCTTTCCTCCAACTGTTGGGTATATGGACCATAATCACTGAATACCCGGTTTTAAGCCTTTTTTTCTTTATATATATATATATATATATATATATATACCAACCTCTCTGCATGAGTAGTATATATATATATATATATATTATATATACACACACACACACATATCAACCCCATGAGTAGGATGTGACACAAGGTCAATTTCTTAAATGGAGTTTAACAGAGTTTTCCATCTCTGAGACTGGTTGTCTAACCAAGGTTAAAGAGCCTAGTCTGCCCTACTATTTATCCATAGCTAGAAAGAGAATATTTGGATACATACCTTTCTCATGGTTATTAGCACTATGTGAAATGCTAACAGTCTTGTTCAGGATTTGAACTTGGATCATAGTTTTCATTTCCTAGGTCAATAACCCTTACACCAACGATTGCTGATTGTGTATTATTTGATTTATGGAATTGTTATTTTTAAGCAAAAGGTCGCTACTAGTCATTCCCATAATGCTTAAATTTCTGTCTTATAAAATTGTTGGCTGATGCCAATTTTTGCCTAAAAATGAGATCTTCAAAATTTAACCGCTACATCAGTATATACTTCTCTTAGATTCTATAGTAAATGGTATAATTTTCAATAAGTATGTTTTATGAAACATAGAATCTGATTTATAAAACGTTGTCTGGTTCTTGTTATATCTGATAGAAAATCTTATTTTTCACTTCTGTTAATAGTAGTGTCTTCAAATTTATTGCGTAGGTAAAGTTGAAAACTGGGGGCTGATAATTGACTTCCGGTTCTCTTCTCTAGTCAGCTTAAGAAACTCAGTTTTGCTTTTACACTTGGAATAACTTTTACCATTAGTCAATTTAAGTAAGTATCAGATCTATTCATTATATATCCTTTGACTATCCTATATTGATATCTATATATATATCTAATTTGGTTACACATGGTTTCAACTAACAAATAATCCTTTGTAAGCAATTATAGCTTCAAGTAACCATTCTCAATGCGAATAATTTGCTCACAATTATATGGTATCAAGTATTCATATCTAATGCAAATAATTTGCATACAATTATAAAGTTTCAAGTAACTATTTCTATTTAATAATAAATAATTTTCACCCAGTGATATAGTATCAAGTATTTTTATCCAATTCAAATAATTTTCAGACAGATCTATTTGACTCATAGATAGGACCCTAACAGGTACTACAACTCCAAGTCAGAGGAATCTGACAGTAATTACAATGAAGAGGTACTCCACACTTCCTAGAGCTCCAGAACTGGATTCTCACCACCAGATGCAGTTGAATGTCCTACTCAGGACATCCCTTTTTGGGTGAGTCTTATCCTTCTGCAGGGCATATCGGGTATTCTAAACCCTGCTGAATTTTTGAATGGGGCCATTTAATATCACTTCAGCCACTAATTTTGTTTTTGCGAAAAGCAAGGGAGTTAATTTATGTTTTTACTTATATAATTTAGACACAGCAACACCTTACTTTTTATCTTTTGCTATCCAATTGGAGAAGGTGGTGGCTACAGGTCTTAATGTCCTGGGTATGACATTGAATTTTATCTGATGTTGCAGTTCTAATTCTGGAGCTCTGGAGAATGTGGAGCTCCTCTTCATTACCATTATATCAGGTCTACTCTGACCCGGAGTGGTAGTACCTGTTAGGGTCCAATCTATGGCTTAAATAGAAAAAATGATTTTGAAAAAAAGTCTTTAAAAAGACTGAGTACCCATCAAGAATGAATAAAAAAAACAATGGATTGACATGCCATAAAACCAACCAACACCTTACCTTTTATCTTTTGCTATCAAAGTTGAGAATTTGCTGTTGATTTCTGATCATATTAAATATTATTAAAGTGATCTGCAGATGTAATAAAACATTTAACAAAGTCTGTATTGAATAAAAGAGAACAAGAAGACTATGCTGTAATAAGATGATTAAATTGCAAGAACACACAACCTCTATCAACAGACCAAACAAAAAAAAAAGTCAATTGCAATGCATGCATCAAAGAAATAAAAGGCCAACACTAAGATCAAATATTCTATACTTAATTCAAATGCATCTCTGCAGACTGTAAATGCAATTTTAATTGCACATATTTCACAGATAGGTATGCACTGTTCTTGAGATGCTTAAACCACTTTGTAGAGTATTCATTTCGACATTGCTCATTTATTTCAATATAATCAGCTCAAACAAGAAATCTTCTTAACTAACTGTTGCTTCTGATATTTGGCCAGGAAAATTATTCATCTTCGCACCACAGTATCATTTATCTTTCTTATATTTTTTTCTTTAAAGACTTTTTAAGCTCAAGTTTCTCTAATTATTTTTCAAAGAACCAGGTGAATCATTCGATCTGTACCTGGAGTGGGATGTAGGTATAATCAAAATTTGTATTTAGATTTTTCAGACTGTTGTTTGTATCTTTATTGTTATATACACAATGTTTCAACCGGTGAGCTATTTGGCTTTCTTCAGGTATTTCTTGTTGAACTTTCTTCTCAAACTCAGGAGCCTTCATGAAACTTCAAACCAAACCCTTTAATCAATCTACTGGGGTAGATTGTTCTTGTTCCATTAACTCTGACCGGTTACAAGTGTCAAGCAATGTAAAGCAATCAATGTTATTACTGTAGTCAGGATTGAACCTGCACCCTCCAGATGATTGTCACATAACTATATTACCTCACCCTTTATATTCATAGTGCAATATGTTCAACAATTTGGAGTGAATTCTTTTGAACCTATAAACTTAATGCTTTTTTTACCTAAAATTTACATTTATATTTATTATGTATGATTTTTTTTTAGCATTGTTATATTGCATAGCACTCCGTAAAAATCTAAATAATAGAAATTATCAAGCCTCATCTCAAAAACTTTGACAAATGAGCAGAATTGTATGGCTGTTGCCTATGCACCAGGTCTTCCCTCTTAGTTGTCCAGGAGAAGGGCAATACTGATAAAGCTTGGCATCGAGGTTGTTACAGCAGTTGCTAGAATGAGGCTGAATACAATATCATTCTATATATATATATATATATATATATGGTTTGTAGATTGATTTTGAAGGTTTAGTACAATGCAAAGGAAGAAAAGGTAATCTGCATGTTGTTCATTTACATTTTTTTAAATTTTCCTTAATATTTTGGGATTAAAATCTCATCTTCAGAAAACCTCAGAGCTGATAAAGGGATTTTCATGGCTATCCCTATTAATCCATGTTAGTATGAAGATAGTAAATTGTAAGCTTCTGTATTTGTTTTTAGTGTTTGAATAGTGTTAATATTATAACATGCAAACAACATATCATGCTCAAAAATGGACTCTTGGTTTGAATGTTGGTGTGACAAAATTCAAGCATATAAATTTTCTTTTTATTTGTTTTGATACAAATTAAATCAATCTATATACCAAATATATACACAATGCTTCAAGTAAACCATAAAATACACACACACACACACACACACACACACATATATATATATATATATATATATATATATATATATATATATATTCTAGGTCTAAAGCCATCCCATGTTTTTAAATCAAAGTGGTCAAATTATAAGTATTATTCTATTGAACATTTTACAATGTGCAAGTTTCTTGGTAACATATAAAATGTCACCATTCAATTAAGCATACACTTCAGGAGATGCACTGTATAATGGTTATTGTCATTGGAAATAGACATGGCATACCGAGTTCAAATCCTGGAGGATATTGTTGATATTTCACTTTGGAAAAGGCTTGAATCTCTCTCTTCTCCCTCCAGTTATGGGTAAATAGTAAGGCAGACTGGGCTCTTTAGCTTTATTTTGACAACCAGTCTAGGAGAATTAAAACTGAATTCAAACTAGGTGTATTCTACTTAAAAATTGCCCTTGCCCTTAGGAAAGTGTCTGGGTAAATACTTCAGGTAACTTGGATAACTTTGTAGTGTAGTTCTTTGTCTATGGTTATATTTAATATCAATAAATGCTAATGTTCTTCTCTACCTATAAATGAATTATTTTTTTGTTGACAAATCAGAAATACTAACACACACTTTTGTCCTTATTTTTAATTCATTTGCAAAACATTCAAATTTTAAATTCTATTCAAAGTTGTATGCATGTCCAACGAGATGACAATGAGTTACAGCAAAAAAAAAAAAAATGATTAAAAACAAAAAAAAACAAAAAAAAATGAAACAAATCAAAATATTTCTGAGTCTTTATTAAAGAAAATGTGTTGTTATGAATGTAGTGAATGTGAGAAGTGAAAAGAAAAAAATGTTGATCAATTTTAACCTTCAGTTTTCTCATTTTATCTTTTGACAAGTATACAATTATATTTTGACATTGTAATTGTAATTCAGATTTGAAATTCGCACTCAAATTTCTTTAATAAAGTCAGATTTTTGGAAAAAGTAAAACGTCTGTCATTTAAATCTTGTATTCTATTAATTTCCACTTTTCAGATAAAATTTTCAATTCACTCTTCAACTTGAAGTAATTTGCATTAAAAGAACATCGTAAAATTTTCCAATCATTGAAATCAGATGTTATTGTCAAGTAGCCTCAATTAAAGCAAAATCATAAGTGGAAATGGTATTCATAAATATTGCTGATGTGCAACAGTAACATGCTGCTAACAGGCTAGAAGATCTTTCTATACTATTTCTTATATAAACTAATAAACAATTATTTGCATTTTGTATATGCAATATCAGCAGGGCCTAGAATATGTTAATAGCATCTCCTTGCAAAAAAAAGAAAAGAAACACTCATAAAAAAGGTGTCATTACTACCAGGTTCACTTTTTCCTAGGATCCAATCTATATGTCAAATAGATCATTTAGAAAACCATTAGTATAGCAATACTTGATGTCATCTATTAAGAATAGTTACTTGAAACCATATAATTGTGTACAAACAAACTATTATTAAATAGAACTAGTTACTTAAAATTATATAATTGTGTATATATTATCTGTATTAAATACATAATGGCGTGAGTGTAGAGGGAATTGCAAACTGTAATTTTCTGGATTAATCCTGTCATTGTGTAAAAGTTGTCAATGGGCTTAGAATGTGCTGACTACATCCCACCACCACCAAAAATGCATGTTGTGGGTATGATACTAAACAGTTCTGGAGCTCTAGTGGTATGGCATTACTCATTCATAGTCATTACTAACAGGTCTACTCTTTACTAGAATGGTAGGGAGAGTCTCTGTGGTGTAGTGGTATACTACCATATTATAGTGAGTGAGTTTGAACTCCAGTCATGCAATTACATTCACTTGGGAAAGGTATGTACTCCTCATCTCTCCAGCTATGGGTTGAATAATACTACTACTGTTTTTTTTTAAAAGACTGGCTTTAGTATTGAATTAACCCATTAAGGATGATATCCCATTAAACAAAGAAACCAAACCAAACCGGTAGTACCTGTTAGGGCCTCATTTATGGGGCTACCCTTTTAGCAGGAAAACAAATTGATTTTTTTTATTTACAGAAAGAGATGAACAATATTTCCTTACTGGAATTGTACTTAAGTTAAAATATGAGAATAAACATAAAATCAAAATATTTTCATTTACATTCCTTCATCTAATCCTGCCCTTTCAGTGGTTTTAGAATACACCAACTGCTTCCTCTGCAGAGTCCTGGGCTTGATACTATACTGCATATGGTGGTGAAACTTCACCAAAAACATTTAATTCCAAATGTACCTAAAATAGTTGCATTTCTTTTAATTAGCACTAACTCATCTAGAAATCTATGCATCAGTACTTTATTATAAAAGTTTTCCAGCTGTGCACATGACTTCATTTAGATATAAGATTTACTAAACTGTAAAGCTTCATTTACAATATCCTTTTTTTATCATAACTTATATAGATTCTTTAATATATAAAATTTACAAAAATTTATAGCTTTGGTCTCATTACTTCTTTTTATTATACATTATATATGCATTTTTTAATTTAAAATTTACAAACATTTATAGCTTCAGTTTCAACACTTATCTTTATCATACCTTTATATAGATTTTATTATATATATATATATATATATATATATATATATATGTGAAAATAAAATGGAAATTAATCCGACAGTATGAATAAGATATAATGAAAAAACAAAAGATGTTTACAACTGAAATAGGCTCATCAGGAGAGAAAGTGTGCAAACCGTTTTGGGGCCAAATCTCTCGACGGTTTAAAAATGGATGGATGGGCCGGGTGTTGCTTTTTAAACCGTCGAGAGATTTGGCCCTGAAACGGTTTGCACACTTTCTCTCCTGATGAGCCTATTTCAGTTGTAAACATCTTTTGTTTTTTCATTATATCTTATTCATATACATATATATATATATATACATATAGCTTCAGTTTCAGTACTTTTTATCATAGCTTTATATATATATATATATATATATATATATATAAAATTTAAAAAATTTATAGCTTAAGTCTCAATAATTTTTTATCATACCGTATGTGCAATTTTTTTTACATAAAAAATTTACAAAAATTTATAGGTTCAGTTTCAATACTTCTTTTTATCATACCTTATATACAGATTTTATCTTTTTTAATAATTCTTCTCAACTTAATTTTGACCTCTATAAAAATCTGTGGGAGTTTTTACCGAGTAATTACATGGTGTATCAAGCAGCACATACTTGCTACACATTTGATAAGCATCTTGTGCAAGTATTGTCAAATTTTTATGGTCTATTCAGTTCTTGAACATTATCTGTTACTTTGGTGGACTTTTTGTCTGCTTTCCAATCTACAGCGCTCACCAACCGACATTATTGAGATAATGGAGTTCACTTAGTGTCAAGAGCAATCAAAGAACACCTGAAGACAAATGGCACACAGTTCCATTTTTCATTTTCCTCTTTCCCTGGAGGACACGGCACCATCGATGGATTGAATTATCAATGAAGGTCTCTGAATTGCTGCCTTCTTGTACGAACGATGAAAAACTACAGTTTGAAATCAAGTCACTGCCCTCTGATAAGTATTCTATGAAAGATATTTTATCCTTTTAAATCGTGCTGTTTGCATGACCTGGGCATCAATACAAATTGTTTATTATAATCTTCACCAAAGTGTGAAACATGAAATATACGTAGATAAAATAAATTATTGTATAGTAAAAATCTTAAAACTAAATAGTGACATATTACGTTGTTAAGAAAATAATCGCCGTTTATTCTTGATATTTACATGTAAAAGCGGCTATTATTTTCTAAACAACCTTATATAAGCTTTGAAATAATATTGTAATGCACACATGAAAAAATAAGATAAACAATAATGAGATTATCTGCCCTTGCTTGGTGTTCTCAGTAGACTCATGAAGATACTTTATCCTTTAAATTGTGCTGTTTGCATGACCTGAGTATCAATTCCAATTGTTTATAATAATCCTCACCAAAGTGTGAAACATAAAATTTACATAGAGAAAATAAATCTTTACTGGAAATGTTAGAATGAAATAGAGAAGTATTAGATTGTTTAGAAAATTATGGCTGATTCTTTTTCAGCATTATTAAGGCATGCCGATAGCATAGATTCCCTTGACTCTCACTCACCATTCATCCCTATTGGTAACTCGTCACCACAGCATCCAATATCCACACTGAGCTGATTGATGTAGGTTTTTGCTGGTCGGCCAACACTATTGTGTCCATGTATAGGAATCAAGAGGAGAACATTGCTTATGAGTTTGTTCCTGCTTCTCCAGCAGTTGCCAACATTTCTTGTTTGTTTACTTGGATGGATTGTGGGAGGTAAGTGGCTGTACAGTTGATGTTTTGTGTGGTGCTGCTTCCAAGATTTATTACCATTTAGAATTGACCACTTTCTTAGGTATCATTGTAATCTATACATTGAAATCTAGCAGAAAAGATAATAAAATCTATACCTAAGATTTGCACAAAAATATACTTTTTAAGGCATAATTAGGGGACTTTTCATGCCTTGTGTCTCTGCCAATTCATCAAACTAACCACTTTCTTTGTTATCATTAGAATCCACGCATTGAAATCTATCAGAAAAGACAATAAAATTGACACCTTGATAGTGTAAAAAACAATTAGCAAAGAAAAAGATTGAGAAACAGTTTCTGCAAATGAATAACTCTTTGTGGCTCATTTGGTAGAGCAGCTTGTGCAATTAACCAAATTTCTCTAAGATAAAAGGAGATGTGAGTTGGAATATCCCTGAGTGTTTATTTTCAATGTTCCTTTCTATGATATATTGATTAGCAGTGTGAATTGTGATAAAATTAAAGGAGAAATTAAAGATGAAATAAAATATAATTTGCAGAAAACAAAAAAAAACCTTAGTTGTGTAAACCTTTCTTTTGTTTAGAACACATTTTGGGACATGGAGTTGAGTGTGATATATTTTAAGAATAGATTTAAATTACCCCCCCTACATAAACACACACAAAACCTCTAATATTAATACCATGTCTCAGTATTGAAACAACTTTTGGTTGAATTATTCCCAGAAGTCTTCAAAAGTTAGATATTGCCTTGTACAGGAATTTGAACAAAGAAGAACACAAGCTGGCATTAGTGAAACAGTTCCATATCTTCAAGCATCTGAAGACATTAATGTAGACATTAGAAATTTAAGACCATATTATACTTCAGCTGTTGGCTTAGAGCTAAACATAGAAATATCCTATAAAAATTGGCTATCAACTAACTGGAAAATTTCTTCCTTTTGTACGAAATGCTGGTTTGAGATTCAAGTGGTGTAGGGAGGAATTTTCCAAAAGAGTGCTTGTCCTTCTGTAAAACTTGAGAAAACCTTACATTATGTTTGTTCTATGACTTGCTTCAGTGAACAGGGATTTAATTTCATCTCAAAAACATTCCTGCACCGCAGAGATGGTGATTTATAAATTATTAAAGCCCCTAAGTATATACAATGTATTTAGCTGCTTTTTAAATTTTATTTATTTATTCTATTTATTTATTTAATTTATCTTTGCTATTTGCCATTTTTAACACATTTCCTTTGTTTGGACATCTTAACCAGTTGTAAAGAATTTCTTGAAGGAACTAAAGCAGCCATTTTTTGCCTGTACAGTACAATGGGTGCTCTGAAAGTAACGCCTCTTATTTATTTCCACGGAAATTACAACAGATGTAAGCAGTACAATAAGAGTTTTTTTTTAGATAGAAAAAATATTTTTCCACACAGTCACCCTCATTGGCTATGCATATTCATAACTCACAATGTCAAATATAGATGTTGTTGGTATGCTAGTAAAAGTTCACCTAATAACCTTACTTATACATCATTTTCAATATTAATCAGCCATTCATCCAAGTTATAGTAATCAACAATTTGTCTACAACTGCATGAATTCAGTTGAAGGAGCCAAAAACTTTTTGCAAATATCTTCTTCAAATTTATTCTGTAATAACTGTACCTGACAAAAAAATAAAGCAACATATGAAATCGGTATCAGCTGGGCAGTAAAGGAGTCTATCTCCTTTTTGCTAATGCTAGACCTGGGAGATTGTTTTTGTTGAGATGAAGTTCTACACCTATCTTCAGAACCCCACTTCACCACACAGATCAGATTATCCAATCTTTGCTACTCATGCACTGAGTTAGCTGGGACCAGTATCAAACCAAGAACCTAGCAATTCCTAGGCAGGTGCTCTACTGACTGAGCTAAACCATAACCCTAGAGAATAACAGTCAATCTATTTGTCTGAATGTTTGAGAAGAAACTTGATAATTTGTATTATTTAGATTTTTTAGCACACTGTCCTCATCTTTATTGTTATATACACATTTTGACCGATGTGCCCTATGGCCTTCTTCATGTGTTTCTTGTTGACCTCTGGAGCCTTCATTTGTTTGTTTTGTTACAAAGAGAATATGAGAGGCAGTCTGAAAAAATGACCTCTGCCATGAATGCAGGTGTGTATCAGTGAATTCCTCTATGCTAGTTAGATTAAGGAGTGTAATATACCTAGTAATTAGTCCCTACTTGTGTAATAGTTAGCTAGCTAGTCTCACAGGTCCATCACAACTAAATAGCAAGTTTGAACCGCACTGGTTGCCCCATAAAATTTCCAACATTAAAAAGACCTTGGGTCAATCCGGCATAATGGAAGGTCAGGAATTTATTTTTCCATACCATATTTTACTTTCTGGGATATTGTTTTCTTTTGTTGTTAAGAAAAGAAACCAAGCACATCTGCATATATTTATTGGATATCAAGGGATGCATTGTGCTTCCAAAAAAGAAACAGACTTAAGTATCAGTTATCTTAGCAGTTATTGATCTATTTCTACCCATATGTATATACATATGAGCTTCACCAGAATATCATGAAGCTATATATATATATATATATATATATATATATATAACTGCTAATATGACTGATATTTAAGCTTTTCTCTTTACCAAATATATTGCTCTGTACAAAATTATTGAACATTGAGCACTTGCCTTGGACCAGGCCAACTTTAATAATTCATTGTTAAAAAAGTCCCACCTTAGAATCATCCATAACACCAACTAACCTGAATATATATATATATATATATATATATATATACAACCTCTCACCATGAGCAGGATGTGACACAAGGTCAATTTGACGAGCAGAGTTAAGCTGGTTTGAATTCATTTTTTCTTTTCCTACACTAGTTACCTACCAAAGAACTCAGTTGTCTTACTACTGCTCACATGTAAATTTGAATGTATGATGAATGGAATTTTCTAATCTCTAGGTATAAAAATAATCCACAATAGGTTGGCATACCATTAAAATGAATCAATCATATTATGCTGCCAGTAACCTTTGACCTCATCCCTGTAGATTCTGATGTTGTCTAAGGATCAAATATTTTATTTTAGCTGGTTTAGCATTTTGTTTAATAGCATATCAACCCTTGTTTAGTTTTATGAACTGGTAAAAATAATTTTCATTAACTCAATGTGTATCAATATATTGGTAGACATTATTTTATGTTAGATTTTTCATTACCTTATAAGTTTAGCTAATTTGAGGCAACAGAAATAATAAAACCTTTGTTTTTGTTCTAATCTGTTCCTGATATTTGTTGCAGAATTTATAGTAGAAATTTTCTGAATCACTAGTTGAAATGACCTATTTGGTTCCATTTTGGTTTACACAACTCTGAAGGGGATCCCCTTATAAAAAAATTGCTTCTGTTGAATGAATTCTAATGAACAGAATTCTCAAACCGATCCCATTCTCCCCAATTAATCAAACACAAGTTATTCGTCTGTTACAAAACATTTTTAGCTCAGACCAATTTTTAAAAAATGTTCAATTTTTATTAAAAATAGAAAAATAGAAGAAAAAAAAAACGAAAATCATTGCTAATTCAAAGTTTTTTTTTTTTTAATAATGAACTTTTTTTTGAAAGGCAGAATGTTTAAAAATATAAAATCAATAAGCATTTCAAATGCGTTTTTGCATTGTCTAAAAAGCTAATAACTTGGAAAATCAATTAATAAGTTGTTTATTAAAAACATTAATCTTTTGATTTTTCTAGTGAGCAAAAAAATTAAAAATCAAAAAACACAGGTAATTAACACTTCAAATTTAATTTGGCTATTTGGGTGAATGTGTATATGAAATGAATGCCATATTTGTCGCTAAATAAGCAGATTAATGTGTTCATGTTTATGCATTTGTACATGACAGTGTCTCACTTGTGTATTACTGTGTATGTGTAAGTAAATGATTTTAATTTTGTCCATCTGATTGCTCTATGTTTATATTTGTGTATGTACATAGAAAAACAGGCTTAAAATAACAAAGAAAATTAGAAATTATACAAAATTAACCAAAAAGAAATTCTATAGTGGGTTGTTATTATATTTGCAATTAATTAATTTACTTTTCAGTTTTATTGGGATATTTTTAAATGATATATGAAAAGAAAATAAGAAAAGTGAAAATAGGGAAGTTTGAACCTACTTTATGGTATATATTTCATAAAAATTAATTTGGGTATTCAACTATGAGATATGGAAAGTATTAAAAAAAATAGATCAAATTGGATTTTTTTTTTGTTCCTTTCTTTGAACTTTCAAATATGCTGATGTTAATATTCAATTAATATTTTTTCAAACCTGTTAAATCTTGATTATCCTTTGTGCTTGGTTTTCTGATTAATTTTAGGGTTAATATACAGCAATTATCTTTACTCTCTGGTGATTAGATGTTAAATGAATCATATTTAATAAATATGGAATCAAAACCAGTTTCAATAGGTAATAGAAATTTTTAGAAGACCATTATAAATATACACTGACAGAAAATAAAATTGCAACACTCTGAATGTGTGTTTCACTCAAGATGAAATGTACAGGTAATATATGTATTTACCCAACACCTTCACATGAGTAAAATGCGAAACTAGGTCAATTTCTAACTTGAGTTTAACAGTTTTCTTCTCCTACACTGGTTGCCATACCAACGTAAAACAGTCCAGTCTGCCCTGAACAAGTGTTTCAGTTCACTCAAGATTAAATTTACAGGTAATATAGCTGGATTGCAATAAATAATGGAAACAGCACTCCACAAAAAAGCAGCTGTCAGGACACATACCTCCTATCACCCAAACTATCCAACCATACAACCTTCTGCTTGGGCAGGCTGTGACAGTCAATTTTAAAGTGTAGTTTAACAAGTTTGAATTCAGTTTTCCTTTTCCTAGACCAATTGCCATACCAATCTATTCACCTCAGAACTTATTCTGTTCAAATCGTAGTGATTTTTCAGTGTAAACATATAAAATGTGTGAGAGCCACTACCAGTGGCTTACGGTAGGATTGCAGTGGTTGAAGAGCCGTTGTAAGTGGCTTAAAGTAGGTAAGGAGCTTTAATCCACTTAAAAGTTGACCTTGAGTCACATACTGCCTGTGTCAATGGTGTTGGGTGAATACATAGAAGCATTACATATACATATTTGCTCAACCCCTCTGCACTAGTAGGATGTGAGAAAATATAAATTTTTTTAGTGGAGTTTAACAGGTTTGAATTCAGAGTTTTCCTTATCTTAAACTGGCTACCTAGCCAAGATTAAAGAGCCCAGTCTGCTCTACTATTTATCTATAGCATAAGGAAGAGTAGTTGTATGCATACCTTTCCCAAGGGTATGTGAAATGCACATAGCCAAGAAGCATTTCATATATTTAGTGAATACTTTTGAACCCTCTTTATCTTAGATTTGGAGAAGGAGTGAGCTGATGATCTTTTTAAAATGATGGGAATAATTTTTTCTGCTTTTTTTTATTACTTAAAAAAAAAAATTTATTCAATATTGAGCTACAGTTAAAAAAAAAAAATTATACATTCACCCCTTAATGAATAAATAAATGAAATTAGAAAACCATGATGTTTCTAATTACCCATGACTTCTGACTTGGAAAAACTATAAATCATCAAACTGACATTTTCTTGAATAAAACAATGTTTAATTGTTAGAAGTAAACAATATTTTATTTAAATGCCATAATGATTTTTAGAAAGGTATTTTTATGAACGCTAATTTTCTTTGATAAAGAATAATTGTAAAAGGTCAAACTTGTTTTCAAAGTTTTCTTGCACATGATTATTTCTTCTTATGGTATAAAAATAATTAAATTAAATAAAAAATTAATATTCAACTATAAATCAAGATCCCTTTGTATTTTATATTTGTCTACAGAAAAAAATGACTCTTTATTGGCTATCAACAAATTTTTAAATTAAACTACAAGAGCAATGGGCATGTTGGGTTCCCATTGTAACAGCAGCTAATCATGATATTGAAGCTTCTATTTAGAAAAGAGTAAAAGATTCTAATAAACATTTAAGTTATATCAAGTATTCGGATAATCAAAAAACTAGCGGGATCCATGAATATACCACAGTATGATAATTTAATTGTTTACTAGCTATTGTATAATAGTTCAATATGTAAAAAGTATAATAATCTTGATTTAACTCTCTCTTACTCTTTTTTTTTCTTTCTTTCCTTTTTATCTTTTTATTATCTTTGATTGAAACATATTGCTGTAATCACTTCTGTGCACTCACACCTCTCTCTTTCAGGGAACTGCTTATTTATATATTACTAAAGCTTTCATTAAGCTTGTATGTATGTAAGTGTATCCCAACAAATTCTTGATTTTGGAAATTTTGGGGTCTACATTTGTGCGGAACATAATTTTTTGATAATTCAAATTCTTGATAGAGATAACTATGAAGATCTAATTAAAATCCTTCACTCCTTCCATGAACCACGGTATAAAATATTAATTAAAATCCTTCAAACCTTCCTAAATAGAATCATCAATTTTCATCATGGACCGTTGTTAACTATATTAATTAATTCTTAAATAGAAGCACCAATATCATAATAGTAACACAGTGGATTCATATAGTATGATATATATATAATATATATATATATATACATATATATATATATATATATATGTTTCGTTAAACTGTACTGACGATTTGTGTCGGACGAGTTTTTGTTTGATCCTTTCTAATTTTCTGGCCATCTTTTTAATGTCAGTACAGTTTAACGAAACATGTTTAAAAGAAAAAATGCTGCCAAAATACACTTATTTTAATATATATATATATATATATATATATATATATATATAATCAGGTAAAAAGATGTAAAAGATACCAACAAAATTCATGTCAGTATAAAGATAATTATAGCTCTCAATACAGGTTTTGATATTCCGCTTTATTTGACACCAAATATAAACCAAGTTCAAATTATCACGTTATGAATGAGATTAAACAAAGTTTTGTGAGCAACTATGAACCGATTTAGCCCAGTTCATAAGAATTAGAAGCATATGATATCATCTTCATTTTTCCTGATTTTAAGTAGTTTTTAAACAAGAGCTTTCTCAATCACAATCAAGATTTCTTTGTCTGGTGGCATCCAATTCTCATCTTTATAGCCCCAAGTGGACTTAATTATCGATGTGTGTAAAAGGAAAGACATCAATTAGAATATCAAGAAGAGATAGCTTTTTTTTATTTTGGTTTTCAAAATCTTACACTTCCCTCCCTCACCTACCCTCAATTCTTCAAGTACATCAGTTCACAGGAAACAAAAACATTGAGGAGTAATCAAGTGTGATGGTAGAATACATTTTCTTCGGGATTCTCCAAGTCATCTGCCGCTTATTATCTCCCTTTATTTTTTTTTTTTTAATGTTGCATCAAGATAAAAGATATAATGCAAATTGCCTAGAACTTCTCAGTAACTTCAAACCAAGTAAATGCATCATAAATACCTTTATTATTGTCCAACTAGAAATAAGAATCAGTTGACTGGATATTTGATTTTTTTTATTTTTTATTTTTTTGTTGTTGAAAACTATGAAACTAAATTACATGCTAATGATTCAACTTAGTTTCTGATTCTGGCTTTCTTGAACAAAAGCGGAAAACTTCTGATGAAGTCTGTGGAAAAAAAAATTATGGATGAATTTACTGTGAACCATCAATGCTTTGATTTGATGTCTTAATGCTAATGGGTCATTAGGGTACCCCCAATGACCTGCAATCATTGCTAGCTGTTCATTAGTATAAGTTTCCAAGAACCCCTGGCTCTTTAGTATAAGTGTACAATCTTTGATTACATGACAAATGATAGATGGAATCCAAAATCAAGAATCTTGAATTTAATTTTCTTCATTTACAAGAATTCTGAGGGAGCCTGTCTACATTATGTTTGACATGCAATCACTGAATTTATTCTATAGTCCAATTTTCTGCAATGAAATTATTTCTCGCTGGATAGTGAGGTTTGTTAATTTCTAAACAGAAAATGGTGCTGGATATGTCTTTGGAATATAAGGAGATTCTCTTTGGTGGTGATCAGGTGTTCATTCCTTTATTAAAATTAAGACTCAAAATTATAAAAATATGTGGGGATGATTATTCCAGATGTAAAACAGGTTTTTTTCATCAAATTATCTGGAGATGATTATTCCAGATGTAAAACAGGTTTACTCATCAAATTATCTGGAGGTGATTATTCCAGATGTAAAACAGGTTTACTCATCAAATTATCTGGAGGTGATTATTCCAGATGTAAAACAGGTTTACTCATCAAATTATCTGGAGGTGATTATTCCAGATGTAAAACAGGTTTCCCCATGAAAATATCTGGAGGTGATTATTCCTGATGTAAAAAAGCTTTCTTCATCAAATCATCAAATATTCGGTGGTAATTAATCAAACCTGTTTAAATAATAACTTGCTGCTCAAATATACACTATTCAATATGTATGTCTATATATATATATATATAAGGTAGCATGGACATGGAGTCAATGGTGCCAGGTTACTGACAGTTTCTCACATATGCTGATATTCAGAGCAACTTGGTCTGAAAATCACATAAGCAAGAAACTGTCAAAAACCAATTGCCATTGACTCCATGTCCATGCTACTTTAATGCTCTCTCCATGATATTGAGCACTGTTTGCTTATAATTATAGCACCCATATTATATATATATATATATATATATATATAGTGTGTGTAACAAAAAGGTAAGCATCATTTATTTATGCTTTGACACTTCAAATAAATATGTGCTAGACACTAAGCTGCATCTATCTGGAGGTGAGGCATCAGATCTAGAGCCCTAGGGAGTGTGGAGTAACCTCTTCATTGCCCTTACTACCAGATCCACCTTGATCCAGAGTGTTAATACCTATATGGGTCCCATGTATAGGCCAAATAAACATGCTATAAAACCAACCAACCAACCAACCTGCCAACCATCTTTTAAAAATGAATAAAAAAATCTCTGTATTAGAAATTTACTCATAATTATTTTCACTGGAACTTGAAGTTGAAGATTAATACTCAGTTAGAAACCACTCTCTTGTTTGGGGCTTAGAATACACAAAATGTATCCCCAGTAGAGGAGTAAAAAATTACACCACCACCACCAAAAAGAAGGGGTGTCGTTAATGTAATACAAAACTGCCTTCTGATGCTGAAGCTGCAGTTCTGAATATCTAGAAAGTGTAAACTACCCCTTCATTGTCATTACGTTGATCTGGAGTAGTCCCATCTATAGGTCAAATAGATCTGTTTTAGAATTATTAATATTGGATAAGAACTATACAGCTGTGTGCAAATCATTTATATTAGATAGGAATATCTGATATCATAAACTCTTAAGAGATAACGCAAAAAAGTAAATTTCAATGTACAATATCCTCAAATCCCTAAACTCTAGGAATAAAATACCCCAGAAGGGTCGACATGCCATAAAAATCTATCAATTACAAAAATGATACCTTTCTCCTGGACGATGCAGCCATACAAATGAATAAAAAGAAATAACAAGAAAGGAACTCATTTTAATCTCACCAGTTTGGCTGGTTGGTTTGTTTGTTGGATTTTACGGCATGTCAACCCTTGTTGCATTATTTTATGCTGAAGACATTTTGTTCTTTTACATTTTATTTTCTATTCATGCTTGATGGGTATTCAATATTTTCCTTAAACTCAATTTTTTTTATTTAACCCATAGATGGGACACTGACATGTACAACCACTCTGGATCTGAGTGAACCTGGGAGTAATGGTGATGAATGGGTACTCCACACTTTCCATAGCTCCAGAATTGTAACTTCAACGCTAGATTCAGTTTAATCACCCTTTTAGAACAAGGACATTAAGACAAAAGGCTAGCTAGGCCCCCACATGAAAAAACACTTTTGAGCTGGATCTCCTAATTTAGCTTAGAACCTTTCCAGGCAAGATTCTAACAGTTCCTTAAAGTTGGGTTGAAATTGGATCCAACATGGCAAAGCCTTAAATATACGGACAGGTGGACAATTTTTATGAATTATAATAAGTTTATCATCATCATCATAATTGTTATAATTAGTATCAATATCAATATTATCAGCATTAGCATTATTGCTCATATTTTCAGTGCACAAAATAATTACATTTAGCCCGAGGTCTCTAAGATAAATGAATTCCACATTATGGAAATGAGTAAGGTGTATTGTGGTATGAAATGAAGATAGAGAAGTACTTTATTAGTGGACAATTATAAATAATACATAGATAAAGCAGATTGTGTTGATAAGGAATGACTCTAAATGTCATGTGGATGCTCTTTCTGCCTTTGAGGCTTTGACTCTTATATTCACCCCAACAGAGTCATTGAGTTCAAATTTACAAAGAGAATGCCTACAGTGAACAACATGCAAAATTAATTATTTCTTAAATACAGGTGTTCCTTAACGATTAATTGTTTCAAGGTGTGTTTTTCTTTGCTCAGAAGGTAGATAAGTGCAAGGATTTGTCCCCCTTGGCTGAATTAAATGGAAAGATGAGGACTTCACATTTGGGAATCGTCATCATGAACAATACAGACTACAAATAAGTTCGTCTCTAATAAGTTTTTTTTTACTCTAATGACTTGGAGGAAATTTTTTAATCTACCTTATATACTCATGTAATGAATAAATTGTTAAGACCGTTTTTTCACCTCAAAATTAAAATATTATAAGATATGTTTTTAAACATGTTGAAGCTTACCAGCATTCATTACAAGGGATATATGATATAGTAAATTGGTGGAGTGGCCTATTGTTGGTTGTTGGTACCAACCGGACAGTGAGAGAGTCTATCCTCTTTTCACTAGCACTAGACCAAGGAGAGTGTTTTGCTGAGGTGGAGTATCACACCTACCGTCAGCTCACCACTTTACTGCACAAATCAGATTACCCAAGCTTTCTTTTCTTTCTTTTTTTTTTTTTCTGAGTTGGTGGGAATGGTATCAAACCAGGAACCTAGCATTTCTTATTGAATGCTCTGTTAACTGAGCTAAACTGGCCCCTGAAACATAATGTACTATTTTTTCAAACTAGTTTTTCTTTGCATCTGCAGTTATATGTAAAAACGTTCCTTATAAACCTGAGATACAATAGACACTAATGCATACAGCATCACCAACAAATAAGTGAAGCCACAACAGTTATTTTTTATAAAAAGTTAATTTTCATCTCAACCGCAGATACCAGGATTTCTTGCAAGTAGTTCCTTATAGAATCAAAACTGATTTTATTATGTGTTGTTTATCATCAAACTCTAAATCAATGAAACTCTTTGGGCAAAAACATGAATATGTAGCAGTCCAAAAAGAAGTACACCTGTTATATATCTGTACAATTTTACTTTTGATTATCAATATATTTATTATATTGCTACACCTTCTTAAATATAAATATCAATATCATCATAGAATGCTGTTAACAATAAAATACTAATTAAAAAGTCTCATTCCTTCCTATTTAGAAGCTTCAATGATACCATGAATCACTTATCTATGAAATGCTAATTAAAGTCCATCACTCCTCTCTAAATAGAAGCATCAATATCATCATGAACCAATGTTAACTATGAAATGCTAATTAGAATTCTTTATCAATATCATCATGGTTTTTTTATTACAATGCAAAACTAATAGTTTCTCAGGTCATGTAGTGATTATTTATCAAATTATTTTGGATTTAGGAAAAATGAATGAAAGAAGACAGAAAGAGGCAGTTGCGAAGAAAAGTAGGAATTTAGAAAGGTACACCAAAACAAAAATAGAAGCATGTGAAAGGAAGTGTATGTATACACATATATATATATATATATATATATATATATATATATATATATATATATATATCTGTAAAGAGGAAAAAACAAGTTGCACTGAAGGATGATGTTTATTAGCCGACTTCTTTTTTTTACACAGACGATGGTCCCAACAATAAACAAACTGAAATGCTAATAAACGTCACCCATCAATAAAACTTGTTTTATCATTTTTATAAACTTATATATTGTCGGATTAACTTCCAGATTTTCCATATATATATATATATATATATATATATATATATATATATATATATATAGGGTGTTTCAGAAAAATTGCTATTGTTTCATAATCTAATAACTTGACCGATTCTGGTTCAAATCATCTAACATTTTAACAGCATGTGTAGAAACCACTCCTAATTCTATGTGTAATGTTTTCTTTGCTATTCAGATATAGAAATGTCATTTGGAAAGAAAAAGATGTTTAAACATTAAACATAGAATTTTGAGATTTTTGTACATATGTTAAAATTTGAGATCATTTGAATGAGAATTTGTCAAGTTATTAGATTACAAAATGATATCAATTTTTTAAAAATAACGTGTAAATCTCAAATGATATATTCTTTTAAACACCCTCTGTGTGTTTATATGTGTGTTTATGTATGTATGTATGTATATATATATATAATTTTCCATGTGTTCCTTTCTTTACCTTTAAGTTGATACTTGGTGCAGGAGTTCTTTTTTGGGGGGGCAAAGTAATAAATTTTAAAAAGGCATGGGCATTAGAGACCTGTCCCCTGGACACACCTCCTCCAATTGCACTTAAAAGGGAGGGTCTGGCTTTTGGCTGATGTCTGCTGTTTTAACAGAGGGGCCTAATTTTTTTTTCATAGAAATAACCCATGGTAAATAATTGACTGTGTGTCAAATTTTGCCTAATCCAGGGCTACAAAATAAGTACCCTCACCAATAAGGGAATTTTTATGTATCAATGGAAGTCACATTTTTAAGATTATCTAACATGGGTCAAATTCATAATTAATGGTTTTTGCAAAAAGGTTTTTGTACTTTAAATTTATTTCAAAAGAATAAGTTTTAAATAACTTCCCTTTATTCTATTTTTAGTAACATCAGGTTACATACATATCAATGCGTATACATATATTTCTTTTATTTTCTGTAATGAATCATATGGAGAAAGAATGAGTGATGATAATGCATTTTTTTTTTTTACATGAGAAAATAATTCAATTCAATCCTAAGTGAAAGCAGTTAGAAAAATAATTAATTAGCACAACTCCTACCCCAGCTATGGTTAGCGGAATGAGAACAGGATACCCCCGTGGAATAAATAAAGGGTTAGGTTCAAATTTCCGTGATGGCTCCCGAATACGACAAGAAAGTTCCCGAGTTCGAAAAGAAGGTTCCCAAGTCCGACAAGAAATACCTGAAGAAGGCCGGAGGGTATATCGGCCGAAATGTTGTACAAATAACAATGAAGATGGGGACAATTGTCCGAATAACACTAATAATACTAGAAAATAATTTGTTGTGAGAATAAAATCCCAATCTTGTCAGCAGCTCAAATTTCAAAATGAGTCACTTTATTTTATTTAAAAACAATTTTTTACCCTCACTTGGTCAAAGGCAAGCTTTTTCAGACAATAAGCTTAATGCTAATATTTCTGTCCTGGATATCAAGTTAAACTGTTAAATTCTGGAAATCTGGGAAGTGTGGAGAACCACTTCATTGCCATTACTCCCAGAATAACTCTGCCCCAGACTGGCAATACCTGTTCAGGTCCTATCTATGGACTAAATAGATCAAAAGGAGTTTTAAAAAATGTTTATAAAAAAATGTGAAAAAAATGTTTTAAAAAAAATGTAATACCCAACCAGAATGTATAAAACAAAACATCTTTGGCAGAAAATAATCCAAGGTTGACATGTTGTAAAATCCAACCATCATATTATAGAATTTATATTATGATATTTTTGATTAAATACAAAGAAATAAATAAGGAGAAGTACTCTATGATTAGCACATTGATGTTTGGTTGGTTGGTTGGTTGGTTTTACAGCATGGTAACCTTTCTTGAGTTGTTTAATGCTGTCATCATCAGGCCATGTTGGCAGAATGGATTTCCATGACTCTCTCTCTCTCTATTATTATTATTATATTATGTTGAAAGACCGAAATCCCCCAATGAACCAGTAATAACATAACTGATGGTGCCACCCAGTGCTCTTTCAATGTAAATTTCAAACATATGGTATCCAGTAACTAATCGTATATGATAATAATAATAATCATGGATGAAGGGTGTTGCAGTTGCACAATCCTGTGCTTTGCAAAAACATTTTGTTCAAACAGTATTTATACTGGCTTAATTCAAAATCCAAAAAACTGACATTGACTCATGTAGGAAATCTAAATATCATTATATAAGTTGGTCAGCTGGGCACACATTTAGAAAGTAATCTAGATATATTGACATCATCACTTCATTATATAAGTTGTTCAGCTGTAAATTTAAAAGAAAAGAAACTTAAGTCTTAAGAAATGTTGATCACACCTTGTATATTGATTGATTTGGTTTATTTAATTGCATATCATCCTCTTAGGAATTACTTAATGCTGAAATTTGATACATTTCCTGCATGAGCAGGATCCAACAAAAGGTTTATTTTTAACTAGAGTTTAACTGGTATGAATTCTGTATTTTCCTTCCCCTAGACTGGTTGCCATACCAAGGTTTTTACCCATGGCTGGAGGGAGATGAATTAGGTACATACCTTTCCCAAGGTTATTAGCACTATATGAAATGCATGTAGCCTTCTTCAGGAATTGAACTCAGTTTACCATGTCCATTTTGTATGAGGATAACCATTACACCACACACACACACACTTCCATTTGAAATTGATTTATTATTCAAGTTTAATCATCTTGATAATATTGCTAGAATGTGTCTTTTTGTTCAGTTAAGGTAAAATGGATATAACAATGAAAATATAGACGGTGTATTAAATGTTTTAATTTATTAAACTTAACTTAGTTTTGCACAAGAACAGAAATACATGGCACCCAATGGGAATTGAACTCTCTAACAATTGTCTGCTAGTGTAGTTTGCTAACCACATGAGAAAAAAACTTTATTAAACGTTGATTAAATTATTGAAATAGACTAATTTTACCTACTGTTATTAATTTAAAAGAAAAAAAATATACATTACTGTTGATGATCTTGCTGGGGGAGATGTCTCTCCTTCAGTGTATATTCAATTAATATGAACCACTCACCTTGTCTATGGAATAAAAATATTTTTAAATCAATCAAAAAAAATAATACCTTGAGAGCAATTCTTCTCGTGTGAGTAAGTTTATATAAAATGTAGACTGGCTTGTAGTGTTCTGGACACAGCATTCAAAAGTGTGGAGTCTGGTTGAATCATGGAATGCAGTGTCAGTTTTTGTTTGTCTGTAGACATTGATAGCTCCTAATGCTTCTTTGCTCCATGTTATCTGTGATTGTCAGTGACAAAGTCAGTTAACAAATCCCATTGTGGAATATCCAGGTTGACCGATTTTCTACATTAAAAGACGATGGATGCTTTCCAGGAATGATGTTGCTCACCTTATGTAGATAAACATGCAAAAGATGAAAACCATTTCTATCCTGACAATGTCAACTGATATTCAAGATCAAAATGACATTTTTAAAAGACAAAGTTCTATCAATTTAAATTATGTAGATAATAATAATCTAAATATTTTCTAATAATTTCCGTGCACAAATGAATTCAACAAAAAGATTTGGTTGTGAAATGAAAAACTATTTTTATTTGACTTTGTGTGTTTTATTTCCAGAAGTTGATGATATAACTTATTTTGATTTTTCAGATTGTTGTCCTTATCTTTCTTGTGGTATGTAAAAATACTGCCTTCTTTAAGTGTTCCCTGTCTATCCAAGCCAAGCAATGATCAATCCTGAGAAATCATTTTGAATAGTTTGACTGTTAATTACATACCACAATAAAGATGAGGACAACAGTCTTAAAAATCAAGATAATACAAATCAAGCCGCATCTCAAAAATTCAGACAAATAATGACTTAACTAATTTTGCAATTACACCATACTTAAAAAAATGTATATTTAAAAAATGATGGTGGTTCACATTTTCTTATGGTCAATATTTCTTTATTATTGAATTAAATTTTTAGTGTGAAGCCTTTATCTTTCATTCGATCTAATGAAAAGTTTTTAAAAAAACAACTATTGAATACCCATCAAGAATGAATAAAAGAAAAATGTCTTCGGCATAAAATCACTCAAAAAGGGTTGACATGCCATAAAACCCAACCACCCAAAATTCTGGTTAAACATGTCAACTCCTCTGTGGATTGAGATTTTAGCTTGATGGTAAAAACAGATATAATAAAAATAACTTAAAATTAAGACAAAAGAAAACAATAGAAAAAGAAGAAAGAAGAATGTTTGACAAAACCTAATTTGATTTTTAAAAATCATGATATATTAATGCTACTAATATAAAATAAACAATTAGAAATATGGGAGCCTAACAATGAAAGAAAGATTGTAATTTCTGGTATCACTGTTTTGTGTTGTTTATTGACAGCTATATTTTTAAAAAGTATCTTATTTTTAATTTCTTAGATGAAGGAATTATTATTCATTATTTGCTGTATAATATTCATCTTTATCAATGTAATTTATTGTGTGTAACATTTTGTTTTGTATGGAGAATGTCAGCCATTTTTTGGCAAATCTTCAAAATGTCTCCCTTTTAAACAGTGTAAAATGCTATCTGGTGAGACTCCCATCCTTTTGATTCAGAAAGTCTGGTTAAGCATATCAACTTCTATCTATATAAATGAAAAAAAAATTACTCTTTCTATCCACATGTCTCTATTTGCAATCACTCCTGGAAAGTCCTCTACACAGCATCCAGTATCTGTACTGAACTGATTGATGTAGGTTTTTGCTGGCCTATCCCCACTGGTGTAGGTGCACATAAAAGAATGTCACTTATGTGCTCATCCTTGTTTCTCCAAGGTTTGTTAGCTGGGGCTGTAGAATACACCAACTGCACATCTGCAGAGGGATAAGAACGCCCCCCCCCCATATATATACACACAATGGGGTCACTTGTTGGCCCTAGGTGGTAAATTGTGGTGGTAAATCCTAGTGGCATTCCATAACATGCAACACTCATTTTGGATCAAAAGGTGAGTTTTAAAAAAGTAGGTTTTAAAAAAAAATGAATACCCAACAAGAATGAATAAAACTAACGTCTTCAGCATAAAATAATCCAAGGACTGAGATGCTGCAAAATCCATCCACCCAACCAACATTGTTTCTCCAGCAGTGTCCAGCATGCCTTGTTTGTCTTACCCAAATAGTTTATGTGATAGGAGGCAAGTGGCCATACAACTGCTCTTTAAAGAATATAACTTCTGCTAATACTGATTTGTGTTATTTAGAATAGATTTGATTTTTGATTTCTCAGATGAAGGAATTAATATTCATTTTTTGTTGTATAATATTTATCTTTGTCAATGTAATGTATTACGTGTAACGTATTATCAATTTGTTCTGTATGTAGACTGTCAGCCATCTTTTGTCAGATCTGCTATATGTCTTCTTTTTAAGTAGCACAAGACAGTTTCCATGCAAAAATTATATAGCAATCCAGATTATTCACATATGGTTTCTTTTCCATTGAGAAATTTTCTTACATATCTAAACATATCATCAGAGTGGAATTCTATGTGAGTTTACTGCTGTTTTCACTGCTCGTTATCAGCCAGACCTGCAGTTGCTGTTTTTTTTTTGTTTTTTTTGTTTTTTTTTGGGGGGGGGTTCAAGACACTTCTGGTAATACTCATCATTGTTGATTTTTATTACAATACTCTGGATCACTAAACTCTTCAGTATTAACTCTTTGCCTATTTTAGCTGTTCACAGTGACTCTCCGACCACTGTGATCCTACTGTAAGCTGTTAGCAGCAGCTCTCACATCTTTATAAAAGAAGGGCTCAGATTACAATAATAATAGGACTTTATTTAAATAGAAAGAGTTCTGAGGTGAACAGATAGTGAACTTTGAAATATCACATCATACAGGAAAAAAAATACCAATGAAATTTTGGTCTAGCCATTGGTGATATTTGGTAGTTAATATGTATTAGTTTTACACATTTTTTTTTACTTTTCTTTATATCATAACACTCGGGATTGATAGATTCTTCATTATTATTCCTTGCAAGTCCTGTCAAGAGGGGTTTAGAATACACTGACAGTATACCCTGCAAAAAAGGGGGTTTCTAGGTATGACACTAAACTGCATCGGAAGGTTGTGTGACCAATAAATACATGTTCATCAAATTTCATATCATAATTTATGTAGGAGATTTTTCAGTTAGTATTTTTTTTTTTTTACTTTGCTGCTTTTTCTGGCAAACTGTCACACTGTCATTCCAATGTTCCAGAGAAGATAACTTTTTCAAACACTGCCTGATTCAAGGATTGAATACACCACCACTAAGTAATATTTCAAGTTCAACATCAAAATTTAAAAATTGGATACATTTTAACCAATACTGAAGGAATGCCAATTGCCTGACAGAAGAAACTTAAAAAAACGAATTGATATGATATAATTAAAAATAACATGTAAGTCTTTGTTCTGATGATTGTCACATTTTTTAAAGAAATAATTTTAATATATTTAATATAATTATTCATGATGGAATGAATGATGAGATAGATTTGAAGGCTTCAACTTATTAGATTTTCAGCATATGAATAGATGATGAAAATATTTTCAATTTTTAAAAGAATTTTAATAATAGTAATATCATTTTGATTTTTTATTATTAGATTGAAGTATTGTCAAAAATTAGTTATGGTTGACAAGGCTTCATCTCATCAAAATGCAAAATATCACAAGAACAACTTGTGTACACAATAATATTAAATATGTATTTCAAAAGAATGAAAAGTAAGTTTACATGGTTAAATTGGATCTTTCAACTGTAAATTACTTTTAGCTCAAGCAGCTGTCAGAAAAAAGGGGGGATTCCTAGTGTAAAAGAAAGAAATGCATGTTTGAGTCTTGCTGAGAGAGCCCTGTCAGCTGAGACAGAAGAATACACTGACTGCACCTCTGCAAAGGAGTAATGGGGCCATGTGTGATGACCCATGATGCTTAAGGATGGATTCTTGGTGTTTGAGCTGTCCATGACATGCAGCATGTGACTTTGGTCCTTATTTAGGGCAGCCAGATTGGCCCTTTCGATCAATCGGCTGGTCATGTCAAACTCTAGCACCAATATGATTGTCCCAACCCCTTTCCCCTTATGGCAAGCCTCCAATCATATGTGCTAGAAGGTGGTGGTGTCTGGGTATGACATTAAACTACATTTAATTGTGAAGATCCAATGCTGGAGCTCTGGGAGTGTGGATTACCCCTTCATTGCCATTACTCCCAGGTCTACTCTGAACCAGTGTGGTGGTATCTCTTAGGGTCCTATTTATGTCTTAAATAGAAAACTGATTTTAAAAAATGGAGTTTTAAAAAATTTTTGGATACCCATCAAGAATGAATAAAACAATGTCTTCAGCATAAAATAAACCAACAAGGTTTGACATGTCATAAAATCCTACCAACCAACTTGCTGATAGAATTTTTTGTCAATTCTCATCCATGATATTTACTCAGGGATGTTGTAGCTCAAGCAGTAGAGCAGTTGTGGCAGAAAAAGTGACTTCCAATGGTAAAAAGAATGTTGTCACTTGGATAGAATATTAATTCTTATCAGCATTATTTACAGACTCAGTCACTATGATGACAAACAACTAAACAAGAAAGAAATACTAGTAAAAAATAGTTTTAATTAAGTTTGCATAAAAATAAAATTTAGATGACCTTCTAACTATATTACATATGTATTGAATATTTGGTTCTTTAATTATGTTACTTTGATTACTTATCTGTTTCAGAATAAGTTTTTTTATGGGCTTAGATCAAAAATTAAAATCTCTATAGATTACAATTTGGTAATATAAAAAATATGAGTTCTGTAGATTTTTTTGCTATGAAAAAAGGTTATCTGACCCCCTACAAAAAAATTCTTATGTATCAAGTTCATTTATTAGTCATGAAAAAATATGCCTCATTATAAAGAAGACCTTTCTTTCTTTCTTTTTTTCAGTTCTTATTCTTGATTAAATAAGGTTATCATATGTCCTTAAATTAGAAAAAAAATGCCCTATTTAAAAGTTGTAATTTTGACAAAAAAAATTTAAAATGATAAAAATGAAATTCATCAGAATTGGATTAGATTAGCCTAGATTCCTGTCTATCTAGCTGACTTAATGAAAATTGTTGCTGAAAAAAAACACTGTGACCAAAATTTGCTAATTTCCCAAAATCTTTTTAAATGAAAGCTCAAATTAATTCTGTCTTTTCTAAGTACAGACAACAACTCCATAAATTCATTATTTTCTCATTTTACCTACTTAAAATTTGACTAGTGGAATTTGTATGAGAAAATAAGTGAGTGAAATTCTCAGAACTCCAGAGGAACCACTCAAATGTCTAAGCTCTTAAAGTTGGATAATTCTGGTTATATTTCATTAAAATCAAAAGTAAACTTGATATTTGCTATTAAGATAAGAAACACTGACCTCTGTGTTTTTATTCTGTTACTTTTTTTTGTCACAGAAACATGTGAACTACAATCCATATATAATCCTGAGACATTAGTGTTGTTATTGTTAATTATCAATCTACTTGAACTTATTCAACTATTCCTTAAATACTGGCATAAACAGTATAGTTTCTGTCCCATAATGGTTGTTATATTTACATATAAATAGCATACATGGAATGGAACAGGTTATAATCATCATACAAGATGATCCAAGAATCCATTGGATTCCTAGCCCTCTCAGCTGAGCTTAAATGATGCCAACTGCTTACTCTGCTGGATTTGAAGGAAAGACCCCCTTCCTAGAAAAAGAGGTGTTCTGGATATGAAACTAAACTGTATTCAGTAGTGAGCTCTAGAAAGTGGCAAGTCACCCCTTCATTGTCAATACTTCCAAGTTTACTCTAAACTGGAATGGTAGTACCTGTTAAAGTCTCATCTATGGGACAAATATTGTTGGAATAGCAGATAGGAATACTTGAAACCATTCAATTACATGCAAATTATTTGTATAAAGAATAATTTCTTGAAGCTATAATTGCTTACAAAGTATTATTATTAATAGTAATAATTACTTGAAAAACTTGAAACCATAAAACGGTATGCTAACCAATAATAATTATTATTATTAAATGGAAATAGTTGAAATAATAATTGTGTATATAATTGATATTGAAGTGTGAGGTCTACATATGCTTCTTATTTAAAAATAATAAAGATAATATGGCCTATAATGATAATTCAAAGAAACTGTTGAAAAAAACAAACAAAATGTACTTACATCTCAGGCCATTTGAATTGAAGCATTCAAAAAATATTATTTTATGATATTTCAAAGTTCCTATCTCCTTTGTCCAGTGACTATATATATATAGGCAGCTGCTTGTGGACCCATCGGTAAGAGACTTGATGAGTGAAAGTTTGTTCGGGTCTCGATCCCGACCAGAGGTAGCTGCTGAAAAATAAGTCTAGCTGTACTGATGAGGGGTGAAACCCCGAAATGCATGTCTGCAGATTACTTTATATATATATATATATATATATAAAACAATATTTTCCACTTTTCAGATTTAGACCTCCAATGTCATTGGGACTTAGAATACACTTACTGTATCCCCTGCAGAGGTTTAACTTCCACAAAAAGTGTTGTTCTGGGTGATACACTAAACTGCATCTCATGGTGGAGGTTTTCACTTCTGTATCTGTAGGGAGTTGGAGTACCCCTTCATTACCATTACTCCTAGGTTCACTCTGACCCAGGGTAATAATACCTGTTAGAATACCATCTATGGATTTATTGATCTGTTTGGAAATTAATTAGTATTGGATAGAAATACTTGATACCATATAACTGTGTGTGAATTATTTGTTTCAAAATAGTTACTGAAATCTATAATTGTTTGCAAAAGATTGTTAGTATTTTGTTATTATTTTTTTTGAAATCATATAATTGTGTATAAATTATTTGTATTAGATACAAATACTTGATATCATAGAACTGTGTGCAAAACCCCTTGAGAAACAAGTACACAAAAATTTAAATATAAGTATACAATGAATGCAATCTCTTGGTATAAAATTACTCTAGGTGGGTTGACATGTCATTAAAATCAATTTTTCTTTTCTTTTTTTTTTGTTAATTTCCATTTTACAATTATTGTGCAAATATACATGCATATATATATATATATATATATATATATATATATATTAATCTTTGGTGCTTTTTAGATTTAACCAAAATCTTTTTTTTTTATCATTTTTTTTTTTATAAGTTATCATTTTTTGGGACATTTACAAAGACTTTCTAGATTTACAGAAAAAAATTAAAATAATAAATTAGCAAACACAAAAATCATTCTTAGCAAAATCATTTTCTTTTCTTTGAATATATACAATTAGTAAGAAGGTCAAGTGAGAAGATTAAAAAAAAGAAAGTAAAACACACAAACACACATCTCCAAACTAAGGCTATGAGTTCTGTAGCATTTCTTTTTCTTTGTCTCTAAGAGATGAATTAAAAAGAATATGAATGATTGTGTGCCAAAGGAAAGAACTCTGAACAGATAAAAACCTGCATGATGGTTTGGAGGGGGGAAGGTGACTTGGTTGCAGCTGTTGTTGCAGACAGAGGCAGCAGCAGCAGCAGCCCCTAACACCATCTCGAGGCTTCTTCACAGTTCCACCAGATAGCCAACAACAATACATTGGCCGCCATTTTGACCTTTGTGGTAATGGACTGCCTACAGCTGGTCAACCTCATCAATTTTTTAATGCTGTTGTTGAACTCTGGCAGTACGCACACTCAGAACATAAATGCAAAACACTGAAAATATTGAAAAAGACCTTTTATTTTTAGCTAAACCTTAAATATACTGGGGGTGGAATGCTTTTCTTTTTCTTTTTTTTTTCAAACTTTTTTTGATTTGAGCTTTTATCTTTATCTCTTTGTCTATCATTGTTCTTTTTTTTCTTTCTTTTTGTTTTCCGCATTTTTATCCATGTATATATTTTTAGTTTCCTCTGAGACTGAGATGGAAGGAATATGAAGTGAAAGAAAGAATGGTGTTGTCAGTTTCCAAGGGACAGTCATAAAAAAAAATGATTTTAGATAAAAGAATGAATTAATAAATACCATTTTATAGCAGATAAAATCCAATACAGTTTCCATATAATTACACGTTTCTTTGTAGATTTTTAATAATACTAGTTTTATATACACATAGGATAATTTTGATAATCTATACATTAGTAAAGGGCAGTTGGGGTGTATGTATGTATGTATGCATGTATGTCCTGATGAAACTATAAAAATAAAACAATTAATGACAAAGTAGATATACATGTACATTAGATATCACTGGTTCTTGCTTTTTGGGCAAAAATGAAAAAGATTTGATTTATATTTGAAGATATTTAGAAATTAATATATACATAGAAATAGCATTGAAATTCTACTTAAGAATATCCAGCATATGAAAATCTGAAAAATAAACAAATCAATACACCAGGTTTTTCCTCCCACTGTGCCCAGCCAATGCTACTTCTAGTCTTAGATATAAGAATGAATTAATAAATACCATTTTATAGCAGATAAAATCCAATTCAGTTACCATATGATAAGTTACTTTGTATATTTTCAGTGTTTTAATAATACTAGTTTTATACACACATAAGATAATTTTGATAATTATATCTGAATTATGACTGAAAAATTAAAACCATATTGTTGAAAGTAAACAATTTTAAGTTTTGATCAAACATTTACAGCAGATATTACATAATTTTCTTTTGAAATGAAAATGGAAATTTCATGATCATTTCAACAATTTTTTTTTTAAAAAGAATTTCAGAACTTGCTTTTCAATTTTATTAAGTTATATTTCTTAACTCCATATGTATGTGTATTGTATTTTGAACTAGATAATCCATGAATCTGTTGGGTTTGTGGTAATAGTGCTCTATAATGATAATGATGTTCAGTTGAGGAAAATAGGATTTTAATGAGAATTGCATTGTTACGGACTCTTCCATCATTTATTTCGCAAAATATCTTTGATACTGATAAATGAATAAAAACAAATCATAAAATTATCATATCATATGTGAACCTTTTTCCTTGTTACCTCTATTATATAGAGTATTTTGATGATTAAAAAATTGTTTAACACAAATACAGACCCCACAAAATTATCATTCAGTCGCAAATTTGACTGGTAATTTCTTTGTCTATGATCCTTTTAAGTGTATTAATCTTATAAAAATCTCACCATAATGTGCTGCGTATCCTGGGGTACAGTCTCATAGATATATTCTCAAACAGTAATATATATAATTATGATATTATAATAGATATTTATACATAATTTCAGTGATATATAGATATGTGACCATGAAAAATGTCTTAAATTTTAACTTCCCCCTTGATATACCAGAAGAACACTTAGGATTACAAAGAATTTCCTTAAGGGTAAATTTGTGATAATCTGGTCATTATGGGGTGGTGCTGAAAAGTTGTTGGCCCAACCAAGAAAGAAAAAAATTGAGAAATGATTTGTCAAATTTGTTGAACTGTGAGATACCATGTCCATGGATCCAGGTTATTTGGTTAGACTAAGTACTTTTCATCACCCTCATGTAATAATAGTAATTCTTAATAGAAGAATGAGGTAATACTTGTGGTATAGTGGCACATGGACTGGACAGTGATATCATAGTAATCGAGTTTGAACTTCAGTTACACTATTATGTTCACTTTTTGACTAATACCCTTGGGAAATCTATGAATTGCCTCATACCCACCCCAGCTATGGGTTAAATAGCACTAGTATTGTTCTTTTACAAGCATGGCTTTTGTAGTGATGAAAACATGAAGGTTGATATGCCATTAAACAAAGAAATCAAAGCAGTATTAAATGAATGAAACAGAAAGTAAGAAACATGAATATTGATAATTCAACAATAAGTTCCTGCTTGCTTTCTTTTCCATATAGTAGTGAAAATTTATGGTTTAATAAATTTAACGGGCCAGTCAAAGTTTTTCTAAATTTTCATTATAAAGGAAATTACTCTGAAATGCTAATTAGAATCCTATACTCCTTCCTAAATAGAAGCACAAATATCATCATGGACTTCTGTTACTCAGAATGCCCATAGGTCATCTTGAACAATATAACATGACTAAACCTGGTTATCTTCCTTGAATATTGCAGTTAAAAAGTAAATTTTCTGTTGGTTGTGATGGCTTTAAACCTTTCATTATCATATACCACAATAGATCTTTGACAAAATGTACATTTTATTGAAACATTATCTACAACAAATGACTAACATTAAAAAAAGCAACAATCTATGGAAATAAAAAGCATTTATATTCTAAAATACCAAAAGAAAATTAAAAGTAATCTTTTTAAGACCTGAATGCTTTATTTGAAATTTGAATCTTAATTTATTTTCTCTTTTATCAAGTCATATATCATATATCATTTCCGTTTTCCATACATTTATTGTTGCGCTCACTGTCACTAGTACAGGCAATAAAAAAAACAGAAAGCAAGCATTTTTTACCAAAGATATTGGCTTTTCTTTCAATAGAACTAACAATAATATTACTCTCACCCCATTTCTTGTTTTTTTTTTTTATCTTCAAACACCTTTTATCACTGATTTTAATGAACTCTTTTATTATTATAATATCAAAATATGTTGAATAATTTTCTTTTCTTCTCATTCCATCATTAATGATATTTGTGTTATCTAGCAATAGATTAAAAACTCTGCTGAGATTCTTATCTTTGTCTTGTTAGACTGTTTCTAACGTCTAAAGTATCATTCACAGAATGAGTTAATTTTCTTTTAAACCAAAAGTGACAGGATTTTATTATTACATGTGGAATATTATACAATAAATTGAATGTGTGTGGTGTAATGGTTTGGGTTGTAGGAAATGGACTTGTCAGCCCAAGTTCAAATCCCGAATGAAGCTACAGTTCACATAGTGCTAACACCCTTCAGAAAGATATGAATCCAACTACTCTCATCCAGATATGGGTAAATAGTAGGGCAGACTGGGCTCTTTAACTTTGGTTAGGCAACTGGTCTAGGAAAAGGAAAACTCTAAATTCAAACCTGTTAAATCCACTTGGGGTGGTCACTACTTAAATAGACTCAATCCTAATTAGTGATCTATTTCACTAATAAGAATATTATTAAGAATTAAAACGTCACCCATGAATAAGTACGCCCCAAACAAATCTTTATAAAAAGTTGATTATCATGTAAATAAAATATTTATATATATATATATATATATATTGTTAAATCTAGCCACATGGAGGAGACCTATATCAAAACACAGTGTCTGTGGATGACTATATATATACAAAGTAGTTTTGTGTATAACTTTTATAATAAAAACATTAAAAAAAACTTCTAAAATTAAAAATTAAGAAGAAATTTTTTTGTGAAGATGACTAATGAAAACAAAAGCTCTCACACACACACACACATATAAACAACCACACACATACACACTAAGTAATGGTCTTTATTTTCATATAGCGTCATTGTGGTTCTTTTAAGCGGGGATATTTGTATATCAAAAGTTTAAAACCAAAATCAATCAGGGTTAGATTTTTATTTTTTTTGCATAATTAAGAATTTGAATTCTTAATTATCTTGAAAAAAAAGTCAGCACAGTGAGGGTACTATAGCTTGTGTGTATATATATATATATATATATATATATATATATATAAAATATAGTGTGGGATTGGCACTGTTTCAGCTTTTACTGGAATGGGCATTTGAACCAACGTCACCTGACGAATGTTTGCGGTTACGCATGCATGAAACCAAATTGTTGTGACTATTCCTTTGTCCTCAAATAAATAAATATATAAAACCTTTATATATCTATTTTATTATATTATATATATATATATATATATATATATATATATAATTTTAATTTTACTTTTGGTCACAGTGTTTCAATATTAGAAATAACAAAATTCTGGTATATTTGATTAAGGAAATTAACTTTTTATAAAAGATTGTGACTTGAAATCATATAATTGCTTGAAATACTTGAAACCATATAACTGTGCAAATAAATGATTATTATTATTAAATAGGAATAGTTACTTGAAACGATATAATTGGGTATAAATTAGTAATAGTGGAAGCTAAAGTTATATACAAATGATTATTATTAGTTACTTGAAACCATATTCTTATTAAAAAAAGGATGATTTTGGCATTAAATAACCCAACAACGGTTGATATGTTATGAAATCAACCTTACATATCTTGGATTGTTGACTTGTCAAATGGAACTCCATGGGATTGTATAGTGTCAGTAAAGCAGTTATGACACAATATTTTGTTTTAGTTCTTATCAAGTGTTTTTTTTTTAATATTGAAAAGGAAGTACATTTGAAGAATGAGCTAAAGTGCTGTGACTACCCCTTTGTACCCTTTTCTGCTTATACCTTTGAAAAAAGATTCTCTTAGGAATTTCTATTAAAGTCTTTTGAACTTTTTTTTTTTACATGACCTCATATCTTAATATAGTTTTTGGAAAATTAGAATTTAAACAATCATTACCAAAAAGATTTGTTTAAAAAAAATTAAGCCATCATTACTTAAATATTATCTCCACTAGGAAACATGTTATTTGGTTATCAAACAGTTATTTTTAAGTTATTTATTTTTGTTCATTTTTATATTTTTCTTAGAAAAGATTTAATAATATGGTAAAAACTATTTAAAAAGTTTATTAAAAAGAAAAAAAGTGATCTAATATGTTATCTTTGAATTTATCATATCAATGCTTTCAATTATTACAATACAACCCAATATTACGAATAACCACTGATTAAGCGGGACAATAATCTCACAACCGAATAATTGAAAAACAAGAAATAATGGCCCACGGTGCCAATGAAATGTAATCCGGCAAGTTCTGCAACATCTCATTACAAACCTTAAATTAGATATGATGAACAGTTATTGTGTAAATCAGAAAGGCTTGTGTAGAATATGCTGTCTCTTGAATGAGAGTCGTGCAGATGACTAATGCTGGTCCCTTTCTTTCAGGCCAAAGTCCAAGTTAAGACCATATCCAGCTCAAACTCGTGTCTTATAACCCCTGCCATTCTATTGATGATATGCAAGATAAATGTTTGCTTCCATTTATAGTATGGTTGCATTGGCAAATCACATTTCCATGCACTGTGCTGTCCAAAGAAAGACTAGAAAGTGTGTGCAGATAAAATAACAGTGGTAATTAGTAATTGGGGGAACTATTGGGATCTTAGGTTTCACTAATTTCTACTCTGGCTTGATTCAAGATTGGTGTGATAATAACCTTAGCAGCCAAATCACTGTTCCCAATCCTAAGGGAAGAAGAAGAAGATTCCAGTGGAAAAGACACCATGGACTGGAGTCAAATTCCTCTCCATTTTATTGGGCCAAAGCCAACATTCATTAGTAATGCCAAAGTCAAAAGACATTAAAAGTGTTGCCATTTTGTAAATTGTGAAATGGATTGATAAACTGCTAACAGCTTGCGAGGAGCCGGTAACCATTAGTGGAATTGAAGTAACAGAATTAAAGGATTTGCCTGCAGTTATATGTTCATATAAATTATTTATTAAGTTTCATGCAGAAAAGGAGGGAAGTTTAGCTGGGTAGGGAGTGGTTGGTTCTTAATGACACAAAATTTCAGATTGTTGATGGATACACAAGCACTAACATAGAAGAAACAATTTCCAGATTTGGTTTGACGGCTCTCTGTCCAATTTGAAACCTTAACAACAGCAATAACAATGGTGGTAGCAGTAGCTGTTAAGAATGACTATCACCAAAAAGAGACTAATAAAGAAACAATTGGTATTACTAAGGATGGTTCCTCTTCTATACCAGACTGAATCTTTTCTTTTTTTTATTAGTAATACTGCACTACTGACAGGGGAATTGTATTCTTGGTATGTCCATATTTAAATTGGAAGTTTTATCAACTCTTTGCTAACCTTAATCCGCTCAGAGAGGTTCTTGCAAGACTGTGATCCTACCATAAACTGCTGATAGTTAGTTCATTATAATTAAGCAGAAGGACTCAGTTTACAATAATAATAGGATTTTATTTGAATAGAATGAGTTCTGAGGTGAATAAAGAAAATTTGGTACAGCCGTGGGGAAATTTGGTAGGCAAAGAGTCAAGAGATAAAAAATGATATTTATAACAGCTTTGTTAAATACAGACTCATGTATTCATCTGTTCAAGCACAGACATACATGTACACACATGCAGATTAATATTTCCATACAGGCATACATTGACACTGTGAAATTAAAATAAAATAAAAAGATATGTTAAAGGCAATTTTTTTAAATATAAGTAATCAAGAAAATTATAAGAATTTACTAAGAAATAAAGCTATAATTATTTTAACATAATTAAACAGATTCAAGTTAACAAATTTTTGGCCTAAGATTAATGATAGTTAAACACACACAAAAAAAACATAAGCATCACAATGGAATTTCTTATTAATTAGTAGTGAAACCAGCTTTCTTATAAACTGGAAAAAAAAGGAAGATATATGCATATGTTTATAAAATGTAGCATGCAAATTAATAATGCCTTGTATTACAATAATATAATTTCTCCTTATTCTGTAGTGAGACCAAGTTCCGTGGCTGATATATATATAATAATTAGTTCAATTGTTTATGAAATATTCAGCGCTCTTAGATAAATCACTAATGCCATTACAATAGAAACACTAATGTGCCGCTTGCACATTCTATATATTTATTTTATAAAATATATTATTTTATATTTATATTTATATATATATAATATTTTGCAAATCTGTTGTCTCAATTCCCTGCTGAAACTTGAATATCCTCCCTTTGTAGGAGATTTAATACTTGTTAGAGTCTCATCTCTGAATCAAATACATGTTTGAAAATTATTTGTATTGGAGGGGAATACTTGAAATGATGTAACTGTGCAAACAAATGATTATTAGATAGGAATAGTTAGTTCCAACCATATAATTGTGTATAAATTATTAGTATTGGATAAGAATATTTGATACCATATAATGTGTGCAAACAAGAGATTATTATTATTAAATAGGAATAGCTACTCAAAACGATTATTTAAATTGATTATCATTCTTTACTTGAAGCCATATATTTTCTTATAACCCCTCCCCCACCAAATAAAACAAAAAAATACTGACTGGCATTAAAAAACCAACATGCCATGAAACCAACTAATAATCTCCCATGGGAATTCCTCCTCATTGAGAACCCTTGATATAGACAGAACATTATATAGTTGAAATTTTATATCAATATTCAGTGAATAACTGTGTTGGTTTGTGATTGTTGGGATCCACCCTTATACACTTTAGAATCCACCCTTGTACACATGAGCTGGATATTAACGACTTAATGTGCTAAGATTTAGTTTTTACTTGTTAAAATCTTACGGTATTTGCAACTCAATAATTCAAAAAATAAAATAGTCTAAAATTGAACCACATGAATTTCAACTCTAACCTTAAAATATACACAGTATTCAATTTCTAATTCTGGTAAGCATTTTTTAAGCAATTTCGTTAAGTGAAAAGACTTGTTTTCTGATTTAACTTTTTAAAAAAATGTTATGTTTTATTCAAATCATCTTGTATTTCTTTACAGAACTTTGTATTTCACAAATGACTAATAACTATTTTGTTTTTACAACACTACAAACATAAGGAAATGAGAATACTTTCTATAAGTTCTGATGGAATAACTAATGCATTGATTGGTACTTCTGCCTCAGATCAGAGTGTAGTATTTGTGCCCATGGAAATCCCATGGCTAGTTGAAAGAAAATAAAAATATATGTAAGACAGGCAATTTTTAAAAGTATTATTAAAGTAGAAAAATATAAAAGTTCAACAGTAATGAAGCTTTAATTATTTTAACATATTTAAACAACTTCAAACTGACAAAGTTTATGCCAAAGATTAATAATAATACAATACAAAAAAGATATTAGCATAACCAGTGGTGAGACCAGTTTACTCATACAATGAAAAGGTGTCTATGTATATGTTTATAAAATCTAAGATGCAAATTAATAATGCCTTGTGTTAGAATAATATAATTTTTCATTACTCTGTATTGTGACTACGTTAGATGAATCAAAAATATATGAGATTTCATGAATATATGTAAGTTAGCATAGCAAATGCATAAAGTCAATGGTGCTTGGTAACTGTCTGTTTCTAACCTATGTGATTATCAAACCCAATTTAAAAACCTTATAGTCGAGAAACTGACACTTGGATTTGACACCCTGACTTAGATATACATGCTCTATTGATGATATTGAGCACTCTTTACTTTTAAATATAGCAAACTATATTATTAATATATATATATATACATACATGATATTGAGCACTCTTCTAATAATACCACAAAAAACTTGATCCATCATTAACTCACCAAGTGAACTAATGATAACCATTTACTAATATATATATAATGATAATGGAGTCATGAATTGTATTTTTACCTTTAAATCACTACACAATATGAATGGATAAAGGTTATTTTTTCTTGAAATATGAATTTTTTGAGGGGATAGGGTTATCATATTTGCCAGAAAATAAGACACACATCTAAAGTTCAAATAAACCTATGCTATTGCACAGTGTCCATGATTCTAATATTATCTTGATAGGGGGATGTCTACCAAAGTTTCAAATAGACATCTTTGTGGGCCTTGAATGAGTTGTTATAAGCAGAAATATGCTATTTATCTTTAAAAGACATGTCTTATATTCCAAAAAATATGGTGTTATAATTTTTAAATGGATAGCTAAATTTGACCATATGATTTTGAAACATTATTTTTTTGTAATCATTTTAGTAACGATAATTCATAACTATTTTTTCTTAGTTCAAATTTTCATTATCTTTCTGATATTTACAGCTCTTCATTTGTTTTGTTTTTTAATTCTAATTTTTTCCTGTATCTCTTTAAATATTGGTTCATATGTGGCCAAAATAACTTTAGTTGAAAGGTTTTTGAATTTAAAATTTTTTCTGTTTCTGATAATCTGCTGACTTTGCCATTAATTCTAAATAATTCTGTATATATTGAACATTTATGTGAATGTATGTAGATAGTAATAATAAATGAAACATTTTCGGTCCAGATATTTTTCCCTTTTTTTTATCAATGTAGTTAGGATTTATTTCTCTGAATGTTTGATTTGTTATCATAATTACCCTAGTTCACATCATCAATAATATGATAATTTAAATATGAAAAGATAGAAGGGAACAAGATTATGGAATGAGAGGAAGAAAGTTATAATAGGAGATAAATTGAACAATGTAGTCTACCTAGATATTACCTACAACCTACCACAAGATATTTGAATTTCTAAAATATTTTGTTACCCTAACAATAGAATTTCTTAGTACTATGTAGTGAGACCGGGTTGATAAATATAAAATTGTTTTATGTATAAGTTTTTTTTAGAAAAATGCAAAAATTGAAAAGAAACAATACATTGGAAACTTTTTTATAAATGAATTATTCTGGTTCCTGTTCCATAGAATTCTCCCCTAAATCTAACAAGAGAGCATAAGTAGTTAAAATTGTCACAGAGAAGTTTTCACAGATCAGTAAATTATAAGAAAAAGGCATTCTCATTTCTTTTGTTTTATAGCTTAGCTGATAACGTTGCCTTGAGCCCAAATCAAATTTTATAAAAATTAACTAAATAAATGAAATAAAAAAAAGATGAAATCAGATTTTTTCTGTTTTTTTTTTGTTGTGTGTGTGTTTTTTTGTCCTCATTTGCCTTGAGGCTGTGTTATATTAAATCAAAACAGATGTGGAAAGAAGAGTTAGACTTTAAAGACAATTCATGCTTAATTCATTTATATTCCAAAACGAATAAGATAATTCCAACAGCATAAAATGAAGACCATTCCAAAGACTTTTGTAGGCAAGAACAATTTCTAAAAGCTAACTCTTGAGTTGATCAACTTCCTGTCTTTATAAAACTTACATGGAATGAATGAATGAATTTGCCAAATTTCTAAAAGTGAATTCATAGATTTGATCAAGCGAATGGAGACAATGAAAGTAGCAAGTTGCAAATCTTAATGATGCAATTAATGAAATTCCTTTAATTATCTCATTGACTTCTTCCTAACATTAATAATTCACATAATTATCAATTAAATAATACATCTTTTTTTTGTCCTTTTGTTGTAATTGCATTTTTAAATTTTTTTATTTATTTCATCCCATCTACCCTCTGCCCACGCTTCATTTTGATCAAAGTGAACGTCTTTCTTTGTTCATTCTTCATCCCATAAAACATTCTCTGCCTTCTGCATGTGTCATTCTTTTTATAAAGGAAAATAATTATTAGCTGGCTTGATTCTACCTTTATACTTATATGAGTGGGTTTTTTTTTTTAAAGATCTCTAATTCTATCTCACTAAATAAAATATAAATTATTTTATTTCATTTTGTGTAAGGGTCTTTATTTTTTTTTGTAATGGTCTTTATTTATTTATTTTTTTTCATTATTAGATTTTATTTTTTTAAAAAGTCATCAATATATTTTCTTTCAAGGCTACATATCTTTTATAAAGAAACTACAAATGGCGGCTTATGTTAGATCTCTTGGAGTAGTCTCTCTCTCCACTCTTACAAATGGATAAAGAAAAAGATCTTCCTTGATTCTCACATGTCTGACAATAATTCCGTCATAGAGAAAATGATAATGAAGAAAGTAAAGTGTGGAGATAAAAATTCTAAAAATTCTTCTAAAATAAGAAGTAAAATTTTCTTCAAAAGTTTATGGAAGAAAATCTCTTGATGTTTTAGCTAAAGTGCACTTGAATCTATTTCCCCTGGGTCCATGGAGGCCTTGGATTGTTCAACATTTAATTACAGGACCAGGAGAAGAAGGAGAATCAGAATAAGAATGGATTTAACGTGTTTTTATCTTTAAATTTTCTTATATATTGCATACTGCAACTGTTTAATATAGTGACCACTTTATATACACTCTGTATTTGAGAATGATAGTCACCTTGACTTCAAACAATAGTCTTTCTACAATTATTTTTTTTCCTCAACTTATCAATACTTGACGTTTATTAAAAAAATGTTACATATCTGATCAAATTCTTGACTTTTTTCGTAAAAATCTTGTATGACTTGATCTATTTTAAAAATGTAAAGTTATTTGAGCTCAGAAAATTATCATTTGATAAAAATCAAATGAAAGAAATTCAAAATATTTGACACTTCAAGATTTAATGTTATGTAAGAAGCAATATGTCTTCATGGTCCAATATGAACAAGGGGGAAAAACATATTTAAATAAATTGCTTAGATGTGAAATGAATGTTGTGTATTGAAAATTTGATTATGTATTCATCACACATCCTCTCTTTCAATATATATATATATATATATATATATATATATATATGCTTTTATTCATAGGTATCTACTAATTCACCTATATACCCACAGTTGATATCAATTCTCTCAATATATTGACAACGATCAAATGTTATCTTACTGTTGACAAATCCTTAAATTACTTGATTTGATAAAAAGAAAAAAGAAAAAAAATCATTGATTCAATTTAAAAGTAATAAATAAGAGCAAACTATGGTGTCTATAAAATTTATATGACCAGAAACAAATTACAATTTTTTTTATGTATATATATTTTTTTTTGAGCAAATATATCACCAAATGTAATATTTGGTTACATTGAAAGTCCAAATATCCATGGGCAGGATGTGACACAGTCATTTTTTAAGCAGAGTTTAACTAGTTGAGCATCAGCTTTGGAACCACAAAGTTCCATGTTTGATACCAACCCTCCACTCCTCAGCAATGAGTAGCACACCTTTGATCTGTATGGTAAAGTGGAGAGCTGATGGTAGGCATGACACTCCACCTCAGATACAAAAACAATTTTCTAGGTATAGCACTAGTGACGTGATTTTCCAGGTATAGCCAATACTGACAAAAGGACAATCCACCAATTTTATTTAAAGCTAGTTTGAATTCAGTTCTCCTTTTCTTAGATGAGTTGCTTTACCAAGGCTAAAGAACTCGGTCTGCCCTTCTAGTTTCACATAACTAGTGATGGGAGGGAGAACAGATGAATTCATGCCTTTCGCATGAAATAAAATTCAAACAGTGTTGTCAGGGCTTGAACTCAGGTCATCAATTCCATTTCTTACTACAATAATCATTATGCTAAGTTTGCTTCTATTAAAAGTATTTTCGTTTTTTAAGCAACACAATTCTTGGTTAATTAAAAAGCCACAATTTAAAACCATAAATCATGACTTAACCAACAAAATCCCAAGAATTATATATTTTAACATCATGTCAACATAATAACTAATAATAATAATCCTTAGTAAACAATTACGGCTTCAAGTAGCTATTCTTAACACATGTAATTTGCACAGTTATCTAGTATCAATTATTCCTATCTAATCTTATTATAATGGAGATTATGTGTCTGTCTGTAAACAAAACTACATCACTACCAATGTCACAATTCTCACAGTTACTTACATTATAATCTCAATGTTTATTAAGTAATCATTATTTAATCTTAATTAGCATCTCATTTATTAACAATGTTTCTATTAAGGTCTAGATAAGATAGATTTTATACAAAACAGCCTGTATTATTAATGTGTTTAAAATCCTGCAATATGTCTTACATATCACTATGAAATAAATGTTTACATAGTATATGGTGTGAATAATTTGCATACCGGTTTTAACAAAACTGTTTAATAAATAATTACTTGGTGTTATTGATTTCTCTTATAATATTTTTATCCTCAAATGTATTAAAAGCAATCCTATATATAATCTTATATTGAAATGAATTAGAATAAAGTAAAAATAAATGTAATCGTTTTTGTATTCTTATTTAATTTCATTAGTCTTTCTAATTCAATTTAATATTATGTTAAAACTTGAATACTTGTGCCCTCTTTGCTAGTACAAATAATTTTCAAACAGATTTATTTGACCCATAGATGGGACCCTAACAATTATTACTATTCTGGGTTGGTGGAGCTGAGAATAAGGGCAATGAAGGGGTAAATGTACGTCACATAACTCGAGAATTACAACCACACTATCAGGGGTAGTTAAGTATCATACCTTTTTGAGGGAGTATACATCTACAGTAGTTAGCCTATTCTAAGCCCCACCAAGAGGGCAGTCCAGAATTAAGGTAGGTAGGTAGTTAAGATGGTATTAATATACAAATTGAAATACTGAAATTGAATTTTTATTATTTTTTTCCTGTTGATGCTGTTTATTATCAGTGTAAAATTTCTGCTTCAAGTAGAAAAGGATCCTTTTTTTCCTTTTCATATATATATATATATATATATATATATTGTGTGTGTGTGTGTGTGTGTAACAACTAAAAAGAAACAACATACAAACACTCCCATCACAAGGAGGTAAGACACAAGTTTGAAAGATCAAAGGGACTCACCTGACAACTCCTAGAAACACTACAGGGTGGAGAGACAGATGAGGAAGAAAGAAAAAAGCCTATATATATATATATATATATATATATATATATATATGAAATCAGAAAAAACATAGCAGCCTGCAGATCTAAGAATTTGAAACATGTGTAGCATCATGTTAAATAAAAAATAAAGTTTTTGAAACAATCAAAATTCAAATCATTTTGCAGACCTTTATTATGAAATCTCGTTGGAGCCACAACTACTTTTAATATATATATATATATATATATATATATATATATAATGTTAAAGTAGCATGAACATGCGGTCAATAGCACCTGGTTACTGACAGTTTCTCAGCTATGCGATATTCAGACCAAGACTTGGTCTGAAGATTGCATAGGTGAGAAACTGTTAGTAACCAGGTACCATTTACTGCATGTCAATGCTACCTTAACTTAGATATAAATTCTTAAATGATCTATTAATGATTTTGAGGACTGTTTACTTATAAATATTGCACCCATATTATCTATATTTATATATATATATATATATATATATATATATATAAGTGATAGAATTTACAATCAGTTAGATAAATGATTAATGTCCACATTTTTGGAGTTCCTAGAATATCAGAACATGATTGATTGATTTCTTCTAGTGTTCTTAACTGTAGTCCTTGATGTAAATCCCTCTTGTAAATAATTCATTAAGTATACATATACGAAGCTCCTCACAGCATAATGGAATCAAATTGTAATGAAAAATACTGGATCTGCTGTGTCAACAAGGCATACGGCATTCACTTGACAGTTTAAAAGTTCCTGCCATCAGTTGGATGCTATATTGAGTAAAGTGCCCTGCATTTCTCAGAATATGTGGTGTCTTGGTGAGTTTCACTTAAAACCTTTACCTACTTGCTATGTGCAAGTAAATTGTAAAAATGTCCATTACCCAGACACTTAGAATTACTCTTAGCTAATACAAAATTTTCACTGTTGTTATCAATGGTTTTTGTTGAATTTCCTTATACACTGCCATATTTAACATCTAAATAAAAATTCCTATTCTTATAAGAGCCACTCAGAAAGTAAAGCCTCCAATTTAATTCCACAGAAACTACAATAGATACCTGGCGCACAATAATACAAGCAACGGTGATGACTTTGTGGTAAAAATAGTGATTTGCACCTGAAAACTTGCCCTATCCAATGGTATTAACGTGCTCTTTTTATGTGTTGTAGTTTCTGTGGAAATTGATAGGAAGCATTATTGTCATTATCTTTCTCCATATTTAAAGTGGCAGAGTAGCCCATTGTTGGTATCAGCCAGACCTCGAGTCTATCTTCCATTCGCTAGTGCTAGACTAGGGAGATTGTTTTGTGTCTGAGCTGGAGTGCCACACCTACCATCAGCTCCCCACTTTACTGCACAGATCCAAGCTATGCTGCTCATACACTGAGTTGACGAGGGCCAATATTGAACCTGGAACCATGTAGTACCTAGGCAGATGCTCTATCAACTCATGAGAAATAAGAATTTGGTGGATAAGCAACACTAGATAATCAGGATTTACACTTTTGCATTTTATCTTGGGTGATTTAGACGGTCTCATTTTTAACCAGAGAGTGTTGCAAGATGATAACGGTCATAAAATTAAGGAACACTAGTATTGATATATAGATCATTGAAAATAGATTTGATGTCCAGAGGTCAAATCCTGGATGAGGCTGTTTGGATTTCACATGGCAATGATACCCTTGGGGAAGGTATGTATCCAACTATTCTTCCCTCAGCTGTGGGTAAATAGTAGGGTAGACTGGGTTCTTTAACCCTGGTATGCTGACCATTCCAAGAGGAGAAAAAACACTTAATTCAAACCAGTTGTATCCCACTAAAACAATTACCATGTGTCACATTCTGCTTGTGGCAATACATACTGAGCTCATAAGATGATCACTGAAAGTAATACCTCTTATTTATTCCCACAGAAAACATAAGATACTGGAAAGAAAATTGAATTGTTGAATAGAGGAAGTTTCTGCTACAAAAGAGTATTTCTCAAAGTCAACAACCACTACCATCAACTATGCTTTTTTGCCAGTAATAAACAAGTCTGTATGCTAAGCTCATAAAAAATTCACTCTAAATGTAATGTCTCCTATTTTATTATATATTCCCATGATATCAGGGGCAGATGTTGGTGGTATCGTAATAGAGGTTGAATCTTCTTGACAGTAACCCATTTTTTTCCATTTTGGGAAAGTGATCTGACAATAAATCAAATGAGCCAGAATATTTCTCTATGTGGGGGAGAAGAAGTTCCATCCTCTGTCATTCATTCATGCTTACATCTACAGAGACCAAACAGTGGATATGAGCACAGTTAGGTGATGGGTAATGCATTTCAGCAATGTGAACAACAAACTCTGTTCAGTTAACTATATAAAGAATGAAAGATGGACTACATAGACAATAGTTTTCTGACTTTAAATCTGTCATTTGTCTGAATCTTTGAGATGAGGCTTGATAATTTGTATTATTCAGATTCTTCGGACTCTTATATAGTGTTAAATACTCAATGTTTCAGCTGATGTACCCTCTGGCCTACTTCAGGTGGCATAACAGTTATAAGTATGGATGTAATACAGTTCTAAGGGATCAACATCTGGAGGTTGCTAGTTCAATCCTAATATCCGGCAAAAAAATAATATAGAATACTTAACATAGCTTAACACTTGTACCTGGTTATGGCTAACAGAATAAGGATAACCTACCCATTGGATTAAATAAATGATTCAGTTCAAAGATTGGGAAAGTTCCAGAGTTCAACAAACACCTGGAGATGGTTTGGAGGGTAAAATGACTGAAACTTTGTGTATATCTTATTATAATGGAGATTGTGTGTTTTTCTGTCTGTAACCGAAACTATATCACTACTCAAGTCACAATTCACTTAGTTATTGACATCACATTCCCAATGATTTTATTTTTATTTAAACCTCAATCATTAATAAAATTGTTTTACGTTATTAATACTGTTAACCATATCTACATACTAACAACATGCAATTGTATTTATATATACAACAAAATAGCGGTTTACAGTGTGAATGGGAAGGCTAATTTGCATATTGATATTAAAAAATCAAATTTAATAAATATGTGCTTAGTATTATTGATTTCTAACTGTTTGGTTTTATTTTAATGAATATAAGCAAAAATCTCTTCAATAAATCTTAAATGATATCGATTAACAAGAAAAAATAAATGTCATTTTATTCTTTACTTCCTCTTTTAACTAAATGCTTAAATTAGAAAAAATAACAATGAAAGACAAGAGTGATGGAAGAGTAAGTTTCAGTTGTTCTATTTTTCGATTATACTCCCTCTGTTTTAAATCTTTTTATCTGCATTCTTATTTAGTTTCATTAGACTTTCTAATTTAATACAATATTTTATTACATTAAAACTTAAATACTTGCACCCGGAGGGTGCATATATTTGCTAGTAACAATAAAGATGAGGACAACAGTTAAAAAAAATCTAAATAATACTGTTATTGTTTCTATGTAAAAGTTTGTTGCTTCCCCTGGTTACAATTATGTACAAGCTTGGCATGTCGGCTTTTGTTCATCACTAGATGATAAGTAATGGATTCATCTGATCATTGTCTTCTATTCTATAGATGATACATGAAACTAATAGTAAGAAGGAGAGATTTTAATTGCTTTTAGTTTTTATACTGCTCTTCTGGCTAGCAATTGAGCACTTTCTGATTTATCAAACTTCTTTAAGAATAAGTGTTTATTCTCATTTGTTTATGCAATATATTTACTGTTGGCAAAAATTAACAAAAAACACTTATCCTCCAGGAGTCAATAGGTACTTACTTGACTAATAGTATCAGCTGCTAATTCTGAATGCTCTCCATACTAGCTTACTTAGTCTTTACCCCAATTTTCTCCATATTATATTTTGAAGTGTCATATCATTTTGTAGAAAGAGATTATTGCAAATTGAATTTGTCTTATCTGAAGTACAAATGTTCAAAGGTGAATGTCTGCTTACAAGTTTGTTCTGTTCAGTACAATAGGTATAAATTCACTTACAAAATTAAAATATATCTTTATTTATTACAGTATAGTTTTTATTCAGTAAACAATGTGCATCTTGCTTCTTAGGAATGCATGCCACTGATAATGTCATACAATCAATGAACCCTTTTTTTCCTTAGAAATGGGAAGAAAAATGTTTTTTCTTTAATTTACATGAATTTTAGTTGGTAAAAATTAAGTTAAGAACATTGTTGTGACTTTACTTATCACAGACTTTACAGAGTTTTAAATCATTCATCTCTTGAGCAAAGTAGAAAATTTGCATTTAAACTCAAAACAATTCAGTAGCATAATAATTTAAATGGTCATATTTCAATCAAATAGACAGAATGGGTTTGATTAATTGTCAATTTATCTAGTGTGATTAATATGATTGATAGACAATGCAAACACATCGTTCTACTTTCTCTTAGGTTTATTGATTCTTTTCTCAAATCTTTGATATGGACCTACCAGACTAATCTATATTATAATGATCTGATTTCTGTATATATATTACTGTAAGACAATAAAAAATGGCACAATGTAGTAAGAGTTTTGGTAGAGTGATATTGTTTAAAATGTTCTAATTAGAGAACAAATTAGCAACTTAATAAATGTGAAGTCAACATTTGCACTCACACTGATCATCATAATTTCTCAAGATATATATATATATATATATATATATATATATATATATATATATATATATATATATATATGCCAATCACTCTGCCATGAGCAGGATATGACACAAGGTCAATTTATTAAATGGAATTTAACAAGTTTGAATTCAGTTTTCCTTCTCATAGACTGGTTGCCTAGCAAATGTTAAAGAGCCCAGTTAATCTACTACTTATGCAAAGCTGGAAGAAGAATAGTTGGATTCATACCTTTCCCAAGGGTTTTAAGAGATATAAATATTGGATGTTAATTACAGGGTTAATCTCCTTATATATTGTTATTTACTAAGCTTAGCTTAGATATGGCACAAGGCCAGAAGTATGAGGCTCCCAATGAGAATCGAACTCACTAACAATGGTTTGTGAAGCGAGCTTGCTAACCATTACACCACGTGAGGTGCCCCATCTCCTTTTATATATATATATATATATATATATATATATATATATACACACACACACACACACACACACACACATTGGTACCTTGACTTAGGATTTTAATTTTTTTTCCTCTGGTAACTAAATTTCCTCATATATCAAATCAATCTTCCCCATTGAAATAAACTGAATTTCCATTAATTCTTTCCATCCACCGCCGCTTGCTCACCAAAAAATGCCATAATTCTTTTTAAGTCTTTTTTAATAAGAAAAATAACACCGTATAAAAAAATAGTAAAATAGTGTGTAATGAATTATGTGCTGTAATATGTTTAATTTTTTATGAATGATATTTTAGTTTGTTGTAATAGATTTGAAAACTTATATTTTTAGTGAACTTTTTAACATAAGTGTATCTGAAACTCACTTGGATCTCAAATTTAGCTCAACTCAGTGACAGGTTTTAACTTGGAAAACTCATAAGTCAAGGTATCACTGTGTGTGTGTGTGTGTGTGTGTGTGTGTATGTATATATATAATGCATTGTGTATTTGAATACAGTACTGCTCATAAATATTCGAACAAATAGATAATATAGAATACTCATAAAAAGCTATAGAAAGTACTGCCCATAAGTATTTGAATGACCACACCATCTGTTTTTATTATCTATGATGACTATTGAGGGTTTTGAGCTGGAAAGAAGGGTTCAAATCAACTTTTGTAATTTATCCAAAGTACAATATGAATTTACTTTTTCAATTTCTTTGATTGATTGAGTAATTTTCTTTTTTTTTAACATAGTAACAAACTGTTTTATTTGATAATATGGAATGAGTGTATTGAAAGCCAAAGGGACTATTTTGAAGAAAACTAACACTTCATTCACTATTCATATATCTATTTATATATATATATATATATATACACACACACACACAGTTACAATCTTATGGGCCCTCCTGTAGGCTAAGCAAGAGCGTTTGTCCAGTGGAATTGGATCCTTGTTAGTCCTCTGATAATGAATCCTTTGGTTCTTCTGGTAAAGAGTCCTGAGTATTCTAAGTCCCTCCTCAATGAGTGCTAGTAGAACTATGGCCAGTATCAGTGTTTAAGTAGTGAATCAGCCACGCAGTATGGCTAGTGATTGGCAAAGGAATAAACCACGTGACTACAGCTAGTCTATAAATCCAGATGGGGAATTGGAGCACACCTTATATACCAGAATAATTCCAACAGGTACCTTGACTAACAAGTTTTCTGTCACTTAGTTGATTTTTTGCTTTGAGTTGATAGCTAAAATTTCAGGTACGAGTGAGTTTCTGATATGTTTAGATTGCTAAGTTCATTAGGATATAAGTTTTTAAATTTATTACACCAAAGAAAAATATTATTTATAAAAAATTAGACATTAAAACATACCACAGCTCATAATTCATTACATTCTATTTTATTGTCTTTATATCTATATATAATGGAGATTTAATATTTTTCTGACTGTAACAGAAACTATATCACTGCTTATGTCACAGTCACTTCAGGAATTAAAAAAGTTTATCAATTTAATTCATAGTAAATATAATTACTATATGAAATAATGGACAACGTTGATTTAACAATACTAAAAAAAAAAAATGGTACAACTAAACCGGAAGTGATTTCATTTCCATTTATTTTTAATGGAAAAAAAATATGGTTTAATTTTATTTGCTATTATTATCAAAATAGCTTTTTAATTTTAATTTATATCAATTTTAGTTTTGTTCTTTAATGATAATTTAATGCTTACTTTTACAAATAGAAAATTTATTAAGTCTCTAAGAAAATGAATTAAGAGCGTAACATACATATTGTTTATATTTTTAATGCATATACGGAAGAGATATCCAATCTGCCCTGTCAAATTTACCCCCCTCCTATATTTAACACAATTAAACTAAAAAAAAACTCCTGATTTTTAAAAAAAAAAATTCAGCTTACGGAAATAATGAAAATTATGAACGAAAACAATGTTTACATTTTTGTAAATCAATTGGAATTTAATTTATCCAAAAAACAAAAACAAGTTATGATTACTGGCTTTTTTAAATGAAAAATCAATTAAGAGTCAAATTTTCATGAAAATTTCAGTAATTATTCACCTATTGATGAAATTATGTTTAAAATAGGTTTCTCCTAAAATATATCAGGGGAAATATTTTTTCTTACGAGGTGCCCCTCCCACCATTTTATTTTTGGAAATCTGAAAAAATGAACTATAAAGATAAGAGCCTGAATAATTATATCAGAAGATTTCTTAGAAAACAACATTTTTTTCTTGGCCATGCAATTAAAAAAGCAAATAAAAGTTTGTAAAAGAATAATATTCATGACATTTTTTAGCAGAATTCAGAATTCATGTTTTTTTTACTAAAAATATTACGTATAGAAACTCATAAAAATGCTTACTTTTAGTTTTAATGAATATGAAATTTCTTAAATCTGTAAGAAAATGAATTAACTGCAAACATTTTTTAAATGTATTTTATTTATCGAAAATAATTTTTTAAGAATTTATTTTTCGATAGAATTGAACTGAATAAGATTTAGTTTATTGACATTGAAATTTTAACTCCCACCCACCTCAGGCAATATTTTTTTAAAATTTATTTTTACATTGCCCGGAAGCGTTTTTTATTTTGCTAATAATACATAATTAAATCTGACCTTTTGAGATGAATTTTCAGTTTAGGAAACAAGATAAAAGTTATATAGGGCTTGGTCTGGTGATATGCAGAATACTGCATTTACACAATCTTGTGTTTGAATATAATCTTTTTATTCCAAAAGTAGCGAGACTGGCTTCATAGATTCTTCTTTTTTTTTTCAAATTGGCACAGACTCACCTAGACATTTTCATTTTATTATATAAGTAGCTGAGCTGTGCACACATCTTCATTTAAATTATGAAATAAATAAAAAACTTTGAAGATAAAATCTCAATATTTTTTGATCACAATAGATAAATCATATTAGCAAAAATATGGAGGTGTATGGTGTAATGGTTAGAGTCAGAGGAAATGGACTCATCAACCTGAGTTCAAATCCTGGATGAGGCTGTTTGCATTTCCCATAGTGGTAATACTCTTAGGAAAGGTATGTATCCAACTACTCTCCATCTAGGTAGGGGTATAGAAAGGCAAACTGGGCTCTTTTACTTTCAATAGGTAACCTGCACTTGCATAATCTTGTGTTTCAATAAATACTTTTCATTCAAAAAGTATCAAGACTGGTTTCATAAACTTTTTTTTCAAAATGGCACTGATTCATCTTGATGCTTACAGTTTATTATCAAAGTTGCTGAGCTGTGCATATATCTTCATCTAAATTTTTAAATTAAAAAGAAATAAAAATATAGTCTCAATACTTTTTAATCACATTGGTAAAAAGATTTTGTTAAGTCCACATGCATTCTTATATCTGTAAACTTGCATTATTTTTTGTTTAAATATTTGTTGCAAAATTTATGCTAAATTTTTTTAAATAATCAAATTTAAAGACTTCATTAGTTAATTAAATTAAGAGGTAAATATTTTTTCCAATATTTGGGTTCTGTCTACAAATCTTATTCAACATAAATGATAAATCCTTGCATAGAGGATAATATTTGAAAGTTGCCCATATAATATATATATATATATATATATATATGATTTTTTTTATCACAAAATAGAAGAAAATAAATAATGGGTGCAGAGTTAAATAAATAAAAAAAAACAAATCATTAAAAAAAATAAAGCAATAGCAGTCTGCTCTAAAATCTTTTTGAATAACCTTTTTTTCATCACATAATAACTATTCTAACATATTTGGCCTGGAATCCCAAACAAGATCCTCTTAGACAAAATCCTAAAAGCATATTTTCCCTTCTGTGCGTCAACTTAATTTTGTTCATTTCTCAGTTCACTGCCCAGGAGATTTTATACAACTTTCTTTTCCCTGCCCAAACTTAACATTCCCTCCTCCTACATTATCTTGACATCATCAGAACTTACATAGCAGATTTATCTATATTGGAGTTAGATAATCCTTATATGTGTATACATATAAATATATATATATGTGTGTATATATACATATATATATATATATATATATATATATATATATATATATATATATATATATATATATATGAAAAGAGAATTTTCTCATCACTACATTACTTACTATCATTAAATAGAATTGTTTACTTCTTCGAACAATTCCTATTATTTTTTCTATTACTTTTTCTGCCCTTCTCTGCATATATCTTCTTTGGCAATAATCATGTTAGATAAACTGGTTTCTTGTGCACTGATATATTTCGGCAGTTCCTTTATCTGAACATCACTTTTATATGTATCTTTTTCAGTTTTATTTTTCTTCTGATTCATATATATATATATATATTTATACATTCAACTTCAAAATAAGAGATGGAAAAAAGGGTGTGTGTGTGGAAAAGTAAAAATTTAAAGCCAGATCTCATAAATGTTGTTGCTATTGTTTTGCTTGTTTCTCAAACAAGAGAAAAATAATTTGCTTTTTAACAGGAAATTACATACCAATTTCAATATGCCTTTTGTTGCTAAGATGAACAAAGGTGAACTTTTTAAAAATGAAATCTCCTGCTTCAACATTTATTGAAGTGAGAATCATAAACTCCCGTACATAAGTGCTGTTTGAAATCTATAATTGCTTAGCTAATAAAACTACGTAGAAAAGCAAATTTTCCGACATTGATTGCGCGCACATTTCCTTCAGCCTCATTATCTTTTAAGCTTCACAGTTTTCAAAATTAAATGCAGAATATGTTGTCTCTTATGAATCGAGTTGATTTTTGTTAAATAAATAAATAAATAAATAAATAATAAAACTGTATGTTTAATTTGACTCTTTGTACCAGAACGGCACTTTAAAGTTTAAAAAAGAAAAAAAAAAAAAGAATTACCCCAGATAATTCATTTTCAGATTGTAAGCCTAAGAAAATGTTGAACTGAAGATGAACTCTGATTTCATTTTCTAGAACCTTAAAATTTATTATTAAACTACAAAGTATGTTCAAAAAGAAGAGTTAATTTTTTAAAACTATTCACCAATGGTATATTTCAAGATTATCAGGAATGAAATGTTACAATAATATAAACTTATTGTTTGTCTGATTTTTTTTAGATGAGACTTGATAATTTGTATGATTCAGATTTGTTGGACTATTGTCCTCATCTTTATTGTTATGGTTAACAGAATATGAACAAGCTACTCAATTGCATTAAATAAAGGATTCAGTTTGAAATTCTGTGAAAGCTCTTGAGTTCAACAAACACCTGAAGAAGGCTGAAGGGCACTTCAGCTAAAACGTTATGTATATAACAATAAAGATGATGACAATAGTCCGAAAAATCCAAATAATACAAATTAACTTAGTGTATTTTAAAAAAATGAAAAAACAAAAAACAAAACAAAACTATATCATAGCATGTTGGCTAGAGCAAGTATTGTAAGCAATCTGAGTTCTTTGTTTATCAAAATGACTTTATTCGGCATTAAATAAAGTCAGTGGAGTGGTCTCTTGTTGTTTTCAGCCAGACAGCGAGGGGGTCTATTCCCTTTTCACTAGTGCTAAGTCAAGGAAAAATGTTTTGTATCTTCATGCAACACCTACTATCAACTCCTCACTTTACTACACAGATCCAAGCTGCGTTACTCCTGTACTGAGTTGGCAAGTAGCTGGTATTGAACACGCAACCTTGTGGTTCCTAGGTGGATGCTCTACCAACTGAGCTAAACTAGCCCCCTAATTTGGCATTAAATGACCTAAAAACGGTTTATATACTGTAAAACAAACAACATTTAACAAACCATGTTGGATAGCACTGGTGTAACACATACTAGTGAACATCATTTAATTTCCTTAAACCTTAAAATTTATTATTAAAGTTCAAAAAGACAATTTTGAAAATTGCACCCTGATGGAATATTTCAAGATTATTTTGCCCTGTCAGTGGGGTTAAGAATATGCTGACTGTATCCCCAACAGAGGGTTAAGACATCCCCCTCATAAAAAAAAGAAGAAATGTCTCAGATATAACATTAAATTTCATATAATGGCTAATCTCTGTAGTTCGAGTGAGTGTGGAGTTCCCCTCCTTTTGCCATTACTCCTTGGTGCACTCTGACCTGGAGTGGTAATACCTTAGTCTCATCTCTGTGTTAAATATATCTGTTTGCAAATTGTTAGTATTAGATAGGGATATTTGATATTGAATAAATGTATGTAAATTATTTGTATTAAGAACAGTTACTTGAAGTTATAGTTGTTTACAAAGGATTACTATTATTAGTTACTTGAAACCATAACTGTGTGCAAAGGATTATTATTAAATAATAAGTTACTTGAAACCATATAATTGTGTATAAAATATTAGTATTAGATAGGAATATTTGAAACCATACAATTATGTGCAAATTATTTGTATTAGGAATTATATCAATTCCTAATACAAAAAAATATAAATGTACCATTAATGGGATTCCATAAACTCAAAGGGGTTGATGTGTCATTAAAACTTAATTAATCAAGATGATTATCATGTATAGCAGCTACATTAACTTTTCATGTATTAAAAAAAAAAAAAAACTGTCATGTTTGTGAGCAGTGGAGTATATGATGATATATTAGAAGAAAGGAAAGAAGGAGCTCTCAAAGTAGTTTTAACTAATGGGAAGAGTGCACCTTTGGCTTGAATTAAGAGTTTTCCTTGATCTAGATCAGTTGCCATACCAAGGTTAATGAGCCCAGTCTACCCTACTATTTTCCCATAGCTTGAGGAAGAATAGTTAGATTTGTACCTTTTCCAAGGGTATTAGTACTACTAGCAAAAATATGCACCCTCCGGGTGCAAGTATTTAAGTTATAATGTAATAAAATATCATATTAAATTAGAAAGGCTAAGGAAACTAAATAAGAATGCAGATAAAAAGATTTGAAACAGAGGGAGTATAATCGAAAAATAGAACAACTGAAACTTACTCTTCCATCAATCTCGTCTTCCATTGTTATTTTTTTAAATTTAAGTATTTATTTAAAAGAGGAAGTAAAGAATAAAATGACAGTTATTTTTCCTTGTTAATGGATTTCATTTAAGATTCATTGAAGAGATTTTTGCTTATATTCATTAAAATAAAACCAAACAGAAATCAATAATACTTAGCACATATTTATTAAAATCACATTTTTAATATCAATATGCAAATTAGCCTTCCCATTCACACTGTAAACCGCTATTTAGTTGTATATATGAATATAATTGCATGTTATTAATATGTAGATATATGCAACAGTATTAATAATGTAAAACAATTTTATTAATAATTGAGGTTTAGATAAAATCATGGTCAATGTGACGTCAATAACTAAGGGAATTGTGACTTGAGTAGTGATATAGTTTCGGTTACAGACAGATAAATACACAATCTTCATTATAATAAGATGTGAAATGCAAACAGTCACATCCAGTATCTGAACTTGTCTATTTCCCACAACATTATCAATTACACCACCTGCTTCCTTGTATTTTAGTAACATATACTTATGAACATTGACATAGTATACCTATCTTTTTTTTTCACATGTTGACAATGAAAGATGTTTATATGAAATCCTGTTTCAAAAATTATACTAAGCCACAACAAGCTTAGATCGGGGATTGTCTATAATGTCACAAGTGTTTCACATTTGGAAAAAGCATCCATCAAAGATGATCCCAAAGGTGCTTGACCTTTCCGCATCAACGGGCAGTGATCACATTGAGAATTTTTGGTTGAAGCACTAGATAATTCTCATGTGCCAGTCACCCTAAACTCAGGATTTGGCTTCTACTGACTGAAAGATCATCAATTTTAGATGGTAGAAGATATAGACGACATACACACTATGAGACCTCAGTGCTATCCCTTTAATTGACTTCCCAACTGGGGAAAATGTTGCGAATGGTGTCTCAGCAGTGGGAAAGGTTAGCATTAGGTTATTTGGAAGGGTAAGCAATAAATATGTTTTTTTGAAAAAGTCTTTCTTTTCTGGTGTACCTTGTATGACTAAAGTGACATTTTAACTGGTTTCTAATTAGAGTATCACCCGTAAATAAGTACACCTCTAACAATTTTTTATAAAATTGTTATTTTCTTCTAAACCAAAGATACCAGGATTTTATCAGTTCATGTGTTACATTACAAATATAATATAAATACAATTATGGTACCTATTATACAATTGAAACAAATTTATTAGGTATTGTCAACTGTATCCCCCCAAAATAAATACATCCCTAACAATTGGTTATAAATAGTTAATATTCTTCTAAACCAAAGATACAAAAGTCTTATTATTTCTAGTGGAACATTCATCATTCCTAGCAAGTCCTCCGCATGGCATCCAGTGTCTGCACAGAGGTAATAAATATAAGTTTTTGCTGGTTGGCTAACACTGTTGTGTCCATGTGTATGTGTCAACAGGAGAATGTCATTAATTGGTTTGTCCTTACTTGTCCAGCATGTCTTGTTCATCTTATTTGAATGGTTTGTAAGAGTCCATACAATTGCTTTTTTTTTGTATGGTGCTACTTTTGGTTTCTTTCCTGGTATACCTTGCATGACAAAAGTGACATTTTAAGTTGTTTCTAAGTAGAGTATCAACTATAAATAAGTACAACCCTAACAATTTGTTAAAATATTTTCTTCCAACGAAAGATAGGATTTGATTATTTCTAGTGTGTCCCACTAAAATACAATAGAATTACAATATCTATTATACAATTAAAATAATTTTATTAGTATTCCTTATAAATAAGAACATGCCTAACAATTTACTATAAAAAGTTAATTTTCTTCTAAAAAGTCTTATTATTTCTAGTGGAACATTCATCACTCTTGGCAACTCCTCCAGTGTTCACACAGATAATGAATGTATGCTTTTTCTGGTTGGCTAACACTGGTGTGTCCATGTGTAGGTGTCCTTAGGAGAATATCATTAATGAGTTCTTATTTCTCCAGCAGTGTCTAGCATGTCTTGTTCATCTTACTTGGATGGTTTGTGTCATAGAAGGTAAGTGGCCGTACAGCTTATTTTTTGTGAGGTGATGCTTCCGAGATTAGTTCAAGATACCATGCAGCATTCTTGTGTCATTCCCATCTTGGTTTTCATTAAAGTACAAGTGATGCAGTCATAATCAAAATAGAATCTATTAGGGGCTTTTTTTTTCCAAACTCTACAGCATCAAAACTCTGTTACTAAAAACATGGTCCTGGGTATGATGTTAAACTGCATCTGATGGTGAGGTTCCAGTTTTGGAGCTCTGGAGAATGTTGTGTAGTCCTTCATCAACATTACTCCAAGGTCCACTCTGACCCAGAGTGGTAGAACCTGTTAAGATCCCATCTATGGGTTAAATAGAAACAAATGTGTTTTTAAAAAAATTGTGTAGCCAACAAGAATGAATCAAACAAAACATATTTGGTATAAAATAATCTAATAAGAGTTGACATGCTATAAAATTCCAATCAACCAACTAAGAATATGAATATGTAGCGGTTAAAAAATAAGTACACTCCTTCATATATATTTATGCTAATTTTTTTCATTTTGGTTACAGAAGTGTTGCAAATTTATTTTTGCTTACATTTTCAATGCTGTGAAATTTGGTTAAAACTAATACCTAATAATATCCATATTGAGTTTATAATGTTCCACTAGAAATAATAACATCCTGGTATCTTTTCATAAATTTTACAAAAGTGTAACTTTTAAAAATACTTTTTTGTTAGTGATATATTTATAAGTGATTGTGTAAACGCTTATATTGTTGCAATTAGTAAAAGTAAAGTTTGCAGAGTGACTTTTTGTCTGTATGAGTATTGGTTAGAGCAGATACTGTGAGCAATTCAAATTCTTTGTTTATTAAAATGACTTGATTCGACATTAAGTAAATAAAATCAGCAGAATGGCCAATTTTCAGTTTCAGCTGGACAGTAAGGGAGTTATCCCTTTTTCATAAGCACAAGGCAAGGGAGGTTGTTTTGCATCTTAGGTGGACACCAGACCTACCATCAGCACCTCACTTTACTGAACAGATTCAAGCTGCACTACTCATGCACTGACTTGCTGGCTGGTATCAATCCCGGAATCTTGTGGTTCCTAGGTGGATGCTCTACCGACAGAGCTAAACCAGCCCTTTCATAACATGTAACTGTATATTATAATTAATGCCTACAGTCAAGATTTAATTTTCTCATCTTAATAGCATGGATCTATATACCAAAGACTAAACATATACATCTGGTTATCTTTCACTTATTTTACGTGAACATATATCCTCTTGTGCATACATAGAATTATTTCTGTACACGGTTATCATTGCTGTTTCCTCTGATTTTCAGTTATAAATCTTAGCAAGATAAGCAAACAGAAATAAACTTGCCCAAAACTTAAATATATACAGTTCTTAATTGCAGTTATCTTCTAAAGAACCATTCGGGTATGTCAGTGAACATGTTCAGAATTTTTTGGTTGGTTAATGATTAAGAATAATCAGTAGACATCCTTAGAGTCGAGCAGAATTACTTTCTCAACATTAACTGATAAAACATTTGCTCTGATAAAAAAAAGTGATGTAACTAGAGCATGAGAAAGGAATTGTGGGAAGGAAATATTTTGCTGATAAAAAAAAAGGAAAAAATAGAAGAAGAAAAGTCCTTAACAAACAATAGTAGTGTTAATGAAACCCTAATAGATTATATTTCATGATGATCTTATCAAAATCATTGATAAATATAGAAAACAAATTGTAACAATCTTATTATAATGGATATTCAGTTTCTGTCTGTCTGTAACCAATACTACATCTCTACTTATGTCACAATTCCCTAAGGAATTGTATAAATTTATCAATGAGTAATTTATAGTCCAAATCATTAATATATAGCAGGAATCTTATGAGTATTTAATTCATAGTCCAAATTATTAAACTGCCCATGTTATTAGTGTGTTTAAAATCCTGCAATATGTGCTATATATCACTAAGAAATAACAAAATCAGGTTAATAATAATTACTTGGTGTTATTGATCTCTAATATTATTGTTTTAATATCGAAGATATTAAAATCAGTCCTATGAATGATTTTATATCGTAACCAATTAAAATATAATTAAAATAAGTAATCTTTTTATATGCATTGTTATTTAATTCCGTTTAGTATATTTCATTACATTAAAACTTAAATGCTTACACCGGAGGGCACATATTCTTGCTAGTATTTAAAAGAAAAAAAAAGTTCTGCCAGCTATTATTATTATTTATAATAATTTTGAAAAGTATTTTCTTCTGACCCATGGGTAATTCCATGTCAAATCATCCAGAAAAAAGTAAAATTGTCACCCACCCCTTCAAATTTTATGAATTTTTTTCCAGGTGTGGGCTATGTTAACATTAGAAAATCCCCAAAATTTGAGCTAAAAATCAAAATACTCTGCCAATTTTAGGAATTGGAACCTCTAATGTTGAGGATTGTCTAATTTCATCATAATCCACACTTGGACAAAATTTCAGAAAAATTGAAGGGTGGATGATATGGCCTGGAATTACTCTCAAGTGAGTTGTAATCTATCTACATACAAGAGTAAAGAATTATGTAGATTGAAAATAATAAAGGTTAACCTCTCTTTGTCTCTGATTAAACCCAAGGCAAACCTGATATAAATTAAAATCTATAATGATGACCCATGTGAGATGTAATAAGATCAAGGAAACATTCAATGTGTTAGTACTACTATGTGGTTGCACCTCTTGGATTTTAATGAAACCCATGCAGAAAAAAGATAGATGGGAACTATGCAAGGAGAGTATGTGCTTTTTTTTTTTAGAAATCCTGGAAGCAGCACCCTACAAAATAGCAATTGTACAGCCACTTACCTCTCATCTCCCAAACCATCCAAGTAAGATATGCTGGGACACTCCTGGAAAAGGAAGGATGAACTTTGTTCCACTTGTGAAGAGTATTTCAGCAAATTCTTTGTGATAAAGTGCAAAAATATTCACTTATTGAAGGATACAATTAGAATAAAGGTGCATAGATGTATTTACCCAGGTAGAATGCAACACAAGGTCAATCCTTATGAGAAGGTCAGTTGGTTTATAAAACTTTTATAAGGTTAATTTATCTCTGTCATTTTTTTTCTCTTTGATCAACTGAAATTCTGGGGATCAATAGTTTTTACAATCTATATGAATAAATATGTTATAAATGAATAATTTCATATAATATATATGCACACACACACACACACACACAATAAGAAAAACAGAATTTCAAAATCCTGCATCTGCAAGTCAATTAACTCAAGATTAAACATACATCTAACATAGCTGAATTAGAGGATATGATTGCACATGATCAATATAAGGATCCACAATAAGGAACGTATTACAGAATCCTGACCCTGTGTGCATTATATACTCAGATCAAAATCAGCATCATCCTTCAGTTCGCTGCAATTTTTTTTGAATGTATGTATGCATTATATATATATATATATATATATATATATATATATATATAATCCCCATACAGTCCTGTTTCACCATTTCCAGCTCTTCAGTACAGCTAGACAGGCAGGCTGCATCAGGCCAGGATTGAAACTTGACTTATTTGTTACCTCTGTGCCATCTACATAACCCATTTTTAAGAAAGTGATATAAACATATAAGGCCACTAGGAACACTCTATCTGATAAAGTAGAATTATGCAATTTTAGCATAATAGCAGCCAACAGAAAATTTCATTTCCAGAGAGCTCAACCCACCAGTAGTGGGGAGCATATTTTATATATATATTATATATATATATATAAGGGTAGCTGAAAAGTTCATAAGCGGATCAAGATACTCTCATAAAATGTAACTGAGGTCTGTTTTTCAACTGTTTTTTGCAGTCCACATACTTCTTCCATTGGTGTTGCAGTGCTTGGATCATATTGGTTAAAAAAGTTATCAACAGCAGATATAATATTTGTCTGAACTTTTGAGATAAGACTTTGTGCGTATAATTTTGATTTTTCAGACTGTTGTCCTCATCTTTATTGTGGTATGTAAAACACAACATTTCAGCCAATATATCCTCCAGTCTTCTTCAGCTATAATTTGATTGTTGATCAAACAAGGTGTCAAAGAACTTTTTAAGATCTCATTCAAATAATGACATCATTGTTTTTGCATGCCACAATAAAGATACAGACAACAGTAAAGAAAAATAGAAATTATAGCAGATATGAGATCATCACTTTTCATCCCACCTTTATATATGATACATATATATATATATATATATATATATATATGTATGTATATGGTTGAACTTGCACAAAGGTGTCAAAATTAGGGTGACCCAGAAAAAACAGAACCCACACATTTTGTAATAAAACTATTAATTTTAACTATGGGGGTCTTGGGTTAGGGTTGGGCTTAGGGTTAGGATTGGGGTTTAGGGTTAGTTTAATAAGAAAATGAATAAATAATTTGGGTTCTGTTTTTTTCTGGGTCACCCTGTATACCGGTGACCCAGAAAAAACAGAACCCACAAATTTTGTAATAAAACTGTTAATTTTAACTTGTGGGGATTTAGGGTTAGTGGTTAGGGGTTGGGGTTTAAGGTTAGTTTAATTGGAAAATAAATAAATAATTTAGGTTGTTTTTTTTCTGGGTCACCCTAATTTTGACACCTTTGTGCAAGTTCAGCCATATATATATATATGCGTGTGTGTGTATATATATATATATATATATATTTATGCTCCCCATTCCCTGTGGGTTGAGCACTTTGGAGGGGATTTCGCTGATGACCACCAACTAAGCTTAAAAAGGCAATGCTCTCCTATAAAAGGGATTTAGCACTCTATGGCGGCCTTTACATATACACAGATGTGTGTACTTATCAGTTAAAATTGCCCTTCCAGTTCATAGGTGACGGTGGCCAAGTGGTTTAGCAGCCTGACTGATGATGAATCGATTGGGTTTCCACCCCGGCTGGTGGTAGCTTGCAAATGTCTAGCCACACTGAAGAGACGTGATATGTCGAAATGCAGTGTCTGTGGATGACATATATATATATATAATATATATAATCACGACTGACCTAATATCTAATATGATATATATACACACACACACACACATGTATATAAATAAATTAATAAAAACCTTGAATTTATCAGATATAAATTTATTCAAGCCTTTTGGCTTTTTTAAATCTGACTTCAAAATGAACAAGGATTATAGATCGGGGTGGGGTATTAATGAATTAGATTGAAAGAGGAAAGAGAGTAAATGTTTTTTTTCGTTTGTAATGATAACATTTTAAAAAGGGTAATTTTAAAAAAAAATTATATCTGATAATTTCAAAGTTTTCATTTTTTTTATTCGTATATATATATATATATATACCGATACGTATATGTATCATACACAAAATTACTACAGTTCTATATTAATTATATATATATATATATATATATATATCTTATTATAATGGAGATTGCGTGTTTTTCTGTCTGTAACCGAAACTCTATTACTACTCAAGTCACAATTCCCTTAGTTATTACGTCACATTCTCCATGATTCTATTTCTATTTAAACCTCAATTAATAATAAAAAACTGTTTGACATTATTAATACTGTTGGTCTTACCTAAATACTAATAACATGCAATTGTATTATATATACAACAAAATACCAGTTTTCAGTGTAAACGTATAGCTAATTGCATATTGATATTAAAAAAACTGATTTTAATAAAAATGTGCTTGGTATATTGGTTTCTAATTGTTTGGTTTTATCTTAATGAATATGAGTAAAAATCTCTTCCAATAAATCCTAAAAGAAATTCATTAACAAGAAGAAATAACTGTAATTTTATTCTTTACTTCCTATTTTAACTAAATAGTTAAACTAGGAAATTTAGCATTGAAAAAACGGAAGTGATGAAAGAGTAAGTTTCAGTTGTTCTATTTTACGATTATACCCCCTCCATTTCAAATCTTTTTATCTGAATTCTTAATTAGTTTCGTTAGCCTTTCTGATTTAATCTAATATTTCATTACATTTAAACTTAAATACTTGCACCCGGAGGGTGCATTATTTGCTAGTATATATAAGCATGCATACACCTACATATACACACATCCAATAATGTTTCTAATATATATATATATATAATCACACCCACTACTAAACTGTGTATGTATATATATATATATATATATATATATATATGTATGTATATATCCCCTACTATTCTTCTCCTTTTGTTTTTTCCTGTCTCAGAATGAATTTAATATAACACACATCATCTGGATTTAATACTTGAACTTTTCATTTAATTCATTTCCTCTTGAAAACCAAATAAATATTCATGCCAAGTATTTTCCCCAGTGGAAAGAATAATACAGAAGAAAATAAATTAGGATTTTTAAACATAAAACAATTTGACTTGATTTTCTTTTTTTAAGGCGTGAATCTAACCATTCCAGTCAAAACATATTCCAAATGCTGCAATGTTTATGTTAAATAAACTTTTAATCCAACTTATCAGCACTTTAGGTGCTTACTTCATGAGAAAAAAACCCAAAAAAACAATAAAATAAAAAATATTAAAATTTATTTTTTTTAAATGAAAGATTTTAATGTATTATTTTGATTTTTTAGACTGTTGTCCTCATCTTTATTGTGATATGTAAAAACACAATATTTCAGCTGTTGTACCCTCTTACCTTCTTCAGGTAATCCTTGTCTATCCCAAGCATAGCAATTATTCAACTTAGGGAAATTATTTTAAGTAGTTTGATTATTGAGCCAACAAGGCATTGAAGAACTTATGAAGATTTCATCCAAATGATCACATAATTGTTTTTATATATCACAATAAAGATGAGGAGAACAGTGCAAAAATCAAAATAATACAAATTATCAAGCTCATCTAAAGAATTCAGACAAATAGTGGATTTTAATATTTGTCTCATTTTGAGAAATGTCCATAAAATTCTTTGTTCCAACAAATGTTTCCTTTTGTTTGTCTGAATGTTTGAAATGAGTCTTGAGAATTTGTATTATTTAGATTTTTCAGAATGTTTTCCTCAACATTGTTATATACACAATATGCCCTTTGGCTTTCATCATGTGTTTCTTGTTGTTGAATATGGGAGCCTTCAAGGAACTAAGATATTTCTCATTCTGTGAACCATGACCAGCTACAAGTGTTAAGTGATTTTAAGTATTCTGTTATTTTCACCTGTAGTTAGAATTAAAACAACAAACTTCTCATAATTGTGACTTAATACTGTATTAACACAACCCTTATATCCATTACGCCATGTCTCCAACACCTGGTTACAATATAAAAAGCTGAACAAAAAACGCATGAAGGCTGGAAGTCACATTAGCTGAAACATTGTGTATATAAACCATAAAGATGAGGACAACAGTCCAAAAATCCGAATACATATTTCCTCTTGTATTCATGATGTTGTTACCAAAACATTTTAGTGGATCCAATCTACAGCCTTTTTCACTAGAATAATCTGTAATAAGAAAGAACAAGAGTTGTTTACCTGTCCAGGAAAAGTTTGTACAGTTTTTTTTTTTTTAATATATATATTTCCGAGATTCACCTTTCATGAAAATACAATGAAAATAATTTCCCCAAAGTCTGCAAGAAAGATTAAAGATCTCTTATGAATATATTAGGCAGTGTGTCCTGGGTATGCCATTGAACTGCATCTAGTAGTATGGTTCCAATTTTAGAGCTCTGCAGAGTGTGAAGTACCTCTTCATTGCCATTATTCCCATGTCCACCCTGACTCAGGATGGTAGTACCTGTTAGGGTCCCATCTATGGGTTACATAGATCAAAAAATGAGTTAAAAAAATGAATACCAACAAGAATGAATAAAAAAAAACATCTTAACCATAAAATAACCCAATGGTTGACTTGCTAACCAACCAACCAACATATTAGGCTGTAAGTCCAGTATTTTCATTTCATTCTTTTACTTCAAACCTTATTTCATGTACACATCTGAAGACTAGGAGTTGACTAGATCTATCTATCTATCTATCTATATATATATATATATATATATATATATATATATATATATATATATATAATGATCAATACTGGCAATTTTGAGCCATTACATCAAACTGATAGGAGGTAAGTAGCAGTATAGCTGCTTTTTTGTGGGGTTCTGCTTCCAGAAATTGTTCAAGACAGCATGCAGCATCCTTGTGTCGTTCCCATCTAGATTTTTCTTCAAGTGTTTCATAAAGTCAATATAGTACTTATACAGTTACAGCTTGGAAGAATTCCTGTTTTATCTGATCTGATGTAAGGACAAATTCATGAGTAACATTTCTGCACATGAACACACCACTGTTGGCTAACCAGCAAAAAACTTAAATACAATAGCTATGTTCAGACAATGGATGCAGCAATGAGGACTTGCCAGGGGTGATGACTGATAGGGACATGTGGCAAGAGAGTCATAGGAATCCATTCTGTCAGCATGACTTGATGATATCAAAATGAACCCCAAATCTACTGAAGCTGCTCAGAACCTTTAAGTTGTGGAAATAAATAAAATAATACCTAACTTTATTAAACTTATCTAATCCTTTTAAGAATTATGATTACTTCCAAAACTATTCTTCTGCTGTGTCTTTATATTGCATATGACATTATCAATATTAGTTTTGAGTCATTATCTTACACTTAGAAAGTAAAAACTATAACATTCAATAAAATATACAGCTTATAACTAAGATAGATTCTATTTCTTCCAGATTTGGCCATTATGTCAAAAGTTTTCAATGACTAAACTTTCTATCAAAGATTATACAGAATTTTGCCTCTGTTAAGAAAAATACACTTAAATGATTACAGCTCTGAGCAATCATCCTTTCTTTTGTTTTTTTGTTTTTTTTTTCTTTGCATTGCCTACAGAAATTTATTTAGTGGAAAAATTGACCCACCCATAGAGAATGAAGTTATTCTGTAATAGGTCCCCAAACAGCTGTTGAGGTTAGATTTTTTTGGTAAGTGTGAACTTTCCCTTATATGAAAAGAAATACACATACACATATGAGTTGGGAGTAGAGAGAGAAAGAGAGAAGGAGGGGGAATGACTCAAGTACCTGTTAGTGCCAATTAAGTCTGATTTTAACCATGTGGTTTGTGGCATTCCTTCATTATCTAACTTGGAATTTGTTTTAAGGAGCTATAAAGAGTACACTTGTCAGTATCCCACCATAGCTTAAAAGTCATTGTATGGTTGTGTATATGTATATATATATATATATATATATATATATTGTAATGAAACTGGGAGGCATAGTTTGCTTAATGGTTATCGGTACAGTAAATTGAATTTGTAAGTTCAAATTCCAGCTGTGACCTATATGGATTAAAATTAAAATAAAATTAAAAAAATAAAAATTTACAATCTCCCAGGAGCCCTCAGATAGGAAGAACCTTCTGGGCAAGCACAGAAAAAAGGACCCACTTCCTACTACCAATAAGATCCCTTGGCCAGTCCCACTCAGGTCTTGGCTGGAATCAGACACTTTGAGTGGCGCAGGAAGAGATTTCCTCAACGAAATAGCTATGAACCTAGAATAAAAGTCTGAAACCTAAAAATGCCTCTTGTCTTTGTCTTTTCCCTTCTTTTAATTCCTGTTCAACCTGACAACATATAAGAAGTAAGAACTAAATATAAGGGGGTTTAAAAGAAACAACCTGTGAACCCAAGACGACCAAAAAGCCTTAAACCCACTTAAACACCACAAAACCCCATAAACCGTTTGCATCCACTTTGCACTAATATCCTTAAGGCAGACATAAATCCACTCCCACCACACAGCTATTGGTAAAGTTCTAGAGCTGATAGTTTGGTTTATTTGTTGATCAACTCCTTATGGGTTATTTAATGCCAAAATTGGATTCATCTGTAAATATTCCATTATATTTTTTTAATGGCTACTTTTAAAAAAATTCTTTGATCATATGTTTAAGCAGATTTATATATCAAGTATTCCAATCTAATCATCAGTATGATGATCGCATAAGCAAGAAACTGACAATTACCAAGCACTGTTGACTCTCTCTATACTATCATAACATATATATCTAGCCTAAAAGAAACTATTGTCTCATCTCCTGTTTATTTCATTACTTAAAGTTTCATGTATTAGAAAATACAGTCATCAAATAATTCACATGTTTCATCTGATGTATTTTTTAAATACATGAAACTTAAATAATAGTGAAGAAGACATGAGGAGGGGATTAAACAATTTCTTGTAGGTTTTATCCTGCTCTTCTGACCAGTATTTGAGTACACACATACATATACATACATATATACAATGATGCTGATAGCTTTTTAATTTAGTAAGTCCTGTGACCCACAGATTTGATTTGAGTAGGTCCCTGAGAAATTTAATGGGTCCCAACTAAAGTTTCTTAATAAATTGTAGGGTTAAACTGCAGGGCCCTAAGATTTATTTTTGCCATCATCCTTTTTAGGATGATGGCAAAAATAAATCTTAGGGCCCTAATCGTTCTGAATTGACAGTACTTTTTTGTCTTTTTTATCAAATTCATACATTTAAAAGAAAAATAGCATTTACAATTAATCACAATTCAATCAAGAAACAATAATTTTTGAGAATTATGACAGGACAATTAAAAAAAACAACAAAAAACGTGTGTGCAGGGGTAGGGGAATTTTTTAAAGTGAAACCGTATAACAAATAAATTATTATTAGATAGGAATAGTTAGTTGAAACCTTGTAATTGTGAATAAATTATTAGGTAGGAATATTTGAAACTAGTTGAAGTAACTGATAGTGATGAGGTCAATTCCAGTTTTAAATGTGGAGACAGCATGGTTAATGGTGAGTTACCAGTCATCATGGTTCTCAGCTATTTCTAAGTATAATAATCTATAAAGTATAGCAAATAAAATAAACTGTTGGTCTCTACTTTCATTATGCGAGAGAGAAGGCATGAACTTACATCCCCTATGGAGTTTGTTCTATTCTAACATTTTTCTTTTGACCAACATTAAAAAGGATGCTAAATAAGATATCCTTTCTATTATTGAAGATAGACAAGTTTTAATCCACAAGGAAGATTGGTATCATATTGCACTAGTTAACAATTATTAATATATATATATATATATATATATATATATATATATATATATTTTCAGGATGATGATGATGATGGCATGAAAAAAAACCCAAAAAAACAGGCAAACTTTTGAAATGTAATTTGAGGTCTTAATGATTTTGTTTTAATAATTGTCATGACTGACTAAGAAGAGGTCAACACTTGAATCAAAGATGATTATAATGACAGGAAAATAATTCTTTAGTACTAATTTTTTTTATTCCACTGATTTCCCGGTATTCAAAATTCAAGAAGCTGGGAAGTTTATTTTTTTTATTATGAGTTAACTTATATGTATATATTCATATATATATATATATATATATATATATAAATATATAAATCATGAAATGGGAATGTGGAGCACACCTTCATCACCATTGCTCCCTGGTCCACTCTGACCCGGGGTGGTAGTACCTGTTAGGGTCCCATCTATGGGTTAAATAGAAAACATGAGTTTATAAACAAAATTGTATTATCCATTAAGAATTGATTTATTTCAAAACTTTATCGGCATTAAATGACCCACTGAGGTTGATATGCCGTAAAAAAAAAAAAAAATCATGAAAGATCTTAGAATATTTATGAAATATTGTTTGTAGACCTGTAGGTGATGGCATCTTCAAACAAGGTATGAGAGTCATTCAATAAATAAAGGGAATTTATTTGAAAAAAGCAATTTCTTTTGACAGAATTTTGTTGAATAAATTTAAACTCTGCTTTGTTTAGAATTGGTTTAGAGCAAAAATTATTTTGATCTCACAAAAATATTCATTTTAAGCCTATTCAAAACAACAGAAAATCTAAGTTCTCCTGACTTAAACAGAGATCTGTCATCAAATTTTATGTGCCTGAGAAGTGCAAACCATGTGAAATTTACAGATGGATGTGTTATGTGTACAGAGGAGGATATTTTAGTCAGAACATTTACAAATGAGCTAAACATGGGTTTACTATTATGAGCCTGAATTGAAAAGACGGTCCATGGAGTGGAAACATACTGACTATCCAGTAAAGAAAAAGTTCTGGGCATAGAAGTCAGAGGTTATGTCTTCAGGAACATGAAAAGACCCATCATTATTGATTTTCTTGAAAAAGGTGTAAAAATAAAGAGTGATTCCTGTTGTCAACTCTTTTGGTAAAATTCACCTTATTTATTGAATAACCCATCTATACATATGTAAAGGACAGTCTGTGTGTATGTATGTCTGGAGGAAACTACGAAAATAAAACAATTAATGACAAAATAAATATATATACACATTCACTATTACCAGATCTTTTTGTCATGATAATTATGAAGATTTGATCTATATTTTAGAAGACACTTAAAAATTAAAATTACAATAAGGTAACATTAGGATTGTGCTTCAGCCATTGATGTTTCAAACTAACTCCACACATAAAATAAGTCCAGTCATTTTCTTATTTACCTTTTAAACAAATGATATTAATTGAATGAGTTCTACTTTAAAATGTTTATCGCAAAATGTAAACAAACCTGAAATAATCATACTTTCTTATTATTGATTTTTATGTTAGCCATTATTTATATAATAATCATGTTAATTTATTTATTTTAATAATAAATATAAGAATAAAATCAGGTTACTAATGTAGAATAGTGCACAAGAGATAATATTAGATTATGTATGAAATGTATTGCATTTCATTACTTGAGATGTTGAGGTAAGAGTTACTTAGAGGTTTCTGTAATCTAATGTTATTTACATGTAAAATGTGATTCTATTGAGATTATCACTTGTGCATTATTCTACATTTGTTCAAAAATCAGTATTGTAATTTGATATTCAACTTTTAAGCACATTCAAAATTCTTTTTTTTAAAATGTAGGTCTCAATTTTTTTACTATAATAATTTGATATTTGATCAGCTACGCTTTGAATTAATGTTATTTTAAAAAATTATTCATTGAATTTTACATATCACAAAAAAAATCATTTTAAATTATTTTAAATTTAAAATACTTTATTTATCTAATTTTTTTCGTATGATTTTTAAAAATTTGAAATATCAATTTGACAAATCACCTGATATCTTATTTTTTTTTTTAAATTTTAATTATTGAATTAAAATTTCATACTACATTGTTATATCTGATGTCATTTCCTCTACTCTGATAAAAACAAAAAATTCACTGGCCCTCACTAGGCCGGAATAACCGATGGTCTTTTTTGCATGCAGATTTTTATAGGGCATCCTGCGAGGATTGAACGCGCTATTCAGAAGTAATGGATCTGCAAGACTAGCTTGCAAACCATTACACCACTTTTTTTTCTCTACTTCGGCTTCACCGGGTAGCTGCTTTTCAAATATTATAAATAAATTCAGTGACATTATATGTTTATTCTACATTTCTAGTTTGGAGAAGTACTTATAAACCTAAGGAGTAATGTTTAATTAAATATTAAATATTTGTTAATTGTTTAGAACCCCTCTCAATGAGTGCTCTCCTTTCCTTATGACGAAGAACTTTTAAAACAATTAAAACCTTCCAATTGAAAAGCTACCTAATTATTATTATAATAAAACAAATATTCTGTTGTATTTATTTATTCATTTATTAAGTTTGGACATTTAAATTTTGTAAGGTTAATTCCATCTTGAAAACTAACTCTTTTTGAATGTGAATTTCTTTGACAAAAGATTTTAAAATTTTTGACTCATATTTCATTCATCTTAATTTCAATTGCTTCTTATCATAACTCCCAGATATTTACGTAATCGTTGGTATGTTAGTTTTGATTATAAATAAGATTTAGTGCAAATTAAGGATACACTGGTAAATGTTGTTTCTTTCAGGGTCAAGTTAGATAAAATTGTCAGATATATGTATTTTTTTTTTCTCATAGAGACGTGTGCTGTAATGGTTAGAGTCATAGGAAATGGACTCATCGACCCAAGTTCAAATCCTAGACTAGGCTGTTTACATTTCACATAGTGCTAATACCCTTGGGAAAGGTATGAGTCCAACTAATCACCCTCCAGTTATGAGTAAATATTAGGGCGGACTGGGCTCTTTAGCCTTACTAGGTAACCAGTCTAGGAGAAAGAACTCTGAATTCAAACCTGATAAACACCGCTTAAGAAATTGACCTTGTGTCACATCCTACTTGTGTGGAGAGGTTAGTATATATATATATATATATATATGGTAAATTTCAGAATACCAGATATAATCTGATAGGATTATGCTTAGATTATCTGGTGGTATTTTTATTCATGAATATCTGGTTTTGGTCATTTGATGGTTATCCAAATTAGAAACTGTCCCAAAGTTTATATTGCCATGCATAATACATGCACATTAAACATTGTTTAGAGCTTAGTCGGTAGATCATCCGCTTGTAAACACAAAGTTCTGGGTTTGATATCTGCCTTCGCCAACTTGGTGCATGAGTAGCTGGAGAAGAACAAATATATTCATACCTTTCCCAAGGGTATTAGTGAGTACTAAAATGCAAACAATCAAGTTACTAATTCCATTTTGTACAATCATCATAATCATGTTTTGCTGGCAGTAGAGATATCCATGACTCTCTCAATCTTTCCAATCATCCCTATTGGTCATCAACCCCGGGAGATCCTCTATGCAGCATTTAGAATCTGCACAGACCTGATTGATATAGAATTTTGCTTGTCAACCTACACTGGTGTGTCTATATGTTGGTGTCCACATATGTTGGAGAACATCACTTATGAGTTTGTCCTTGCTTAAATACTAAATGTGTTGTATTTATTGGTATTAGGTTGATTCCATTCAAATGATATTCTTGCAATTCTGGTTTGATATTAGTGATTAATTTTGAAAATTCTGTTTTAATACATTCATGTACTTCATTATAGTAGACATTTGTTTACTGATGTTTTCTATTAATACTCAGTATCTTATTATGCTTATTAAGATTTGCTTACATAACTTTGTTATATTACTTTGAAACACTGACGATTTTACTTTAAGATTTAACATCCAAATTCAATTTATTCCAAAGATTGTCTTTGATATAATTGCAATACCGGCAGTATAAAATCCATCTCTCATTAAGACATGTTCTTTGATACTTACGAAATAGAAATATAAAAGAAATTGTTTAAATTTTATTCTTTGTGGATCAAAAGAAATCAGCCATCTCTGAAGAAAACTGAAATTTCCTTGAATGAAATGAAAAAAAAAAAGCAAAGAAAGAAAAAAAAAAAAAAGAAAAGATTGGTTATGCAAGCGAAAACAGCTTTTTCGCCGCTTCAAATGCAAACATCTCAACATTGTCTTGATAAAGTATCGTAAATTGTTTTGCCTGCAGCTAAGAAGGTTTTATCAAGAGAGTTGTCTATGTTCAACACTGGTGTAACGACTTCCCTCACAGTTCATTAAACCCAAATTCAGTGAGGAAATAAAACCTTGAATTCTTTCTGTTTGTAATCAAATATCAAAAGAAATTGACAAATGTCTGAATCATAAGGTTTTCCAAAAATTGTACTTTTTATTTATCAATGCGATTACTAGCTTATTAGATTTGTGGCCAATGGATGCAATTTAATTTGTAAAAATATTCATTTTTTAAGCTAGAGAGATTTTTTGAAAATAGTCAGTACACCATAAAAATGTGTGATTCATATAAAGTATATTAGATTTCTCATATTATTCAATGTTTCAATATGTAATCAAATTTTAATGAAATTAGTAAGTGAATATTTCTAATCTTCACAAGAAAGAAGAATGGGTTCTATGTGAAGAAGCCGTGAAAATAGGAATAAATCAAAGACAAATTTGTAAATTGAGTACAGAAAGCAAATGCATATTTAGTTTTCTATTTGATCATTTGTTTTTAACATTTCCACTAATATTTTTATCTTTTCCGCAACTGTTAAAGGTAATATTTAGAAAGCCTTGTGCTTCACAGGTGACACTAATAACTTGAATTTGGGAAGGGTGGGGGATTCATTTTTTTTTTTTAAGTCAAGATTTCTTCCAGATGCTGATAAAGAATTTAATTAAAATCTGTTTTTTAAAATTTATTTAATTTTTTAACTTTTTAGTTTATTTTTATATTTCCATTCTAAATTTGTTTGTCTGTGAATATCCATATAATGGTCATAAAATTTGATCTTGAAAACCTGATCTCAAAATTTGGTTATTCCTATTTCAAATGTATCATCATCGTGGCATGATGACAACACAGATTCCCTTTACTCTCTCTTGACATTTGTCTCTATCTTGGCATCTAGTGTCTGCACAGAGCTGATGGATGTAAGTTTTTGCTAGTTCACAAACACTGGTGTGTTTATATGTAGGAGTCTATAGAAAATTCAAATATTTATATTACTAAAATTCTCATTATATTAAAAAGTTCTTGTACCAACTTTAGGAATGACCATTATGTGATAGACATTTCTAGCTCAGGATTATTCTCTTCTTGGTCAGGCTAAGAATTTTTCAGTATTGCACAAGGCTAGAAACTGTCAGTAACCAAACACTGTTGACTCCATGTCTATGCTACCCTAACTTAGATATAAAATTAATCATATAGTTTGCTACATTTATACATGGAGAGTGCTTAATATCAGTGATAGAGTATATATATCTGTTAGGATAGTGCAGTCACAGTCAACAGCACTTAGTAACTCGGTTTCTAACCTATATGATCATCAGACCAACCAACAGTCACCAAGCACTGTTAAATCTGTGTTTTTACTATCCTAACATACATATATAATATGTGTTGGTTCTGAACCTCTTCTCACTACAAAGTAATGAGAAATTCTGTAATGTTAAAATCAGACATTGTATAGTTAAACAAATCCTTCAGTAAATATATATACATCTAATTTAGTTTAATTTTCTAAAACAAAAACCTGAAAATTCTCTCAGAAATTAAAATACTCTTTATGGGTAATAATGAGGTAGACTAGCTCAGTTATTAGAGCATCTGACTTGGAACAACAAGGTTCTGAGTTCAAGACCAGCCCTCACCAACTCAGTACTTGAGTAGTGCGGCTTGGATATGTGCCGTAAAGTGGGAAGCAGATGGTAGGTGTGGTGCTCCACCTCAGATGCACAAACAATATCCCTGGTCTAGTGCCAGTGAAAAGAGGATAGACTCTCTCGCTGTCCAGCTGATACCGACAATAGGCATCTCCATTTACTGTACTTAGTTGATCTTTCAATCTCTTTTGTCACTATAATTTTCTATACTTCACTGTTTTCTTTACTCTGTGTCATTTCTCCTTTGTTTTTTGTTTTTTTCAATAATTATTGTCTTACCTTTCTTTTTCCTTTTTTTCACTCAAATGATATGAAAGGATTTCAGTCTATCAATGTCCCTGCATTTTTAAATAATTAACAGGACCATGCCACCATCTTGAACGTATAAACAAATAAAAATGCTAATCATATATAAATGACATTAAAGCACATGCACATATATATATAACTAGCTGCCATACCCAAGAAAGATGAGGTTATTTGCAATTCCCAGAGTGCATCTGAGAATGCTAGTGAACCAGTGTGCCCATACTGGATTTTTAATCGCAACATTTGCTAAGTGTGTTTATAGCAGACGATTTTTTATGTGGAATTATCAATAGCTATTTAAGTCATAAGTCCTTCCATTGAGCTTTTGTCCTTCAGAATGAATAAATTGAGGAAGTTTGAGCTGAAAAAGTATCAAACTTATTACTTGATTCAACATTACTATGACTCTCTTTCCTGATCTCTCTCTCTCTCGATGAAACATCATCTCCATTATAAAGATGCTTCCCAGTGGCTCTTTTCTCAATTCTTATTGAAATCCAATTAGCCATCCCTGATTCTGCATATTAGCTTAACATGTTTGTAAAGTTTCATCATGATCGAATCACTAATATAGGTGCCAACAGGTTATACTCAGACAAGAATTTTCACTTATATAGTAGATTATAATTATAATTTAGCACTAAAAGTGTTTAAAAAACTCTTTACAGTGCTCAATGCACAAAAACACAGAGCAATATTACAATATATTTCAAGTATGAAATAATAATAATAACAATAATAATAATCAAGCAACAAACTGGAGAGATCACACATGAGAAAACATGGATATGGCTAAGCAGGCAAAATCTCAAGAGAGAAACTGAATCTTTTATAATCACAGCACAAGACAATACCATAAGAACAAATTATATAAAAGCAAAAATAGATAAGACACAATGGAATAGCAAGTGTAGATTCTGTGGGAAAAAAAACAAAACAATCACATAATAAGCAAATGCAGTAAACTAGCACAAAGAGAGTACAAGACTCGGCATGACTGGGTGAGAAAGGTGTTTCACTGGGAATTGTGTAAGAAATTAAATTTTCACCATACTACTAAATGGTATATGCACAAACCTGAATCTGTCCTGGAGAATGAGACACACACTTTGAGGTACAGATGGATCACCTCATCCCAGCCAGGAGATCAGACCTAGTTTTGATCAACAAGAAGAGAACTTGTCATCTCATGGATTTTGCTGTCCAGGCCGATCACCGAATGAAAATGAAAGAAAGCAAAAAGATACACAAATATTTGGACCTTGCCAGAGAACTAAGAAAAATGTGGAACATGAAGGTGAAGGTTGTGCCAGTTGTAATTGGTGCCCTTGTAACAGTCCCACAGGGTCTAGAAAAGAGTCTGGATGAACTGGAAATCAGAGGAAGAGTCAAAACTATCCAGACTACAGCATTGTTAAGATTGGCTGGAATACTCAGAAGTGTCCTATAGACCTGAGGAGACTTGCTGTCACTCAGCCTGCAGTGAACCACCAGCTAAGGCGAGTGTGAAAAACCTGAAGTGAAAAAAGCATAAAAACTCCTGACTCAGAGTTTCCCCATTTGTCAATCCTCATGTGTGCTAGTATTCAGCATATTGAATACTAGCTTACTTGAGGAACAACATGAAACTCAAGCAAGACTTTTTATCCTGTCTTATCTTACTTTAAACTTGAAATATATATTGTGTATGTAATAAATAAATGAATATATAGACACACACATATCTGTATGATTTTATGTATGTATGTACATATGTATGAGTATATATAATTTTTATGGAGTTCAGCAAAATTAATATGCTAATTTTCTCTCTTTAATGCAATTTAAAACATGCTGACACTTATTTGCACTAAGTCACTTTGTCTACTTTAATTAAGTTCATATTTTAATTAAAATCTTTGCTTCAGCAACGCAGTTGGGTATTCATTAAATGCCATTTTGATAGGACTAAAATCTAAATTAATCGGTCATAAAGTGTGCATTAAGAACTCTCGGTCTTTACTGTTAACTGGAAATTAATTTTAATGTTGGATCAAAGTAATTACATTCAAGATAGGATGATAAAGAAAACAAACAAACAAAAAAACTCTGTCAATCATTTACATGTCTATTCAAGTCTTAATTGCAAACATCCACTTTTCAATATTTCCCTCTTAGGCTAGTTTTTAAAATTTCTTTTTTTTAAGAAATGCTAGTTAGTTATTACCTTCCCTAGTTTTATTTATTTTTTATTGAACTTAAACCTGTTAACCATGACATCTGCCTGTAAATATATGAAAATGAAAGTTTGGCACAAGATCATGTTTTTGGAATTAATGTGTAGCACCTGTCAATATGGACAGGGCTACCATGAATATCACTATTCAAGACTTACTTATTATATGTAGAAAATACTAAGATCTACTTTTTAATTTTTTAAAAAGTAATCTACTTTTTGATGCTAGTAAATTGCTAGTGTTTTGAAATGACATCCTTACTATTTACTTCATAGTAGTTAGTTTTTTTTTGTTTTTTTTTTTGTCTAGGTTGGTTGATTGTTTTGTTTTATGGCATATCAACCTTTTGGGGGCCATTTAATGCTAAATCAAGACATTTTTGATAAACAAAGAACATAAGTAATGTTATATATGCACATGAACCATTCATATATAACAACTATTATGGAACAGAGTGAGCACATACTTTTGTTCACTATAATGTATGCCTTTAAAAAAATACAGTACTTGAATAAAATTTATAATTTTGTAGTTATGTAGTGAAAATTCTTTCATGATTCAAATGTCTGTCTTCGTTTACAATCCAAGGTTTGTGCTATCAGTCATGATCAAAAATTCTATATTTAAGGTTAAGATGATTACATTTAGAATCTGTGGCAAGGAGGATTGCATCTTGGATTAAAAGATAGTTTCTTGATGGAGAGGGCATAATTTGGGATTGATTGAAGACTTTGTGGCAAGGAGAAATTCAGAATCAAGTTGGGCACAATTTAGTATGGGAAGCTTAATTTAGAATTAGGGAGGAACAGCTAAATTAAGGTACTGATAATATCTTGAAGTATTTGGATTTGCATGCAGAAATTATTGTCAGAGAAAGACCAAACACTCCTTACCCTTTGCAGGTATCATGAAAGGTCTGCTATAATATGTGAAAAAATAGATGAATAAATAAATAAAGTACATAGACAGGTCCATTCTTATCTGTTCTCTGGTGGAGCAATGCTGATAATTCTCTTAGAAAAAAAAAAGAAAAAAAAAGAATTAAGAGTTCTTAGATGTCTCTCAGCATGACAAACAGCTGTTCTTTGTTTGGGCTGCCATTTTGCTTCTATCTGCTAAAATCTTCTATAAACATGTGCTTAAGTATTTCCATTTAACTAGCAGGACCTGTGGATATACTACAGAAGGATAATTTAATTATTTTATCTATTGATATGTTTACTTAAGAGCTATTGCATAATAGTTCAATATGTAAAAAGTATAATAATCTTGATTTAACTCTCTCTCACACTTTTTTTTTCTTTCCTTCTTTTCATTTTTTCATTGTGTTTTATTTAAACAAATTAACATTGTCACTTCCTTGCACACACACCTCTCTATATATTTCCCCTACACTATTTCTTTCTTATATTTTTTCTGTGTAACATGTCCTTTTTCCCCTTTCTTTCTTTATAATGAAAATGGAATATTCCATTATTTAGCTAGGGTGTAGAAATTAGAATTCAGTGTATAAGCAACACCCGATAATCAGGGTTTACATTTTTGCATTTCCTCTTGGCTGATTTGGACGGTCTCATTTTTAACCAGAGGGTGTTGCAAGATATCAATGGTTGTACATTAAAGGAACACAAGTACTGATATATAGATTTTTCAAATTAAAACTTACTCCCATTTGTTAATGATGAATTGGTAGTCTTTTCTGTTTTGGTTCCACTCTTCATTCTTCATTCTAGAACTCTGGTGTTTTACTAACTTAATCATTGCAAGGCACCAAATTGTTTTAGTTCTGAGAATGATGTTAAACTCTATCTGATGATGAGGTTCCAGTTCTGGAGGTCTGGGTAATGTGGAGCACCCCTTCATCACCATTGCTCCCTAGTACACTTTGACCCAGAGTGGTGGTACCTGTTAGGGTCCCATCTATGGATTAAATAGTAGAATGTGTTTATAAAAAAATTGAGTATCCATTAAGAATGAATTTATTTCAAAACTTTGTTGGCATTAAATGACCCACCGAGGTTGATATGCTATAAAACAAACCTAACCAAACCAAGTTGTTTTAACATCAATTTCTTCTAATGACTAAGCCTATTTTTATTTATGCATTTTTTTAAATGTTTTTTTTTGGGGGGGGGTTTCTAAATGTTTTTTCAGATATCTTCTTTGCCTTTTAGCAAATTCATAAACACCAAACCACATGAAAATCAGAAACTAAGCATTTTTTCTTTTTGTTTTGTTTTGTTTTGCAACTAAATTAAAAACCTTGGTGTTTTTCCAGAAGATGACATTCAATATTAATGTCTGTAGTAATATAAAAAAAAAATTGATATGGAAAGGTAATACTTACATTTGCAATCCAGATAAGTAAGTTAGCTTAATTTTTTACTGAACAGTTACTTTTAACTATTTTGATTTTTTGAACTGTTGTCCTCATTTTTATTGTGATCTATAAAAAATATTTTGATGAGATCTTCAGTATTTCTTCAATATCTTGCTTGCTCAACAATCAATCTATTCAAAAGGATTTCCCAATTTGAATCATTGTTATGCTCAGATAGACAAGGAACACCTGAAGAAGGTTGGAGTGTACAACAGCCAACACCTATTTTTATATATCATAATAAAGATAAGGACAACAGTCTAAAAAATTAAAATGATCCATATCAAGCCTCATCTCAAAAATTCAGACAAGTTACTTTTCAGTCTCAAAACTTATCTGCACTGTCAGCAGGGCATAGAATATACTGATTGTATCCTCTGCAGAGGGGTAAGGCCTCCCTCAAAAAAGGACTCTCCTGGTATGGTACTAAACTTCATATCATGGTAAGCCTCCAGTTCTGGAGACCTTGGAAGTGTGAAGTACCCCTTCATTGACATTACTCCAAGGTCCACTGACCTGAGTGATGGTGCCTATTGGGGTCCCATCTATGAGGCTTAGAATATGCTGACTGCATTTCCTGCAAAGGGATAAGAGCCCCACTCCCCCCAAAAATGCAATGTCCTAAATCTGATGTTGAGACTCCAGTTCTGTAGATTTGGGGAGTGTAGAGTACTCTTTCTTTGCCATGATACGGAATTGTAGTATCATCTATGGGTCAAATAGATCTGTCTGAAAATTATTCATATTTGATAAGAATACTTGAAATCATATAACCATGAATTATTAGTATTAAGAATATTGGCTTATAATTGTTTATGAAAGAATTATTATTATTAGTTATTTAAAACCATATACATGTGTGCAAACAAAGGACTAACATTAAATAGGAATTATTACTTGAAACTATATAATTATTTGCATTTGATAGGAGTATTTGAAAACACACACATGTGTGCAAATTCTTTGTGTTTGATAGGAATAATTCATATAAGTGTGTACAAAAGACTTAAAAAATGAAATATTAATATACCTGGGCTTTGTTTAATTAAGATTGTCCATATCTGTATGGAATAGATAGTAGGCTCAATCAAGGGGCCAGTAATCCTTCTTTTCACAGGAGCCCCATCAATTTGACTTTGAATAAATAGTAGCTACCTGTGCTTAGTAAGAGATCAAGATTTGGATCAAAGAAGTTGCAAAACGAAAAAATCAAGATTTTGGGTGACCACTTAAGCAACAGCAAGTACTTTAAGCAAGCTGAGTCCTTTGTTAATCAAAATGACTTAAGTCGGTATTAAATGACCCAAAAAGGGTTGATATGCCATAAAACAAAACAACCAGCTTCTATTTATTTCATTTTTGCTGTCAGTTAAAAATTTACACTGAACATTGAACAGTGGAAATTGTTACCATAAAAGATGAATCCACTTAACAGAAAAAATATAACAATTATATTTTTTCTATTATCATTTGAAGTGAAATTTGTATTACAAAAATGGTCAGACTTATGTAGAGATATTTTATTAGGTTTAAGTCAGTGACATTTAAGAAATCTATCAAATATTTAAATATTATTTTATCACATAAATTTTGTTTGTTTGTTATTCCTAACTAAGCAATAGTTCTGTATATTTTACATATCCAGCCTGAAGAAGTACCTAAAAACCTAAGTTGTAATGTTTAATTATGGGCAAAAAAGATAAAAATTATTTGTATTAGGTAGAAATATTTGAAATCATATAACTATGTTCATATTATTTGTATTGAGAATAGTCACTTGAAACTATAACAAAGGATTATTAGTTACTTGAAAACCATATAATTGTGTACAAATTTTTAGCATTTTACTGTATGGAAATTATTAGTATAATCAAAACCATATAACAGTGTAAATTATTAGTATTAAGAATGGTTACTTGAAATTATAATTGTTTACAAATGATTATCATTAGTTACTGGATACCGTGTAATTTCATTAAAAAAAGACTGACTTCAGCATTAAAAAACACTCTACTGGAGTTGACAATCTGTAAAACCAACCATCTTTATTATTTTAGATTAACATCCCATAAAACCATTGATTATAAATATTTCTGTTTACAGTCCATGACACTATTGAGGCCTATTTTGTATTTTGCTCAAGTTTTTACTGCTAGTTTAAACCTATTATATCATTGAATAGAGCTTGTTAAAAATCTTTCTTTTGCACATAAGATATATTTTTTCTCTCTTGCCATTCATCAAAGATATATTTGTTTCCTAATAACATCAAAGTCCTGCCTCAATGGTGTTGTGATATGTAAAGTAAACAAGACCTATATCTGCACTATATTCTGATATTATTTTCTAAAAAGATTTATATTTTGACAAAATAGATGGAAAATATTAATGCAGTTGTGAAATGAAACAATGGAATTTACAAAAAATAGTTACATGTGGTAACATAAGATCATTAGATATTTTTTGGTTTTATATATATTATATATATATATATATATATGAGAAAGGTTCTGTGCGTCTGTTTGTACAACAACAAAGTGCACATCTTTTTATAAAGAAAAATCGGTGGAGATTAGCAAAGACCAAAGTTTAATAAAATCTACAACTTCTTTTTATCTGAGAGGAGGTTAAAAAAACTTTTAACTTTCATTTTCCATAAGAAAAACCAAAGTAAAAATATAATAAAAGTATAAATCAATGATATATTTAAAAAATAAGAAATAAAACAAATCAATGAAGTTGAAAACATAATAAAAAGCAAATAAAACAAAAATACAAATGAGAATAATACAAATAACTTAAAACAATATATAAAGAATAAAAGATAATAAAACAAATCTATATATAATGAAGATTTGGTGTCTGTCTATCACTGAAACTAAGTTACTGCTTATGTCACAATATCCACAGGATTTGCATAAGTTTATCAATGAGTATCTAATTTATAGTCATTAATACATAGAATATAGAACAACTGTATATACTCAGAAATAAGTATGCAACATTAAATGGTCCACATTGTTTGTTTAAACAAATTTTAATAAATACATACCAGGTATTATTGTTTTATATATAGTTTGTTTTATTTTCATATATATTAAAAGTTATCTAAAGTAAAGAGTTTTACGAGAAAATTATTTTCAAACAAGAAATAGTCACATGATTAATTAATAATTTATATTTATTTACAGTGAAAAAAAAATTCTGTTTTGATTATCATCTCTCATAAAATTTTGTTTATGACATACAATAATCAAAACTGTTCTGTTTTGACCTCCTCAAAAGAAAAAACTTAACATATTTGAATTAATTTGAATTTAACTGTTAGAAACTTGATCTTATTAGAAAGAAAACATATCTATCTAAATTTTGAGAGCAAAACTATCTTTTATGTCAATTATTTAAAAAAATCATAAGATTTCAAAAATCTGTTTACATTTTTTTTATAAAAGAGTGTAACAAAATTAACTTTAACCTCGCCTGGTGTTTTTTTTTGGGGTGAGTCGGGGATAGTTATATATAAATATATAGAAATTTATTTTCAATTTTTTAAATCCTGGGCAAGGCTGGGTAGCAGTGCTAGTTCATATTAAAATAATCTTGAGTCACTTTCATTTTTTTTCTTTCGTTTTTTTTTTCTTTTATAAATGTTAACACTTTGTACAGCGTGCATTAATTTTTTTTTTTTTTTTTACTGTAGAAATAATTCTAGACTGAAGAAACCTTTCTTTTATGTGATTGTAATCATTTTTAATATTTTTTGTTTTAATAAAAATGAATTCAATAAAGCTTTCTAATATGATTCGCTGAACTAAGCCTAGTCAATATCAATAAGTCTATCTGATTCTGTTTATTATGATCAAACCATTGTTATGGTAGCTTATTGACCCTAAGCCACTGAACTAAACGTTGGCACTTAAATGAATAATGATAATACATCCTACTGCACTGAAATATATTCTTTTATTCACCCTGACTAACACTGAAATTTTCAGCTCTTTTCTTTATTCTATCCAAATGAATGAGGACTCTACCCTAGATATTCCGCGACTATCAAAAGTGACATAATTTTCTTTTACTCTGTTTTTAATGTCACTTTATGAGCCAAGTGAGTGATGTTACTTATTCTCGGCCGTACTCGTGCAGCAAATTTGTCTTGTCACATCCCCTGCAACTTTTACTAGAAGGTGCATAAATTTATATCTTACTCATGGTGATTGATGATGTTGAGACCTGACAGATATTCCAAGAGCTCCGCAGACCTGCCACTGCAGGTCACAAAGAGGCATCATTTTCTTGAAAGGTTTTTCTTTTCCATCAACTATATGATAAATTTGTCCTGTAATTCACCTTATCTTGTCAATCTTTGAATTCTCCGCTCTTTACTAATGTGATGACAATATCTCCTTCCTTTTTCTTTTTTTCCTTTTTCGTTTCTCCTCTTCGTCCTTGTCTGCACTCTGCACTTGCTTGTTCCTTTTTATGATTATTCTCTATCTATCCGCTATCTTTGTTCAAATCATATTATCTTTCTTAGTTTAATGAAGTGTTGGTTGCCCCAGAGTTTTGAAGTAAAAACAGTTGTTCGCTGATGTTCCTCATAAGGAAGCCTTAAAAATAACTAGAGAAAGACAAGGAAAAAAATGTCACTTTCTGTCAATTTGATTTTGTTTTCACCTCTGGATGAATATGTACACATTCACACACATACATTTCTGTGTGAACATTATATATATATATATATATATATATATATATATATATGCTCACATTTGTATGTGTAATTGATTAGAACTGAGAATTCAGAAAATATTGGTTTAAAAATAAATGCATAGAATTTGATTGCTTTTTGATAAGAATATTTCAAATTCGATTTTTTTAAATCGTCTGAAGAGTTTATTTTAAAACAGGCACCAGCTGTTGTCAGCAAACAACATTTTGTATGATTTTAAAAAAAAAATGAGATTAGATGTTTTATACTAAATATTTTAATGTATACATCTCTTGACACAAGAGAAGTTTTCAAATGTATTTTAAAGGAAGTTTTTTTTTTTATATCATTGGAATCTAATGCAAATCTTTTGGAGGCATCTATAAATAAGAATCTGTAGATAACAGGATATGTTGGAACCATATACATTCAGAGTAAGATACGGGCTGCTTTAAAGTTCTGCAGTGTTTATTATTTAGGCATGTTTAAAAAAGAAACTTGAATTACTTGTTTTAAACTTCTTGAACAGAAAAATTGTTAAATTTGCACTAATTTTTTTTTAATGCTAAACACTTGGATACTTTGGCTAAACAAAAAAAAATGATTCTTTAGGTAAGTGTTGTAACTCAAATTTCAAAGTTAACTGAGAAATAATTGGAAGAAACACAATACATATGAAGGACAAGGAAAAAAGTTTACTAAGCAAAGATACAAGGTGAACTGAGTAATTAATAATTGCTAGGTTGAATTAACAAGTCCGTAAGATTGTGTTTTTTTTTCTTCTTTCAAGGTTTCGTCAAATATTATTTACAAGAAAAACAGATGATTCTATTCTTCTTATATGACAGTAAGAGATGAATAAACTGACAAAACTATCAATTGATATTTCAGTTTTAAAGGTTTTGGTAGAAAATGGTTTAAAAACTCATAAAGCTTGAAACAAAGTTTAATGTAACCACTGGGATCATCTCAAATCATTTGAGAGTGATTGGAAAAATCCTTTCCAAATGAGCACCATTTGAATTGAATGAGGAACAACAAATTCAGTTATTTAAAGATTTGCATTAATTATTTTCATGTATATTGATTTGATCAGAGTTTGCTGTGTAAAATGAATTTTGGAGAATTATTTTTCATAATGTCAAATAAATGTGGAAAATGTACAATAACTGAAAATAGATGATAACTTTAAACATGAACTGAAATTGTAACTGTGGCAGTAGTTTTCTTTATATTTAATACTCTTCTTAAATCTTTCATTAAAAATACTAGGAAATATCACAACAATAATATTTGTTACATTTGCATTAAAAAATTCATACAGTAAATATAAATTTTTTTATGGGACATAGATAGTATCATTTATCTGTGGTACTCTTCTTAAATCTTCAGGAGTAGTTTTATGTCAGTTGATTATACTTTATTTAAAATTCCAACAAGATACAAAAACTGATGGTTAGTTCATTGTAATTGAGCAGAAGGAATAGGACTTTATTTGAATTGAATGAGTTCTGAGGTGAATAGATAGTGAACTTTAAAATATGCCATATTACAGGTAAAAAAAAAATACCAAGAAAATTTGGTACAGCCTTGAGGGAAATTTGGTAGGCAAAGATTTAAATCAGTTGAAGGTAAAAAAAAACAAACTCTATTTAACTCTGCCTATTCACATGATTTCTTTTCTGCAGGTTAACTCTTTTTTTCAATCATCTAAACTATTTCCTTACAAATATGTATTACCCAACCCCTTCACTTAAGCAGGATGTGACACAAGGTCAATTTTAAGTGGAGTTTAACAGGTTTCCATTCAGAGTTTTCCTTCTCCTTGACTGATTGCCATACCAATGCTAAAGAGCCCAGTCCTCCCTACTATTTACGTATAGCTGGAGGGAGAAATGTTGAATGCATACCTTACTCAAGAATATTAGCACTATCCAACCAGCCTCATCCAGGATTTGAACTCTGTTCACTGTGTCCATTTCCTATGACAGTAACCATTACACAAAGGGCATCTTATTCCTTGTTTGACATGAAAGATTTATTTCTTTGAAAGTAAGAATATTTCAGAATCAAATTGATGAATTATTTACCATAATAATTTGCATATAATATACACCCCTAAATTTTTTGTGACAGAATTGAAATAATATATTTTGTATATAATACACATTGACTTGTCCTTTTCCTAGATTGGTTGTCCATCCCAATGGCTGAGTCCCAAATATTTACTTATAACTCGGAAGAGAATGAACTTTTCACTGCCAATATTCATTATACTATATCTCCTGATCACACATTTACCTTCACAAATTACTTTTAATTGTTGCTTATTAGCAAATATAATGACCATTCAGATTGGTGTATATTTATGTCTGTTGTTTTGAAATTGGTCAATAGTAAAGTGTTCTTTAAAACTAGTTTAGTTGGTTTTTATGGCATGTCAACCCTTGTTGGGGTTATTTTATGCCAAAGACATTTTTTTTTTATTTTGATGGGTATTCAATTTTTATTTTTAACTTAATTTTTCTTCTAAACACATTTTTTCTATCACTCAGGGTCAGAGTGGACCTAGGAGTAATGGTAATGAAGGGGTAATCCACATTCCCCACAGATCCAGAACTGGAACAATAAGACCTTCAGCCACAACTTTCTAGCACATATATCATAAAAAAAGGTTGGAGCTTGCTATAAAGGCAATAGGGTTGGGATAATTATATGGGTGCTAGGGCTTGACATGACCAGCCAATTTATTGGAGGAGTTTAAAAGTAGGAGAATGTACAGTGGCTTTTAAGAGGTAATGAACAAATAAAACAGATGTTGGGTAAATGAGCATTTTTTAGCAATAGAGTATGGCTAGTTTGAATTCAGAGTTTTCCTTCTCTTAAAGTGGTTAGTTTAACAAGGCTAAAGAACCGAGTATGCCCTACTATTTAGTTATAGCTGCAGACACAAGAGATGGATTCATGCCTTTCCAAAAAGCATTAGTGTGAAGTGAAACAGACTCACAGAAAACAGGATTTGAACTTGGTTTACTGATTCCATTTCCTAAGACAATAACCGATACACTGCCAGGGCCTTCTCTATATCCTCTTATATATATATCTATGTATGTGTATATATATATATATATATATATATATATATATATAGTATCTCGTTTTCATATAATGACTAATTTTAAGAAGAATTATGGTAGTTATTATAACTGCAGAAACAATTTTCTAAAACTCAATCTCAATTGTATTTTTTTTGTATATATATATATATATATATATACTAGAAAAATGTGAACCGTTGGGTCACCCATTAAGCTCTGGGTAGATAACTGTGATCAGAAAAGAAGTGAGTTTGCAAAGTGAATTAATTTTTAAAAAGAAATAGGACTGGAGAATTTTTTAAATTCATTAAAATTATTTTGTGAGATTTCTAAGAAAGGGAACCTTTTACCAAATTTAAATGAACCTGATTCTTGAAATTCTATTAATAGCTAAGGTGTTGAGATACTAAGTTATGGGGATGATTAAAAATCATTTTTTTATGTAATATCAAAAATAATATGTCTCAAACAAAACTGTAGTGAAAAAAGATTTGAAAATAAAGTAAAATGTTTTATACTTCTTCAGTAGTTTAATTAACAAAAAACAAAACAAAAAAACATTATCAACAATTTTTACCCTGAAAGAAGTGAAAGAGAAGCTGAGAGGATGGGAATTGTTATTAGCTAAACAGGGTGGTAAACAGAGATTTCTCTTGATTGCTGGTTTAGTGGTGGCAGGGGCCAAGTGAGTGGGTTATTCTCATGCTTTACTCTCATTGCTCTCACAGACATACTAAAATATATAAGGGAGGGGTATATATATATATATATATATATATATATATATATAGAGAGAGAGAGAGAGAGATAGAAAGAGAGGAATTGATAAGTAAGAGATGGGTTGCTTTTGAGAGTTAATTGCAAATTACTGCTAATTAAAACAATGAAAATTAATTTTTTCCCAACATAATTCAATCCCAGAAGTAAGGAATATTTCAGTATTTAATTTTAGTCATTAAACAGGAAAAAAGCCTTCGGGAAACAAACATTGATTAGCCCAGCTTTGCTTGTAATGTAATAATAATAATAATAATAATAATATATATATAATTATATATATATATATATATATATATATACTTTTTTCATGATGAAGAATGTGTTATGTACATCTTGTAGAGAAAAATAGACTTTGTAAATCAGACCTTGCACAATTGACAATAAAAGTTTACTAAGCAAAGATACAAGGTGAACTGAGTAATTAATAATTGCTAGGTTGAATTAACAAGTCCCGTAAGATTGTGTTTTTTTCTTCTTTCAAGGTTTCGTCAAATATTATTTACAAGAAAAACAGATGATTCTATTCTTCTTATATGACAGTAAGAGATGAATAAACTGACAAAACTATCAATTGATATTTCAGTTTTAAAGGTTTTGGTAGAAATGGTTAAAAACTCATAAAGCTTGAAACAAAGTTTAATGTAACCACTGGGATCATCTCAAATCATTTGAGAGTGATTGGAAAAATCCTTTCCAAATGAGCACCATTTGAATTGAATGAGGAACAACAAATTCAGTTATTTAAAATTTGCATTAATTATTTTCATGTATATTGATTTGATCAGAGTTTGCTGTGTAAAATGAATTTTGGAGAATTATTTTTCATAATGTCAAATAAATGTGGAAAATGTACAATAACTGAAAATAGATGATAACTTTAAACATGAACTGAAATTGTAACTGTGGCAGTAGTTTTCTTTATATTTAATACTCTTCTTAAATCTTTCATTAAAAATACTAGGAAATATCACAACAATAATATTTGTTACATTTGCATTAAAAAATTCATACAGTAAATATAAAATTTTTTATGGGACATAGATAGTATCATTTATCTGTTATCTTCTTAAATCTTCAGGAGTAGTTTTTATGTCAGTTGATTATACTTTATTTAAAATTCCAACAAGATACAAAACCTGATGGTTAGTTCATTGTAATTGAGCAGAAGGAATAGGACTTTATTTGAATTGAATGAGTTCTGAGGTGAATAGATAGTGAACTTTAAAATATGCCATATTACAGGTAAAAAAAAAATACCAAGAAAATTTGGTACAGCCTTGAGGGAAATTTGGTAGGCAAAGATTTAAATCAGTTGAAGGTAAAAAAAACAAAAAACTCTATTTAACTCTGCCTATTCAATGATTTCTTTTCTGCAGGTTAACTCTTTTTTTCAATCATCTAAAACTATTTCCTTACAAATATGTATTACCACCCACTCCCTTCACTTAAGCACAATATCCACAGGATTTGCATAAGTTTATCAATGAGTATCTAATTTATAGTCATTAATACATAGAATATAGAACAACTGTATATACTCAGAAATAAAGTATGCAACATTAAATGGTCCACATTGTTTGTTTAAACAAATTTTAATAAATACATACCAGGTATTATTGTTTTATATATAGTTGTTTTATTTTCATATATATTAAAAGTTATCTAAAGTAAAGAGTTTTACGAGAAAATTATTTTTCAAACAAGAAATAGTCACATGATTAATTAATATTTATATTTATTTACAGTGAAAAAAAAATTCTGTTTGATTATCATCTCTTCATAAAATTTTGTTTATGACATACAATAATCAAAACTGTTCTGTTTTTGACCCTCCTCAAAAAAAAACTTAACATATTTGAATTAATTGAATTTAACTGTTAGAAACTTGATCTTATTAGAAAGAAAACATATCTATCTAAATTTTGAGAGCAAAACTATCTTTTTATGTCAATTATTTAAAAAAATCATAAGATTTCAAAAATCTGTTTACATTTTTTTATAAAAGAGTGTAACAAAATTAACTTTAACCTTGCCTGGTGTTTTTTGGGGTGAGTCGGGATAGTTATATATAATATATAGAAATTTATTTTCAATTTTTTAAATCCTGGCAAGGCTGGGTAGCAGTGCTAGTTCATATTAAAATAATCTTGAGTCACTTTCATTTTTTTTCTTTCGTTTTTTTTTCTTTTACAAAATGTTAACACTTTGTACAGCGTGCATTAATTTTTTTTTTTTTTTTTACTGGTAGAAATAATTCTAGACTGAAGAAACCTTTCTTTTATGTGATTGTAATCATTTTAATATTTTTGTTTTAATAAAAATGAATTCAATAAAGCTTTCTAATATGATTCGCTGAACTAAGCCTAGTCAATATCAATAAGTCTATCTGATTCTGTTTATTATGATCAAACCATTGTTATGGTAGCTTATTGACCTAAGCCACTGAACTAAACGTTGGCACTTAAATGAATAATGATAATACATCCTACTGCACTGAAATATATTCTTTTATTCACCTGACTAACACTGAATTTTCAGCTCTTTTCTTTATTCTATCCAAATGAATGAGGACTCTACCCTAGATATTCCGCGACTATCAAAAGTGACATAATTTTCTTTTACTCTGTTTTTAATGTCACTTTATGAGCCAAGTGAGTGAGGATGTTACTTATTCTCGCCGTACTCGTGCAGCAAATTTGTCTTGTCACATCCCTGCAACTTTTACTAGAAGGTGCATAAATTTATATCTTACTCATGGTGATTGATGATGTTGAGACCGACAGATATTCCAAGAGCTCCGCAGACCTGCCACTGCAGGTCACAAAAGAGCATCATTTTTCTTGAAAGTTTTTCTTTTCCATCAACATATATGATAAATTTGTCCTGTAATTCACCTTATCTTGTCAATCTTTGAATTCTCCGCTCTTTACTAATGTGATGACAATATCTCCTTCCTTTTTCTTTTTTTCCTTTTTCGTTTTCCTCTTCGTCCTTGTCTGCACTCTGCACTTGCTTGTTCCTTTTATGATTATTCTCTATCTATCCGCTATCTTTGTTCAAATCATATTATCTTTCTTAGTTTAATGAAGTGTTGGTTGCCCCAGAGTTTTGAAGTAAAACAGTTGTTCGCTGATGTTCCTCATAAGGAAGCCTTAAAAATAACTAGAGAAAGACAAGGAAAAAAATGTCACTTTCTGTCAATTTGATTTTGTTTCACCTCTGGATGAATATGTACACATTCACACACATACATTTCTGTGTGAACATTATATATATATATATATATATATATATATATATATATATATGCTCACATTGTATGTGTAATTGATTAGAACTGAGAATTCAGAAAATATTGGTTTAAAAATAAATGCATAGAATTTGATTGCTTTTGATAAGAATATTTCAAATTTGATTTTTTTAAATCGTCTGAAGAGTTTATTTTAAAACAGGCACCAGCTGTTGTCAGCAAACAACATTTTGTATGATTTTAAAAAAAAATGAGATTAGATGTTTTTACTAAATATTTTAATGTATACATCTCTTGACACAAGAGAAGTTTCAAATGTATTTTAAAGGAAGTTTTTTTTTTATATCATTGGAATCTAATGCAAATCTTTTGGAGGGCATCTATAAATAAGAATCTGTAGATAACAGGATATGTTGGAACCATATACATTCAGAGTAAGATACGGGCTGCTTTAAAGTTCTGCAGTGTTTATTATTTAGGCATGTTTAAAAAACAAACTTGAATTACTTGTTTTAAACTTCTTGAACAGAAAAATTGTTAAATTTGCACTAATTTTTTTTTAATGCTAAACACTTGGATACTTTGGCTAAACAAAAAAAAATGATTCTTTAGGTAAGTGTTGTAACTCAAATTTCAAAGTTAACTGAGAAATAATTGGAAGAAACACAACAAATATGAAGGACAAGGAAAAAAGTTTACTAAGCAAAGATACAAGGTGAACTGAGTAATTAATAATTGCTAGGTTGAATTAACAAGTCCCGTAAGATTGTGTTTTTTTCTTCTTTCAAGGTTTCGTCAAATATTATTTACAAGAAAAACAGATGATTCTATTCTTCTTATATGACAGTAAGAGATGAATAAACTGACAAAACTATCAATTGATATTTCAGTTTTAAAGGTTTTGGTAGAAAATGGTTTAAAAACTCATAAAGCTTGAAACAAAGTTTAATGTAACCACTGGGATCATCTCAAATCATTTGAGAGTGATTGGAAAAATCCTTTCCAAATGAGCACCATTTGAATTGAATGAGGAACAACAAATTCAGTTATTTAAAGATTTGCATTAATTATTTTCATGTATATTGATTTGATCAGAGTTTGCTGTGTAAAATGAATTTTGGAGAATTATTTTTCATAATGTCAAATAAATGTGGAAAATGTACAATAACTGAAAATAGATGATAACTTTAAACATGAACTGAAATTGTAACTGTGGCAGTAGTTTTCTTTATATTTAATACTCTTCTTAAATCTTTCATTAAAAATACTAGGAAATATCACAACAATAATATTTGTTACATTTGCATTAAAAAATTCATACAGTAAATATAAAATTTTTTATGGGACATAGATAGTATCATTTATCTGTAATATTCTTCTTAAATCTTCAGGAGTAATTTTATGTCAGTTGATTATACCTTATTTAAAATTCCAACAAGATACAAAAACTGATGGTTAGTTCATTGTAATTGAGCAGAAGGAATAGGACTTTATTTGAATTGAATGAGTTCTGAGGTGAATAGATAGTGAACTTTAAAATATGCCATATTACAGGTAAAAAAAAAATACCAAGAAAATTTGGTACAGCCTTGAGGGAAATTTGGTAGGCAAAGATTTAAATCAGTTGAAGGTAAAAAAAACAAAAAAACTCTATTTAACTCTGCCTATTCATATGATTTCTTTTCTGCAGGTTAACTCTTTTTTTCAATCATCTAAACTATTTCCTTACAAATATGTATTACCCAACCCCTTCACATAAGCAGGATATGACACAAGGTCAATTTTAAGTGGAGTTTAACAGGTTAGCATTCAGAGTTTTCCTTCTCCTTGACTGATTGCCATACCAATGCTAAAGAGCCCAGTCCTCCCTACTATTTACGTATAGCTGGAGGGAGAAATGTTGAATGCATACCTTACTCAATAATATTAGCACTATCCAACCAGCCTCATCCAGGATTTGAACTCTGTTCACTGTGTCCATTTCCTATGACAGTAACCATTACACAAAGGGCATCTTATTCCTTGTTTGACGTGAAAGATTTATTTCTTTATAAGTAAGAATATTTCAGAATCAAATTGATGAATTATTTACCATAATAATTTGCATATAATATACACCCCTAAATTTTTGTGACAGAATTGAAATAATATATTTTGTATATAATACACATTGACTTGTCCTTTTCCTAGATTGGTTGTCCATCCCAATGGCTGAGTCCCAAATATTTACTTATAACTCGGAAGAGAATGAACTTTTCACTGCCAATATTCATTATACTATATCTCCTGATCACACATTTACCTTCACAAATTACTTTTAATTGTTGCTTATTAGCAAATATAATGACCATTCAGATTGGTGTATATTTATGTCTGTTGTTTTGAAATTGGTCAATAGTAAAGTGTTCTTTAAAACTAGTTTGGTTGGTTTTTATGGCATGTCAACCCTTGTTGGGTTATTTTTATGCCAAAGACATTTTTTTTTATTTTGATGGGTATTCAATTTTTATTTTTAACTTAATTTTTCTTCTAAACACATTTTTTCTATCACTCAGGGTCAGAGTGAACCTAGGAGTAATGGTAATGAAGGGGTACTCCACATTCCCCACAGATCCAGAACTGGAACAATAAGACCTTCAGCCACAACTTTCTAGCACATATATCATAAAAAAAGGTTGGAGCTTGCTATAAAGGCAATAGGGTTGGGATAATTATATGGGTGCTAGGGCTTGACATGACCAGCCAATTGATTGGAGGAGTTTAAAAGTAGGAGAATGTACAGTGGCTTTTAAGAAGTAATGAACAAATAAAACAGATGTTGGGTAAATGAGCATTTTTTAGCAATAGAGTATGGCTAGTTTGAATTCAGAGTTTTCCTTCTCTTAAACTGGTTAGTTTAACAAGGCTAAAGAACCGAGTATGCCCTACTATTTAGTTATAGCTGCAGACACAAGAGATGGATTCATGCCTTTCCAAAAAGCATTAGTGTGAAGTGAAACAGACTCACAGAAAACAGGATTTGAACTTGGGTTACCGATTCCATTTCCTAAGACAATAACTGATACACTGCCAGGGCCTTCTCTATATCTCTCTCTCTATATATATCTATGTATGTATATATATATATATATATATAGTATCTCGTTTTCATATAATGACTAATTTTAAGAAGAATTATGGTAGTTATTATAACTGCAGAAACAATTTTCTAAAACTCAATCTCAATTGTTATTTTTTTGTATATATATATATATATATATATATATATATATATATATATATACTAGAAAATGTGAACCGATGGGTCACCCATTAAGCTCTGGGTAGATAACTGTGATCAGAAAAGAAGTGAGTTTGCAAAGTGAATTAATTTTTAAAAAGAAATAGGACTGGAGAATTTTTTAAATTCATTAAAATTATTTTGTAAGATTTCTAAGAAAGGGAAGCTTTTACCAAATTTAAATGAACCTGATTCTTGAAATTCTATTAATAGCTAAGGTGTTGAGATACTAAGTTATGGGGATGATTAAAAATCATTTTTTTATGTAATATCAAAAATAATCTGTCTCAAACAAAACTGTAGTGAAAAAAAATTTGAAAATAAAGTAAAATGTTTTATACTTCTTCAGTAGTTTAATTAACAAAAAACAAAACAAAAAAACATTATCAACAATTTTTACCCCGAAAGAAGTGAAAGAGAAGCTGAGAGGATGGGAATTGTTATTAGCTAAACAGGGTGGTAAACAGAGATTTCTCTTGATTGCTGGTTTAGTGGTGGCAGGGGACAAGTGAGTAGGTTATTCTCATGCTTTACTCTCATTGCTCACAGACATACTAAAATATATAAGGGAGGGGAATATATATATATATATATATATATATATATTATATAGAGAGAGAGAGAGAGAGAGATAGAAAGAGAGGAATTGATAAGTAAGAGATGGGTTGCTTTTGAGAGTTAATTGCAAATTACTGCTAATTAAAACAATGAAAATTAATTTTTTCCCAACATAATTCAATCCCAGAAGTAAGGAATATTTCAGTATTTAATTTTAGTCATTAAACAGGAAAAAAGCCTTCGGGAAACAAACATTGATTAGCCCAGCTTTGCTTGTAATGATAATAATAATAATAATAATAATATTAATTAATAATATATTATAATATATATTATATATATATACTTTTTTCATGATGAAGAATGTGTTATGTACATCTTGTAGAGAAAATAGACTTTGTAAATCAGACCTTGCACAATTGACAATATATATATGTATATATTTTTATTCTAACAACATAAAAGTCTGTGAAATCTGTGTGATTCTATTCTCTGCTCTTGTTAATAAAATCTGATGCTGTCATTTGTAGGTTATATTTGCCCAGTCTTGATAAGCAATATTCTGGTGGCATTTTCTACTGTCTTCATTTTCTTTCTGGTATTTTTGGGTAATGTAATCAGAGGACTGGGCGAGTTGAGGGGGGGGGGAAGCAATGATTCTTAGGGTATCATTCTTGCTGAGAGAGAGCACTATTTTTAGACACTAATAGCTGCTGGAAATACATTAGAATGTTTTTTTGTTTCATATATATATATATATATATATATATATATATATATAATGTGTGTGTCTGCCATAGCTGTGCATTTAAATACCAAGCCAAATGTATATGTTTTATTTTCTAGCACCAATGACATTCCCAATGAACATTTACTTTTCCAGACACTGATTGTCAGAATCACTTATAGATCTTTGCCTTTAACAGATGATAAATAATTTGGACGAGTGCCAGCAACTTTTTCTGATTAATGTTAAGCAACAAAGAATAAAAGCTTTGTATATTGGCTTCTATTTCATATAATCTGTCATATGGAATTAGGATTTGCTTTGACTTGCATGGTTTTCAATTGAGAAAGTAAAATTGTTCAAGCTAAAGGCCTAGTGATAAGAATTTGACTTCAAGCAATCATGTCTAATGTTTAAATTTGAATGTTAAATCATTATGACTCATTACTCTTGTATTTGAGAGGGCACCTTGTGTGGTATAATACTTGACAAACAAGGCTAGCAGACGTTTTTTAGTGAGTTCGATTCTCACTGGGTGCTCTATACTTCTAGATTTGTGCAGAATTCTTATATTTGAGAGGGGAAATTATCTGGTATAATACTGGGCAAACAAGGCTAACAGGACATTTTTTAGCGAGTTTAGTTCTCACTGGGTGCTCTATACTTCTAGATGTGTGCAGAATTCTTATATTTGAGAGGGGGAAATTATGTGGTATAATACTGGGCAAACAAGGCTAACAGGACATTTTTTTAGTGAGTTCAACACTGGCTTCAGTTCTACTATACTTCTAGATGTGTGCAAAAACCCAAGCAAATAACTACTATTTACCATTCTTTGGGCACCTCCAAAAGTGTAATACCGCCTCATCCACTGTTCTTCTACAAAGTTGGCTTTGGCATTAAAAAACCCACAAAGGTTGATATGCCATTAAATAAAGAAATCATAAGAAATCAATAGTGTAATAGTTAACAAGCTGGGCTAGAAGGCAATGAATTTGAATTTTAGTGCTCCATACCTCTGGCCTTGTTTCAAACTAACTTAGTAACTACAGTATTTGAGACATGTAGGTGGTATTATGATAAACAGCACTGAAAATGGAATGAGTGAACAGAGTTCAAATTCTGATTGAGACTGCATTTAATTCATCTATCTCCTCTCCAGTATAGTATGGGTGGGCAACCAGTCTAGGAGATGTGGAACTGAATTCTAATCCAGGAGCTAGTGCATTTAACTCTTGTTCTGTTGCCTCAAGGTTAATCAGTGAAGTCAGAAGGCTAAGACAGATATCTCTATAAACAAAACCATGAAAGAGGGGTGCTAGTACCTGTTATGGTCTTCTCTATGGATTGAATAGAAAAAATGAGTTTAAAAGAAATGAATTTAAAAAAAAAAAAATGAGTACACTTCAGGAATGAATAAAACAAAAATATCTTTGGCATAAAATGATCCAACAAGGGTTGACATGCCATAAAACCAAACCAACCAACCAAAATGAAATATTGACTCTGATTAATGAGTGGAGTCAGTAATAATGATGATGATGAGATGGCATAACTGCTCATTATCATCATCATCATCATCATCATGAACATTTGGTAGCACTGATGTTCAGCCATGTAAGTCAAGAGAGTGATGATGGAGGGGGGGGGGGTCTGAACAATACTTTCTGCACTTTAAGCTCTTCTTTCAGGCAGGTTTCCCCATTTCCGCAGAAGAAATGGAGACGTCATCACAAATATCTATTGTCTTCACTTGATTTTGAAGGAAAGTTATCAACTTCTTAAATAAAACTCTCCAAAAAAATATAATGGACATCCTTTCAATTTTAACTGCTCACCATCAGTAATATTTCCTTTTTTTCTTAGACTCCTACTTTAAAACATTTGTGTTGGAATTAAATATATTAAATAGGAGATATTTCAGTATTAATGATTTTGAAAAATAGGTTGACTACAGACAACAATCAATCAATATATATATATATATAGTGTGTGTGTGTGTGCATGTATACTTTTTGACTTAGCATTTCTTCCTCAATTTTTTTCTCATATTTTCTCCTGATGATGACCTAAAGTCAAAACTAGTAGAAATCTATTAAAAAATAGATAACAAAAAATATCCCTGTTTGTCGCATCTCTTTTTGTTCATATCATATATATATTGGTTTGGAGGTTAACACAATGCAGGTGTAAAGAAAAAATAAGGTAACACTGATGTTGTTTAACCTGTGATTTATTCTTAATATTTCGAGATAAAATCTCTTCTTCAAAAGAACACTGGAACTGAAGTAGTTGTCGTCTTGCTATGACATTTCTAGTTAAATGGAATTTTTTTTATTCTTGAAAATGTTTTAGATGGGTTTTTTTATAACTGTATTCTCGTGTTGCATGTTTACGTGAATGCGCTTTTTTGTTTGTACATGTGCATATGTTGTCATGTCCATGTGGATGTGGACTGTGATGTTATGACGTTATCCATGCACGTGTATGAATGACCGTATCCATGTGTGTATGTGCGTATGAAAGAGCATACAAACAAAAAGTGCATTCATGTAAACATGCAACACGGGAATACAGTTATAAAAAAAATACCATCTATAACATTTAAAAAAGAAAAAATTCATTTAACTAAAAATGCCATAGCAATATGACAATTACTTCAGTTCCAGTGTTCTTCTTCTGAAGAGATTTTATCTCAAAATATTAATATTAAGAATAAATCACAGGTTAACAAACAACACCATTGTTACCTTATTTTTTCTTTACACCTGCATTGTGATAGCCTTCAAAACCAACCTCCAAACCAATATATACACAATGCTTCAAGCAAATTATAAAACCCTTATATATATATATATATATATATATATATATATATATATAGCTTTATTGTATTCTGTTGTTTATTTTATTCATATATGTGTGTGTGATATATATATTCTAAGATGACTATACATACATATATACTGTTTAAGTAATTTTAGATATTTGTTTTTTTTTTTATTCATAATTTCTGTGAGAATTTGAGTGTATTTTATCTGTATCTATAGAAATATCATCAAATCTATTGAAAACAAATTATTATTGTATATATTTTTGAAGAAGTGTTAAATTTTATACTCTTTGGAATAAATATTTTATTTGCATATTTTATGTTTTGATATTTTTTAAGCTCAAGATTATGATATGTACAAATACTACACTCTGATCCTAGGCAGATATGCTGGTATATACATTAATATCTATATACATTTTTTATAAGAACTATATTTGTGTGTGTGCATATATTGTGTATATGTAAATTGTCATTTTACACACACAAACACACATATATATATATATATGTATATATATATATATATATATATATATATATCTTTATGTGTAAATGATCATTTACACATACACACACACACACATATATATATATGTGTGTGTATATATATATATATATATATATGTGTATTATATATACATTTAATAATAATTTTTACCAAAACATATACATTATTTTTTAAAATCGGGAAACACTGATTTTTCTCAGTTTTTTTTAAAATTGTTTATTAAATACAATATATTCAATAAAAGAGAATGTCTACCTGGTTTTTCTTGGGTGTAGGGAATATTATTAAATTTTACAATATAGTAAGAAATATGTTCTATAATATATTTTTTCCTAAATTAATTAACCAATTTATTCATTTTATTTGTTTATTTGTTTATTTTTACTTAGAAGTAGATATTAGTAAAATCTATATTGAAATAGTCTCATTTCTAAATGATCAGAATGTAAATGGGGAAAATATAAAGAATTTATCATGCACAATTTTTTTTTAGAAAATTCAAAAAATTAAGTGGGGAAAAAAAATTCTACAAAGATTTTTCTAAAAGGAAAATGTAAAGCTTCGAAATAAAAAAAAATCTTTTAGTTTAATGCATTTTTCATTTTTAGACTCAGGGCAGATTTCTGCCAGAAGGCGAGGGGAGGTGGGGTATTTTTTTTTTAAAAAAAAACTTTTTAACAATTTAAATTCTCTGAGAACTTATCTTTATAAGAAATATAAATATTCTCACATTCAGATGCTTTTGGTCTTGATTTGATTTTTGATAGAAAGATAAGGGAGATAATTGTAGTTGTTTGTGTTAGATCTGAAAATTTTCCAGGTTCTCATATCTAAAAAGTATTCATAACTCAGCACCCGGTAACCAAATCGACTCAAAACCAATTTCACTTGCATTACAGGAAAAATCTAGGAGTAGCTTAACAGAGAAAAGGTTATTCTACAATGTTTCATTTTCTGAATATTTCAGTTTTAGAGTTTTAATATTATGATAGCTATTATATAACAAGGGGCATTTTCCATAAAAAAAAGCAAAAACAGTTAACATTCATGAAAGCCTATAAAGAAAAATAAACATTTAAGTTTATTAATCAACACTTGACCAAATTTTTATTATCACTGAAATTGATAGATTGATTATTTTCTTAATTCCCACTAGTATTAATTTTAGTTTTTGTGATAAAGACTAATGAAAATATAAATCATTTGGGGACTTTTTATGTAAAGTAAAAATCTGTTGAGTGGTCTATTGTCAGTATCAGCCAAGGAATCTATCTCCTTTTCACTAGCGCTAGACCAAGGACATTTTTTGGCTGAGGTGGAGCCACAGACCTAGTGTCAGCTCAGATGTTTTACCACAAAGATCAGATTAACCAAGTTGTTTTACTCATGCCAGGATTGGTGGGGACCAGTATCAATCCTGGAACCTTGTGATTCCAAGGCAAATGCTCTCCTGACTGAGCTAAACCTGATTCTTTTTATGTAAAAAAAATGAAAATGCAATTTTTTAAAAAAGGTTTTGAACTCTTTAAAATCATGGATCTTTTAGTGTTTAAGTTGTACTAATGTCCATGTATATATATATATATATATATATATATACACACATTCTCTTCAGGTAAGGGTAAATAGTTGGGTAGACTGGAATCTTTAATCTTCAGATGGTGAGCAGTCTAGGAAAAAGAAAACTGAATTCAAACCTGTTAAACTTAAAAATTGACCTTGTGTCATACATACCCTGCCCATGACTGAGAGGTTGGGTAATACATGCCCACACTATCAACCATAAACAAAAGAAAATCAATTTTTTCTAAACCAAAGATACCAGGATTTTATTATTTCTTGTGGAAAATTATACAATAAAAAATATAAATATGGAGCAGTCCAAAAATAACTCTCTCTCTTATCCATATTTATGCAGTTTCATTTTTGGTTACTGTCTCAATTCTATAGAGTTTGATAATACCTAATGTTTTGATTGTATAATGTTCTATTAGAAATGGTAAAATTTCGGTATCTGAGATTTAGAAGAAAATGTTCTTTATGTACTATGAATAAAAAAAAGAACTTTAAGGGGTGTGTGATCTAATTTAAAAATGTACACTTCCACTCGACAAACAAACAAAAATTAGAAAATAGAAAGAAATAAATTTCAGTATATGCTAATGAATAATACTTAATAATATCTATTAATAATATAATGGATAATGTTCAAATAGTAATACTAAAATATTGGTGTCCTTGGTTTAGAAAAAAAATTAACAATTCAATAAAAAAAAATGCTACGGATGTTTTTTTTTTAGGTGTGATATGGTATGTGCATTTATATATATAATCAGACAATTAATGTATAATCAGATAGATTCTTTAAGCTTGGTTATCTAACTTTATTAGGCAGATGATAATATTTCAATTAAAAGTTAACATCAAGTTATCCCAATTTTGTAATTCCAAATTCTTTTCCTGTTGTTTCTAAGATCAAAGTGTAATATCTGTTTCTTAAATGATCAACTGAGCAAATTTCAACTTCTTTAAGATGCAGAAATGTAGAATAGTAAAAAAAAGAATCACTTATATTTTAATGCATGAAAAAATCAAACTAAAAATAACCTAGTTGTTTGAACAGAAAATTAAACACGCACACACATACACATTTCAATGTTTGCTTATTTATATTGATAAAATATATATCTCCCCAACCTGCTTATACTCAAGAGATTAATAAATGAAGTGCTATTTTCTTTTGTTTTTACAATAAATAAATTGAATATTTCTTTAAAAAGGAGGGGTTCTTTTTTATGTTAGTATCCATCATTATCAGATTAAATTTTTTTTATTTTGTAATATACTTGCCAAATAGTTTAAACTCCTAGTTTGTATTTATCTAAAAAAAAAAAAAAAATGAGTTTAGGGTATCATGAGGCAAATGGAGGTTTATCCCAATTCTGCAATGGAATAGTGAAAAAATAAAACAGTTTTTAACTGAGATACAAAATCCCTTCTCTTGAAGTGATTTTGTATTGAATTGGATTCAGATTTAAAATGAACACTTATGAATTTTATTATACTCATGTAAAAGCAGCTTTCTGCATTCATTAGGCCCAGTATTAAATTATATTCTGCTGATAAGATTCTTTTATCATAAATAAGGGGAAGTACTCTGTAATTAATATTAAAAATATTTCTTCACAAAATTGTGGCAAAGCAGCCATAGTAGCTTCAATCTTGTGTTGAGAACATTTTTTTTATAGACCTGTGTAACTAAGGTACATTTCCTGTTCAAACAATTGTCCTGACCCTATTGCCTTTAGGGCAGATCCCCAACCCTTTTTATCATATGTACTAGAAGATGGTGGCTGAGGGTCTTAGTGTCCTGGCTTTGTTGTTAAACTGCATCTGATGGTGAAGTTCCAATTCTGGAGCTCTGGGGAATGTGGAGTAATTCCTCATCACCATTACTCCCAGGTCCACCCTGACTTATTAGGGTCCGATCTATGGGTTAAACAAATGTGTTTGAAAAAAAATTGAGTACCTATAAAGAATGAATAAAAGAAAATATCTTCAGCATAAAATAACCCAACAAGTGTTGACATGCCATAAAATATAACCAACCAACCTGCTCAACAAAAACTTTGCTACCTAAAAGCCAATGATTTTGGAACACTGTATATGTTTAGAGTGACTCTATGTTAGAGGCAAGACCTTCTGGTTAGAAGGAAGAATAGAATTTGTTGAGGAAAATAGGGTTTGGCAAATAAAAGCAACTTCAGCTGTGCAAAGAGGGACAGATCTTTGTTAGATGAGAATGTTTGTTTTTGACAAGATGTTGTCAGTGAGAAAGAAGAACTGAGTTTGACAATGACTGAAAAACGAATTCAGTATAACGAGTTAAATACTTTGGCAAAACCTGGGTTGAGCAGCAGAAAGAGAATGGAAATTTGTTAGAGGTGAGACTTTGATAGAAGTGAGACCTTGTTGGTGAGAATGTGGAATTGGGTCCTGTGGCAAGGGGAAAATTGAGTTCAGTAGTTCAAGAAAAATAGTTTGGCAAACAAGTGAGCTTTGCAGTTAAAAAGAAAAATATGAGTCTTGGCTTCCTTTTAACCATAAGATTTAATAATCTAATGTTTTAATGTATTTTAAACAGTAATCTAACTAGAATAATTCCGTATAGATCTGATTTGTTCCAGCATTAGAAAATTTAAAATACTTTTTGTTCCATCTTCAATATAACTTTGAATGCATTAAAAAAATATAGATATGCATTACGTAAGAGATTTAAAAGTTAAATCTATTTATGAAAATTCATATGAAAATTGAATCAGTATTTATCCTCTCTTGTGTACAAATATTTTCATAGGGTAATTATAATGAATTCTCTTTTGTTCTAGTCATGTTTTTACATTATAGAGCATAAGGATTTTTTTTATTGAGTTCATGAATTATTGTTATAAAAGATGCAGATTGTGACTGCTTTTTTTGAGAGGCTGCAAAACACATGTTATCTAGTGGGTTGGCAAGTAGAAAAGAGACTGTTTTTTGATTTTGCCACTGAAAGTTTAATAAGTAATTATAATAATGCACTGACTGGTTGATAGGGCTTAGAATATGCTGACTGCAGATGTCAGACTCCATTTCTGGAGAGATGGAGAGTGTAAATTCCCCTTTCATTACTCCCAGGTCCACTCAGACCTGTAGTAGTAATACCTGTTAGAGTCCCATCTATGGTAAGTATTATATATATTAGTATTTGATGGAATATGTAATGCTTTATAATTGTAAATTATTAAGAACAGTTACTTGAAGTTATAATTCTTTACTAAAGATTATTATTAATAGTTACATAAAACCATATAACTGAGTGCAAACAAATGACTATTATCAAATAGAAATAATTACTTGAAACTATTTAATAATTAGTATTAGATAGGAATACTTTAATCCATACATATCAGTGCAAATTATTTGTATTAGATAGGAATACTTGATATGATAACTATGTGACAAAAAACCTCAGAAGAAACACCTACACAAAAAATGTAAATATAAATGTACAATAATTGTAATTCCTTCACCGCTTGGCATAAAATAACCCTAGATATGCCATTAAAATCAATCAACTTCACAATAACAGAATTTTTAAATTTATTTATTGTCATTAAATTGGTCTTAAATCACACACAAAAAAAAGAAGTAAAGATGATGAGATAAAACAATGTGTTAAATAAAAATGACATATAAAAGTTTTATTGAAAGTTTGCAAGATAGAGAGAAAAGGAAATATTTGGAAAGTGTTAAAATATAACTTCTTTGAAAGTGCTCTTAAATGATGCAGTGCCAACTTTTAGAAGAATTGCTTATGGATATTAACATGGTAACCAAGTGTCATCGATGCAAATAGTGAATTAATATACTCAGATTGTCACGTACCCTTTTCATAGACTTTGAGAAAAGGGCAAGGCAGTTCTGGAATGTGAACTGAGTTTAGAGGCACAGGATTAAACTTGGGGTCTGGAATGTAAGTTATCATAGAATAATAGTTTAGCATGGCTTGATATGGCTGCCTTGAAGCAGAGTGGTTAGGGTGCCTGACCATGAAACAATAGGAAGACAGAAAGAAGTGTTTATTGTTAGGTTTTTTTCTTTTGTCTTCTTGGTAGGATAGGGCATGTGTATGTATATATATATATATATATATATATATATATAATATATAATATATAATCTAGTTTTAAGAGTTTTCCATTCGAGTGTTGCCTTCAGTCAAAAAAAACCCTATGGGTAAAAAGATACGGAAAGACAGCAGGAGCTGATACTTAAAATATGTACAACTCCACCCCCACCCAAATAGTGAAGCAGACAGTCGGAAGCTGCTTCACCCAGTTCATTTTGCCAGAACTTCTGCCATGAATGGCATCATTCATTGGGGATCACGATCCCTTTTACAATTCGAAATAAGCACACAGGGAGGTTCATCCACTGTAGATAGTTGTTGATTTGCAATGGAGACGCTTGAAACAAACACTTGGCTTCAAGCTACACAGTCTTATTACACAAAACGTTATTGCCTTAAGAGGATAGTTGCTTATCTTATCTTTTTATTTATTATTTGTCTTTAACTCAATGGCTGCTTCTTTGTCTCTGAATTTAAAACAGGCTGGAGATCTTTTTATACTTTTCAAGACAAAGAACAGAAAATAATAAATAGATAGGCACCAAGATGATTTCAATTGATATTCAATGAAACTCTTAACTAAATATTGAAACTGATTTTTTTTTTACTAAAGATTATTATTATTTGGTTACTTGAAACCATATAATTGCTTGCACATTATTAGTGTTAAATAGGAATACATGGGATCATATAATTGTGTACAAACAAATGATTATAAGATAGGAATAGTTTCTTTAAACCATATAATTGTGTATAAATTATTAGTATTAGATAGGAGTATGAGATATTTAGGATAATCCAACACAAATCAAGAAAAAAGCTTGATCTTTATTAAGGTGTTATAGATAACAAAAAAACATTATTCAAATTATAAAATCTATGAACAAAACAAATTATTTATTAAAGTCTCAAAAAAGTTAATTGGAAAGGAATAATATATATATATATATGTATATTTATATATGAAGGAAGGAAGAAATAGATAAAGATAAATTGATAGATAGGGACAGACTAGGATAGAGATAGATGGATAGGTAGGGAGACTAGAATAGAGATAATAATTTATAATTTAACAAGCAGTAATTACTTATATCATCTACTAGTTGTAAAATGGCCATTATCAAAAATAAAGGACAGTCTCTTTTATTAAAGTTTAGAATAATTATTCAAACTTAAAGGATGTGGTATTTGTTTTTATCATTTATTTCTTATGGGTCACTTCCTTATTTGTACCAAGTGTGTTGTACAGAAGATGGCTTTAAGTTCAATTGGAGATCTCAGAGACTCTTAAAAACCTGAAAATGAATGTCATATATACTAGTGCAATGAATAAACTGTTAATACCCATTTTCCCCTTAAAAACAATGGGTTATACATCATATGAGATTTTGAATACTTCAAGCTTACAGCCATTTATTACAAGCAATATATGATAAAAACACCTTTTTTGGTTATCACTCAAGAATATATTGTACATATTTCAAATATTTAATTTTAATATTTTCCCAATTAGAGTGGTAGTATTAACATAAAGCTTTTTGATAAGAAAAGAACTCCCAAATTTCTTGATGAGATTGACTATGACCCCAGTAAGTCAATCAGGTTCATAGCCAGGGACAAGGGAGTGTCTGAGTTTCTTATAAGGCAGTTAGTGCATGAAGACATTCAGTATTTCTCATACAAAATGAGAAAGGGATGATTTTTATCACAAACCATGAAGGAAAAGAAGAAAGGGATTGTGCTGCAAAGCTTTTGAATGAATTAAAGCATCCTCTCCAACTGAATATGCATTGATTTTTCTCAGATGAGAATAATTTCTGCCAGAATCAGATGGTAAACTCATAGAACAACTGTTGGCTTGCTCTCTCTCTACAAGATGTACTTATAGTGATGAAAAGCAAACACCCAGTACATAGTATGGTGTTTGGGGTGGTTACTAGCAATGGTGACATTATGCCTCTATTTATCTTACCATATGGTTTCAAACTCATGAAGAAGGGCTACATAAAGTGCTTAGAAGGGGTCATGCTGCTCTGGATCAAATGAGTGGATGAAGACCCTAAATCTGGCAGCAGGATTCTGTGCCATGCCATATAAGCAGGAGAACTCAGTCTTAGTTGTAAACAATTTCTACAATCACATCACATCTAACTCCCCTTGATTATCATGTGCTGGCTGTTATGAGAGAGACTAACAAAACTCCATGCAACATCAAAGATTGAACTGAAGGATAGTGCTAGCATTTATCAATTTAAACAAGGAGAGTATTATAAAAGTTTGCTGGAGATTCTGAAGTTGTTTGGAGGCTGTCATTGAAGCCAATGGCAATTTCTTTAAATAAACTTAATCTATAGTATTTTCGAGATATTTTCATATATTTTTGGTAAATATATCTGATAAAGTGAGATGTCAGTGTAGTTTTCATTTTTGCATAATTTAGATGACAGTTTACTCACCACACCCTGTAATTGTGTACAAATTATTTGAATTAAGAATAGTTACTTGATGGTATAATTGTTTACTAAGGATTATTATTTTTATTAATAACTTGGAAGTATATAACTGTGTGGAAACAAATCATTATTATAAAATAGAAGTCATTCCTTGAAACCACATAATGATGTATAAATTAAGAGTATTAGATAGGAATACTTGATATATAAATGTGTACAAACAATTGATAATAGGCAAATAAAAAAGGTGTAATAGAAAATATAGAAATGTAATGGAACATGGAAAATATAGTTATGATTACAATCATTTATCAATTGATTGAATTTCTGCATTAAATAGCTCATAAAGAGTTAATATACTGCAAGAAAATAAACCCAACCAACAACAAAAGTATCAACAAAATCATAAATTGAATAAATATTTTCCCATATTTCAAGGCCCTGTTTTTTTTTCTTTTGAAAAATATAAAGAAAATACTCAGAAAAATTGCATAATACAGATTAGAGAATATAGCTCATCTAAATAAATAATTAAGGGTTTGTTTGTAACTTCTTATAGAAATACAGACAAGCAAACTGTTCCTAATTATTAATTTAGATCAGTGGTTCTCAACCAGGGCCCACATAACATTACCAGGGATTGACACACGCAAAGAAAAATATTGAATTGGGTAGGGGGTCCTTGGTGGTATTTTAGTGGTTCATAGAGCATTTCTACTTCAGAACAATTGTTATTACTGTGAATAAAATTTCTACAGTAATATATTAATATATCATGTTAAAATACTAAAATTAGAAATATTCATGTCACTATGAATTTTTATGGCAATCAAGTAGAAGAATAAAGACCTTACATTGATAGTGCTGTAAATTTAAAGCATTGGTTCTCAATCAGGGTCCACATGGACCCTAGAGGTCCATTTAACATTACCGATGTTCCACACAAAAATTTAAAAAGAAAAGGGAGTTTGTGGGTTAAAACAATAATTGAGAACCTCTGATTTAGATTCTTGTCTTCTTAAGCTCTTTAATAGTTCACATGATTCATCACTTAAAATAGTTATTTAATTCAGCTTTGCCTTCATCCTCATCATGTCATACTGACAGCACAAATTCACTTGACTCCCTCTCACCTTCCATTCCTACTGATAGGTCTTCTACACAGCTTCCAGTGTCTGCACAGAGCTGGTTAATGTTTTTTTTCTGGTCAGCCAATACTGGGGTGTCAATGTGTAGGAACCCATAAGCAAACATTGTTTATGAGTTTGTCTTTCCTTCTCCAGTGGTGGCTAGTATGTCTTGTTTGTCTTTCTTGGGTGGTTTGTCTGATGGGAGGTAAGTGGTCATATAGCTGCTTTTTTGGAGAGTGCTGCTTCCATCATTTGTTTAAAACAGCATGTAGAACATTTTTGTGGTTAGTATTTCACTTTTTCTGCAAGCATTTTGTTACTGTCCAAGGGATGCAGCTATACAGTAGTACTTATATGGCTACAACCTGTAATTGGAAAGGGCTGGTTTAGCTCAATCAGTAGAGCATATGTTTTTTTTTGTCCACCTAGCTCAGTCGGAAGAGCACCCGCTTAGGAATTGCAAGATTCCCAGTTTGATACCTATCCTCACCAACTCATCACATGAACAGCACAGATTGGGTAATCTGATCTGTGTGGTAAAGTAGGGAGCTGAGGATATGTGTGGTGCTCCAGCTTAGCAAAAATAATCTCCCTGGTCTCGCACTAACGATAAGGTGTTAGACCCCTTTGCTGTTTGGCTAATACCGACAATAGGCCACTCTGCCAAACTTACCTTTACCTTACTATTTGGAAAAGATTTTGAGAAATAAACATTAATCAAATAATAGACTATTACATTTTCTTACTTTTTATTGTCATCCAAGATATTAGCAAAAAAAATTTCTCTATATGAAAGAAAGAGAAAACTAGTTGATAGGTCCACTCAGTCTCTTTATTTCATCAGCACAAAAAAAAAAAAAAAGCATTTACATTTGAAAAGAAGCCTTTTCTACTAGATTAGGTCATTTTGCTACAATACATTGCTGAATATATCTTCTTTTTTATTCACTATTGTTAAGTTCTTATCTGCGAGTTAATTTCATATTCTAGCCAGAAATTGAATTCTTTTCTCACTACTTACTCAGGTGTCTAAATAGTCAGACTGCCTAATGCATATTCTAGATCAGACTTCAGAGGAAGAAACATATTTACACAAAGTGTATTTGTTCATATGCTAATACCATTTAAAAGATAATAGTTTGTTATTTATAGATGACCAGCCAAGTTATATTTTTTGAAAAATGTAAATTTTTTCTTTTCTCCTTTTTCTTTTCTTTGAAAGTTATATAGATATCCATTTTTAGTTATTTCAGAATAATCTGGATAAATCTTATTCAAATGTCTCTGAATATTTCGGAAGTCCAACTCTAGTATTGTGCATGTTTCTGGATATATTTTAGAAGCTTGTTCTTGTTATTCTATGCTGTATGAAAAACATTTCGTTTTAGAGTTTCATGGATTTAGCTTTGTAAATGAAATACATAGCTTAGAATTGGCACAAGGCCAGAAGTATGGAGCACCCAGTGAGAATCAAACTGCAAATCTAGCTTGCTAACCATTACACCACATGCGGTGCCCAAAATACATATATAATATTAAATTATTGTTACATAATATGCAGAATATAATCTAAATATATATAATATATGATTATCATATAGTATGAATAATATATATATGTGTGTATATATATATATATATATATATATATATGATATATATTATATATATATATATGTATATATAAATGTGTGTGTCTGATATATGTATATATAAAATTATTATTTTTATATATTTCTATATTTATGATATCAATTTATCATATATATATATATGATGTGTTTCCATTAGACTCAGAAATAAAGAAAAAAATTCAAGTATTTTTACTTAATAAAAATGATCTTTCAGCATTTTATAAAGAAATTTAAAAAAATGAAATCCAAACAGGTTTAATTTTTATTTTTTAAAATGATTTCTTTCACTAATCAAGGGACCCACACATGTCTATCTATTTTTGCCAACAAAAGGACAAACTCATAAGTTAGATTCTCCTGTGGACACCTACACATGGACACACCAGATTTGGCTGATCAGTAAAAACTTCCATCCATCAGCTCTTTGTGAACACTGAATGTCATGTAAAGGACTTGCCAGGAGCTATGACCGAAAGAGAGTCATGAGAATCCATGCTGTCAGCATGACTTGATGATGATGATGATGATAGAAGAGAATTATGAAGAGAAGAACTGTTATTTCATACCTTTCTGACATGTTATGAGTGAAATATATTTGTCAATTTAGTTCTCCCTAAATGAAATTAAATGTTATCATCCTAGAATGTGGTTCCTTAGAGAATTAGTTTTATAATTATAATATGATAATATTGATGCTTCTATTTCAGAAGAAGTGAAATTTTAACTGGATTACTATCAAGTCATGCTGAATGCACTGGTCTCCACTAGATCACCCATGTTAAGCAGCGATGAGCTTGTACATCACCTAATTGAGTGACCACTTAAGCAACAGCAGCTACTGTAAGCAACTTGAGTCCTTTGTAAATCAAAACTGACTTGACTCAGCATTAACTGATCTGTAAAGAGTTGATATGCCGTAAAACATCCAATCAGATCTTAACGGGAGGGAAGCTACACTTTTACCCTAGGCAAATGTGCTAGTGCAGTGACACTTGAATTCTAGGCAGAGTTCACAGATACTACCCAAAATAAGGCACGTGGTGGAATGGTTACCATCATAGGAAATGAACATGACGAATCGAGTTCAAATCCTGGACAAGGCTGTTTAAATTTCATATGGCACTAATATCCTTGGGAAAAGTAAGAATCCAAATATTCTCCCTCCTGCTTTGGGTAAAGAGTAGGGTAGACTGGGCTCTTTAATCTTGATTAGGCAACCAGTCTAGAGAAGGAAAACTATGAATTCAAACCTGTTAAACTTCACTTAAGAAATTGACCTTGTATCACATCCTGGTCATGCAGAGGAGTTGGAAAATATTATATATAAATATAAATATAAATATATAATATATATATATATATATATATATATAAGTCCCCTCTATGTTGAAGGGGAAGATGATAGTATATATATATATATATATATATATATATAAACATTGTAAATTCATTTATAGGAAAGACTGAATCCTATTAATCCAATAAAATTTTATATTCCACTAATAAATTTAAATAAATTCAAATAAAAATTAAGAGCTGTCATTTTAACACTCAATTTTACTTGAATGCTTTAATTTTGAAAGTAAAGTAAAAATGAAAGATGAATTAGAGTATTTAATGTCACTTGAAATGAAAAACAACAAAGAATTGAGAATCTTTCTTTTTTCTTTTGAAAATTAAAATTCTAATCTTCACTGTTAGAGTTAATATAATTAACCCCTTTAGATATTTAGAATGATAAATACACTTAGCACTCAACATTCTACTCTTAAATGCTGTTTATTCATTGTGACAATAAACAAAAGGGGCAAAAATGGTGGAAATAAAACTAAAGTATTTGAACTTAAAATTCTAAGAAGTCATTATCCCTGAATTGTACCGATTCATTGTGTGAATGAGTGTGTGCATGCGCGCATGCTGTATTTTGATTCTTAACTTTTGAAATTTCAAGAGGGCAATAAAAATGCAAGAAGGTTTTTCTTTTCTTCTTTTATAGTTTTATGCTCTCTTTTTTTTTTCCTTATGGAATCAGCAAGACAGAAATAGTGTCTTCAAACAACAACTCTAATCAATCACACTAAAGTCAAGACCACTTGAGGTAGAAAAGAGTTCAATTTAAATGTTAAATAATCACGGACGTAAAAAGGCAGATCCTCATTAGCACTAGTCACATATATACACACACACAAAGGGCTTTTCAAAGAACGTACTCTTTTTAATAGCATGGCTGATTTCAGCTAGTCTTTGAATGATTCTTAAAAGACATGGTGTAGAGGCGATTGAATTGCTGATAGGATAAATCCAACATAGTTCGGCCATTTTGCTCATGCTACCCCCCTCCCAACTTCTATTTGATTAAAGAGCTTTTAAGACAGTTTTTTTAGTTCACTGAATTGTTACAAACTATAATTAGATATGATGATGATATTAGTCAATTAATTAGACAAAAAAAAAGAAGAAAACTTGAAAAACATAAACACGTTTTTCAATTTTAATTGACTCTAAAGAAGATTGAAAAAAGGGCAAAAAAAGATTAACTGGATTCAATGAGCTATGAAAGAAGCAAACTTGTGAAGTGAACTGGAACCATTGGTACTAAAATGGTGACCATTTCATCACACGTTCTTCGGCTATTAACCTTCTTATACTAATAATCACTCTGCAAATTTGTTAATGGTTCATTAAAACTGTTTGACAGATGATTGTTGAAATTAGAGATTCCTAGAAGTCTTTTAAGTTGAGGATTTGTTTTTGTTCTTTTTGTCATTTAAATATTCAAACAATTTTTCACTTGTTAAAAAAAGAAAAGAAATTACTCTTAGTAGAAAATCTAAAGGCAAAGAATAAATATAAAAGAAAATTATTATTTGACTAATAAACATTTTTTATTTTCATTTGAAACAATGAAATCTTTTATTATTGACAGTTTAATTTTGATTTTGTGTCCGACTGTTCACTTAAAAAAGAATTAGATTTTAATTTGGCTTTTTGCAATGAGAAATTAGTTATTTACTAAGTTTAGTTTTCTTCTGGCACAAGGCCTGACATAGTGAGAACCCAGTTTTAAAAGTGGAGAGTTATTTGAAACAATGAGATCTTTTCTCTGATAGTTTAATTTTGATTTTGTATCTGACTGTTCACTTAAAAAAGAATTACTTAAATTTTTATTTGACTTTCTGAAATGAGGAATTAGTTATTTACTAAGTTTAATTTTGTTCTGGAACAAGGCCTGGCATAGTGAACTCCCAGTTTTAAGAGTGGAGAGTTACACTTTGATTTTAGATGAATGTGCTGTTATAGTGAATCCTATGCAGAGTACACACATACTACACAAGTGCTAATCCCATAAAATAATTCCCTCTATTTTGAAGGGAAAGAGGATAGTATATGGTACATGCATTTATATGAAAGATAGAATCATATTAATCTAACAGAAGTTTTTATTCAACTAATAAATTCAAATAAAACTTAATGAGATGTCATTTGAACACTTAATTTTTTTTTATCACTAGTAATGGTTTGTTATTTCATCTTGATAACCATTATATTACACAAAGCACTCTTTTGTATTAATGAACTCAACAGACATTTGGTACAAGGCCTAACATGTGGGGCACCCAGTGAAAGTAATTCTCAGTAATAATGGTCTTTTATTTGATCTGGATAACCATTATGCCATACAAGGCACCTTTCTTTTCAATCAACAGTTTAGATTTGACACAAATGTAACTTGTGAAGACCAAGCTCAGTATTTTGTAGTAAGTAATATTCAAGAATAGCTTGTCAACCATAGCACAGTGATGGGTTGTCCAAAAAATTAAGTAGGCTTAGATTTTGTACAAGTATATAATGGATTATCAAACTCACTATTCAGTATTCTGTTTATTTTAAATTCTTGTAAACTGTTATCCTTTATTCTTGTTGGATCTTATTTTCAAAGGGACACCTTGTTAAAGCAAAGGTTTAATTTTTTAAGCATCAGATTTGTATAGTCCAAATTCACAAAAACTTTATAAATTCATTTGTCTGAATTTTTTAGATGATGCTTGGTAATTTGTATTATTCAGATTTTTTTTTACTGTTATCCTCTTCTTTATTGGTATATACACAATGTTTGGCTGATGTGCCCTCAGATTTTCTTCAGGTGTTTCTTGTCAAATTCGGGAGTCTTCATGTTGTAATTGGGAGCCTTCACAGAATGTTAAATTAAATAAAGGGTTTGACAAGAAAGAGCTGAAGAAGGACTGAGGGCACATCAGTTGAACTATTTTGTATATAAGTCTGAAAAATCTAATTAATATAAACTTATGCATTCAGATTTTTTCTTCAAGAGAAGTGTAAGTTGCATTTGCTTTCCCCACAGTTTCATTCTTCTCTGAAGTATTTATATAGATAATTAGAAAGAGTTTGTTTGTCCACTCTAGATGGTTTGGTTTCATTGTTTAATGCCATATCAAACTTTGTGAGTTAGCTAATTTCAACTCTATACTTGTAGAAGAAGAGTAGTGGCACTATTTAACCCATAGCTGGGGGATGAGAGGGATCATACCTTTCCTGAGGATATTAGTTCAAAATTGAATGTAATAGCAAGTTTGAACTTGCTTACTACAATTTTGCAGTCCAGTCTACTATGCCATGCCTCACTTACTGTAGATAACTGGTTGGTTTCATGTAGAGCTACCAAATTTGATATACTTGATTATTAGACCCAGCGGAAGGTTACAAAATAAATTTTGTTCTTCATAAGGAAAGTATAGATTTCACTAGCAGTAAACAATAATCAGTTGGAAGCCATATTGCTGCAAGATTAATTGTGCTGAATGAATGATAGGAAAAGAATAGTTGAAATAGTGAAAGAAAGAATGAAAGATAAAAATAATGTATAACTGAGGGAACAAAAGAGCGAGTGAAAAAAAATGTTTAAGTGAATGAATAAATATATGAAGGGAAAAAACACACACATACACAATTACATAGGTAAAAGAAATAAAAAAAGAAAAAGTAAAAGAATGTATGTAAAATTTGTTATTTAAGAATTTTACAGGCTATTAAATAACATAAAACATAATATTTTACATTTTCAGTTATTTTTCAGTTGAGGTACATTGTCATGAGCACAGGGTGTCCAAAGGTTTGTTATCTCATCAATGGGGCACTCAAAACATTTGCCTCTTGGTACAAATCTTAGGTTCACAGAAACAAATGAATTAAATGTATATCCTACAAGTTATAAGAAAAATGAAGAATTTTACAGAATGGGAATATATTTTCCTTCAGATTTTGTTTGGATATTTAACTCCATATTAGTTATCAATTTTGTCTTTTCAGAAAAAAATAAAATCATGCCAAGAAATATAACAATAAAATTTACCCTATAAACTTCTCTCTTAAAGTATTCCTGATCCATTTAGCAACAGACATCTGCAAGCAGCCTGCTGCCAAAATCAAGAAAATTCTTTAAAAAGGCATAACAATAAATTTTTACCATCTCTCATAATTTATCACTTAACATAAAATAACCCCGATGGGTTGACATGGTGTTAAAATCAATCAATATAAATAAAAATGAATTGAACTAATTTTTATTTTATTACTCAAACATGTGATTTTCATCTTCATGTGGTTCCTTTGTAAATAGTTTTAAAATTTCCGACCTCCTCCAACCGACCCCTTACTTCTGCAAATTGCATTCATCTATTTAAGGAAATAATCGGAACCCAAGTTCTTCCTGGATTCAAACCTGATCAAAGAGCCACGTCAAGTTCCTTAAACCCATGGGTCAAAAGGACGATGCTAATGACTTTGGAGCAGTGTTAATTATTCATTTTCGAGTGTCCCAATGGGAATTCTACACTCTGCAATGATTATCTTTTTCTTATACTTTCTTTTACACAACTTACTCATTTTGACATTCAATCATGCAGTTGATTTAGAACTTTTGTGAGATTCACAATTCAAATTATTGTGCTGGTTGGTGAGGCTCATTAACCATAAATTACTTAAGGGAATTAACTTTCAAATTTAAAGCCCTGGCTAGAGGTAAATTTTTCTTAGTAATTAGGCAGTATTTGGCAATCTTAAATCTCTCTCTCTCTCTCTCTATATATATATATATATATATATATATATATATATATATATATATATAATAGGCTATATTTATAAATAAAGTATGATAGAGCATATCTATCAAAGTTAGGATAGTATAGACATAGTAGTCAACAGTACTTGTTAACTGGTTGTTTCTCCACATGTGATTATTTGGCCATCATGTAGGTGAGATACTGCCAGTTACCAAACACCATTGACTCTGTCTATGCTATCCTAACTTATACATATTTGTCAATTTTTAAGTGGAGTAAAAGTTTTCATTCTCAAAGACTGGTTGCCTAACCAAGACTGAAGAGCCCAGTTTGCTCTTCTATTTACCCTGAAGGAAGATAAGATTGATCCATGCATTTCCCAGGGGCATTAGTTCAAAGTGAAAGGCAGTCTAATTCCAGATTTGAACTCTAGTCACCAGTTCCATTTCCTATGATGCTAAGTGTGCCTCCTGTTTTATTGTAACAGTAACATACATACACACACACATAGTGAATCATTATAATATAGATTATTATAAATTTACTTTTCATATTAAAATTTCTCATTATTATTCTAATTTTCAATGGCATGATTTTATGGAATGCTCATTCACAATGACCTAATTTTAAAAAAGAATTCAATACTAATAATAATAATAAAAAAAAATCTATATTGGAACCACAATTAAAAGTGGTGGAACAAACAAAGAAATTATATGGGGAAAAATTGCTTAGAAAAAAAAGAATCTTAGAAATAATTATAATAATAAAAATAATAATAATAAAAAGAAAATATCTTCATGCTAATCAGTTATTTGAAATTAATTTCATCTCGGCTTTTGATTTGAAAATCCACTCCACCATAAATTTTATTTACACATCAATAAGTTCATTTTGATTGGAGTGGAGAGGACATTTGCAAAAGACATAATCAATCAATCAATCAATATCTTCTTTTACTGATCACTCTGCATATAATTTAGTTATTTTTCAAACTTGAGCTTTCAACTTTTTAACACCTGATAGAGCTGTAGTCTAAATGCCATTTTATGTAAAATTTGGTTGCTATATTGAAGAACATATATATGTATTGATAATACAATATGGTTTCACTACAATAAGAAATTACATTGCTCTAGGGATGGAAGCTGCTGATTTTTAAAAAAAACTTAGAATTTGTATTTGTGATAAAGTTTATATTTATGACTTCTACATCTTTGACTAATGGGTCTCTGAACATAGATATCATATATATATATATATATATAAAAATTAGGCAACATGATCTTACTACAGAGTAATAGGAAATTATGATATGTATCTCACCATTATTTATCTGCTGAGGTGATGAGTGAACATAATAATATTCAAACATGTCTTCATGTTTTAAGCTGTTAATATTATAAATCATAATGATAATAATACTATTAATAGGCAAATATGTAAGAGAGGGAGTCCCCAATGGCATAGTGACTAACATGCTTGACTGTGACATTGTAGTAAGTGAGTTCGAACACTGGTTGTGCTATTACATTCACTTTTGGACTTGGTAAATGTATAAACACCCACATTCCTCCAGCTATAGATTAAATAGTACCACGACAGTTCTTCTACAAAGATGGCTCTGTCATTAAATAACCATTGAAAGTTGATATGCCATGAAACAAAGAAAACAAACTAAACATAAGTTTACTTTCTACATTCATTATATTTTTGATTCATCCAATTACCATAAATGGACTTGGAAAGAAATCTCAATGCTGTTGAATACAAATGTAATATAATAGGTTGACCAAAACAATGAGGTGAAATTCAAATGCTAATGAAATAAATTCGAAAATTTATGACTAAAAAAATAGTGATAAAGTATATATCACAGGGTCATTGAACAGAAATATTGTAGGGGACATCTGTACAATTAAACAGATCTATATGACCCATAGAATGAACCCTAACAGGTACTACCACTCTGGGTTAGATTAGATCTAGGAGCAATAGTAATGATGGAGTACTCTATACTCCAAAAAGGCTCTACAACTAGTGTCCCATCACCAGATACTGTTTAGTGTCCTGCTGAGGACATAAACAAACAGCAAGATTTCATTTCAATTACATTTTATTCAAGCATAGCAAACACACACTCATATACAAATGTTTCTTATAAAAAAAAATCATTGAATGATTGAACACAATGCAACACACTATCTGTATGCATGATATTACCAAAATTTATTGTAAATTATCTATATAAAAATATATTGTTAGTTGAACATACACTGTTCTGGCATTGTTATGTCCATTTTAAACATAGATCATTTGCTTTCTTTTTTCCATGACTAGAGGAACAAAAAAAAAGGTTTATGAATATATTTCAGTATGCTGAATATTTTTTTTTTGCCCATCATGATTGAAATAATAATAATAGGGCTGAAAGATAGACACATAAGGGTCCCCATTTTAAAACTCTGCATCATGTCTCATTCTGCCTTTATCAAGTTAATATTGATCTGTAAAAAAATCTGTTTTTTTTGGGGTGGGGGGAGAGAAATATTTTATAATTTGAATGGGTGGTATTTATGAAACATTTTTCTTTTTGTCTGGAATGTTGGTCTTAACTAAACAATAATATTGTGTGATTATCTTAAATCTCAAACTTGAAGAACTATCTGTTACCTTAATCATCATCATGTTGTGCAAGGATATTCATGACAATCTCTTGTCAACCGTCCCTATCATCCATTGATCCTGGGGGTCCCCTGTACAAATTCCAGTATCCACACAGAGTTTTCAATGTAGGTTTTTTACTGGATGGTTCACACTGGTGTGACCATGTACTGGTTTCCACAAGAGATTGTCACTTATGAGTTCGTCTTTACTTCTCCAGCAGACCCCAGCATGTCTTGTTCATCTCACTCAGATGGTTTGTATGATAGGGGGCAAGTGGCCATACAGCTTTGTTTAATATCCTGTGCAGCATTCTTGTGCAGCTCTCATTGAGTTTATTCTCTAATGCTTCATTAGGGTCCAAGTGGTGCAGCCCTACAGTATTACTGATACAACTATGGCTTGAAAGAATTGTCACTTTAACTTGTCAGTGACATTGGATTTCTATATCGCTGATAATCTATACCAGACCATGCCTTCCTGCATGTACATTAACATTGATTTCTGTGGATGAGAAACTCTATGTTATCTTAATTAGTAATGTTTAATTTAATGTTAATACTTGACTGAGGTGATATGTATACTTTTTTTGTTTGGAAAATTTAACTTCATATGATGATTTACATCTAGCAGCAACATAGCTTCCTGCTGGATTATTGTTTGTTAGATGAGAATCCTTTTATTCATGAGGAATAGCATTTTTTGTGTTAAAAACATCCTCTGGGTCTAGTAATTATACAAATTTAGTACTCTAAATCTGAGCATTTTGTGATCATATCAAGGACAGACACAATTTTACTGATTATTGATATGTGAAATGCAAACAGCTTGTCCAGGATTTAAAATTGAGTTGATGTGTCCATTTCCTATTACTCAAACCATTACAACATACATGGGTTATATAGTATCCAACTAAATTTAAGTATACACTTTTATGACAAATCTCATATTGTTCACCATTGGATAGCAGTATCTATCACTCAATCTGCTTATTGTGAAAATGTTACAATGAAAATTTGTGCATGTTAACCCCCATTTATGAATAATGCAATTATACTACTTTTTAAAAGAGTGAGATGCAATATCAATAGTGTTATTATTAATGCAAGTGATCTTAATGAACAGAATCCTTTATATTGAAATTCATTAAATTTGCAAATTTATCGGAGTCATTCCTCTTAACCTTATTTATTTTTTTCCTATTTTTTCAAACCACAACTGGTAATTTGGCCCCTAGTGTCCACAATGAATTCAGGGGTAAATATAATTACCACCACTGGATTTCTCATAAAATTCTACTCTAGAAAACTTTTGTTTGATCCTGGTACAGGGCTTTATTTTGACTTGCATCCCTAGATAGACAGATAGAGACACCACAAATATATATATATTAATACTTGTGTTCTTTAATTGTATGACTGTTATTATCTTAGAACACTCTTTTCTTGAAAATGAGACCATCCAATTCATCCAAGATGAAATGCTAAAATGTAGATCCTGATTATCTGGTTTGCTTATCCGCCAAATTTTATTTCTTATGAGTGTCATCATCTCAGCTAAATAATGGACTGTTCCGTTTTTATATAAAGAAACAAAAGGAAAAAAATGGACATGCTAGACAGAAAAATATAACAAAGAAAGAGAGTAGGAGAAAGATAGAGAAAGAAGTGGGTGAACGTGCAGAAGTGATAATGTTAATATGTTTCACTTGAACATAATAAAAAGATTAAAAATAAAAGAGTGAAAGAGTTAAATCAACATTATTATAATTTTACATATTTAACTATTTAGCAATAGCTCTTAAGTAAATGTATCAAACATTGTAATAATTAATTTTTATACTGTGGTATATCCACAGGTCCTGCTAGTGGTATAAGATGAGGATTTCAGTGTCCTGTTAGTTATGTTAATAGTTCATCATTTAGCAGAGACAGATTTTTCAGTCCAATGTCATCTATTGCCTATTGAGGCCATTATTAATCTATACTCTCTCGTCATTTGGGTTATTAAACCTTCAATTTACTATTATTTGGTTTGGTGCTTTCTTGAGATAAGAAGTCTGTTCACTCTCCAGTTCAAAATTAGAAATTTGTGATTAATGAACCTCACCTACTTGACATTATGCTGTATAGACTGTATTATAGGCATAATGATAATAATAGTCTTTAGCCTAATGTTCTATCATCAAGTTCTTTGAAAAACCTTACTATGTTGTTCACTTGTTATTTATCTTTTAAAGCTTTGCATGAAAATCAGAATTTTATTGGCAAACGGAAAAGAAATTTAAAAGCATATCAAGAAAAAAGTTGTTGGTTGGTTGGTTTGATTTTAGCGCATGCCAACTCTTGTTGGGTTATTTTATGCCAAAGATGTTTTGTTTTATTCATTTTTGTTGGGTATTCAATTTTTTTAAAACACTTTTCAAAAATTATTTTTAATCTATTTAAACCTGTAGATGGGATGTTTATACCACTATGGGTCTGAGTGGACCTGGGAGTAATGGCGATGAAAGGGGAATCACCACTCCCCAGAGCTCCATTATTATAACTCTAATTGCAGTTTAATGTCATACCCAGGACACTAAGACCCTCAGCCACTGCCTTCTAGCACATAGATGATAAAAAAAAAGTTTGGGGTTTGCGATAAGGGCAATAGGGTCAGGGCATGATGTAACCAGTCGATTGATGAGGGTGGGGGTCCTCTCCGACCACCTATCTAGCCTAAGTAAGGGCCAAAGTGGAGTGTTGCATGTCATGGATTGCTCAGTCACCAAGATTCTGTCATTAAGAGAAAAGTTTGAATTATTATCTCTGTCCCATAATTATTGTTAGATTTAGCATATGAAATTAATATAGAAATGTAGCATCTATTACATGACAGAGGTCACTCTAAATAGGAAGGACTGATTTTTGATAAACCGTTTCATGGAAATGTTTCTAATCAATGCAGATATACACAGAGATTATTGGAGGAAAAAAGAAAGGAAATTAGATGAACTTATGAAAGAATTATAGCAATTTTCTAAAGTTGCAAAATATCAAGGTGACTTATCTATACAACAAAAAGAGGCACTTGGTTATTTCCATAAGAAATGGACACTCTGATTAGAGTTTAAATTCTGGATGAGGCTGTTTGCATTTCATATTGTGAAAGTTACGCATCAAACTATTTTCCCATTTTATTTACATTTTTATTTTTTTTCATTTAGTTTTTTTTTATGCTGTTTTTGTTTATTTTATTGTTTTATTTTTTTTCCTGGGAATATTTTTATCTATGGATAAATAGTTGGGTAGACATGGCTTTTTAACCTTACTATGGCAACCTATCTCAGAGAAGGAAAGGGTTAGGTAAATGCATCCTAGAAAAGATTTTAATTAAAGAAAATTCTAATAAGTTTCTGGAGAATCTCACTATACTACATTGCTACATTTTTTTCCATCTTTAGCAAATATGTTGAATCCTTTTTAATGATTTATTCATGAACATCCAATATATAACTGGTGACTATGTGTAAATCATGGATCTGACCTTTTTCTATGTAGCTGACTATGTGTAAATTGTTGATCTGACCTCATTCATTCCACCATTTATATTGTCAAATTATTATTATATTTGAAAAACTTTGTATCTAAGTTTCTATTAGACTTTGTTTTGCCATTTGATGTCTTCCACTAACCTCTAAGGATCTCAAATGACCTCAGAGATCAACATCCAAAAATGAATGTGAGATTCTTCATTTACCTGTTATGCTTGAATAAGCACACTCACATTTGTGTATATATATATATATATATATATATATCTTTAGAAGTTTAGGGAAACCTCAATGGAACAAAAGGAAAAACTTAATAAATCACAATTTTGACTGTAGAGAAAAAAAAAGCAAACAAAAAACAAATGAGTCAGCATAATAAATACTGGAAATAAATATGAACTTGTAAAGCAGATTTAGGGATCTAAATCAGTGATAGAATTAACTACTCAGGTTTCACCAAAATGCTTTTCGGAATAACAAGTTAAAAAATTATATTAATTAGTAAAATATTGAAATAAATCTGATGGTATCTAGAAAACTAGATGGCTTTTTAAATATATTATTGAATTACATTTTTTTATAATTCAAATTCCTGTGGAGGTGACCATTGTCAAATTATCATTGTAGTAGGAAATGGACATGGAAAGTGAGGCATCCAATTATTCTCCCTCCAGCTATGGTTAAATAGTAGGGCAGACTGGACTCTTTAACCTTGGCAACATCCATGTGTCGCATTCTGCTTTGCAGAAGGGTTGGTAAATACATACTTCAAATTTCTTCTCTCTGTAGGAATCTAAAGACTTCTATATTAAAAAAGAAATCCATTTATTATAATTATTACTCTGAAATATTTGGTTTTATCTAAGTATTTTTAACTAGATATGTTAAGTATATTTAATATGATCCAGTTATACAAACTATATTTATCAATATATATATTTACCCTACCCTCACACACACACGAGCAGGATGTGACATAAAGTTAATTTCTTAAGCAGAATTTAAGAGGTTTGAATTGAGAGCTTTCCTTCTCCTAGACATGCCTAACCAAGGTTGAAGAGCTGAGTCTGCCCTACTATTTATCCATAGCTGGAAGGAGAATAGTATCATTCATACCTTTTCCAAAGGTATTAGTACTATTTGAAATCATATCGTGGACATTACTTACACGTTCCTCCATATATATTTATTAATATATAGCATTAAATTATCAACACTGAAAGAAGAACAAATGGTTTGAGTTTTAATATATTACAAAGTCTATTGAGATTAAAATTGGTACCATTATGGCTTATTTTGTAACTACTCTTTAGAAATTTGATTAAAATTAGAACCTTGTATACAAATCTTTTGTTGTTGATTCATAATATTCACAATCCCATAAATGTACTTATGAAATAAATGTAACCAATACAAAAGTTATGAATAGTTCCTTTCTGAGTTTAAATTTAAGTCAATTATGATACTAATAATTTTTTTTTTTTTTTGTAAATTTAAATAATGTTTCTTTTGAAAAACATTTAACAGTTTATTACATCTAGAAAATCTATATGAAAATGATATTTATAATTGATCAATAAATATTCTTCTGAATGTGTGTATATATATGTGCGTATATATAATAATCACTCTATACTTGGAAAACGTGTAATATTCTTCAAATGAATCTGTCAAAAATACATTTCCTTTTGGTAAATTAATTTTGAGACCTGATGCATGTGTGTGTGTGTGTGTGTGTGTGTGTGTATACATATATATATATAGTGAATCTAGAGGGTCTCTTTTTTAAATTTTTTAGTTATTTCAATTCTAGTCTTTTTTAGATTGATAAAATATAGATCAACACAAAATGGGGGGAATTGATTTGCAAGCAAAAATATCCACAATTCTCTTATACATTAATGGCATCTCTAAAAAAAAGTAAAGAATTTTTATTTCATTTTTATTTCATTTTTTTTTCTTTTTTACACAAAAGTTACTTTTTGATTGAATGTTTTTATCAAACACTTTCTCTCTTAGAAAAGTGTTTTATATTATGCACGTTTGAAAAGGGCCATTTATAAACATAATTATTTTACAAGCTACTTTCTTATTTCAAGAACGATCATGGCAAATTGATGATATTAATGATAATAACATCTCCATCTTTAATTTTCTCTATACAGAACTCGGCCATTATCACCATTTTTTTTTAATACTCTTAATAAACTTCTTGAGGATGTGTCCCATTTGTCAGCAGTGGTTGATAAATTAATTTCTAAATAGATAGACATTTTCTTTTTTATCGTTGCTTTGCTATCGCCAGATTAGTCACCTAGAGAATGAAACCTACAAAATAGACTGAAATATTTCAAGTGAATATTTACTGATTATTTCATGAAAGTAGACAAAATTTCATGCTTTTTGCAATAGGCATTTATGCACATAATCATCTTGCATAGACTCTTTTTTATCTTATTTTTTAAGCTGTAGCATAATGGAGTGATTACCGATATTGCCACTAGGTGCCAAAACCATGTAACTGTACATTGAATCATAGAATGAAACTGCACAAAATGTGTGATTCTTTAGAATAGTCAAAGACATAATTGGGGGTGAATGAATAAATGAAATTGTGTGATATTCTAAATCTGTGCCTGGCTTAATCAAACCTGACTGAGTATATCATTAATATGTATGAGTTTCAGTCCTTGCAGGCATCGTTTTAGTACATGCATATGAGATCACTTCAATATATTATCCATATGTCTGTCATAGAGGGAACCAATCCAAAATATTACAAGAAGTTTGTCTCTGAAAGCTCAGGTTTTGTTTTTTTTTGTCATTGTCATATTGTTGTTGTTATTTATTTATTATCTTTTGCAAGGTATTGATTTTTTTATTTTGTTTTTTTTTACTGCCATATACAATATTTAAAAAAAATTTTTTTTTTTTTTTTATTTAGATTTTACATTTCTTTTTATTTATTCATTTATTTTTTTGTTTATGATGTTTTTTTTTTTTTTATTGTTTTATTTTTTTCCTCGGGAATACTATCTTCTGTTAAGACACGCAAGTTGCATCTCAAAGAAGCATTTGGGCAGAAAATTCTGTGGTAGCTGGATTAATGCAGGTAGAATTGATGTAGATGGAATACACAAGTGGCTCTTCGTAAACATAAAATGGTATCTCAGCAGAGCATTTATGCAGAAAATGCTAGCAGCAGGAGACGGTATGCGGCCTGGAATATTTAAGGTTCATAAGCTTTAATCTGAACTATACAAGATGTTCTCGTGGAAAATTATTCACTGTATGTGATGAGCCATTGTATCAGTAAGTAACATGGGAATGGTTTTAGGAATGTTATCTTGTGCTGCTGTTGCTGCTGCCGATTCTGCGGTGGCAGTGGCTAGCTAATGTCTTACAATAAAACTGGCGACTTACTGATGTTGCTGTAAATAATATGGGATGCTGTCTTGTCTCTGTGATGTGAATCCATAAAGTTTTCGGTTCCTTCACGCCCAGCTATGGAAGTACGTTAAAGAAATGGGTTTTATCAGAAGCCCTTGCTGTCACTTCCTCTTGACAGAGACGCATTCATTGTATGTATAGATATGTAAAAGCATGGATGTGGTCATTAATGCAAACATTCTCACACTTGGGCACTGATATCTATCTTGTGTTGGAAATAGTGGCCATAACCCCACTCTCATTCTAGGATCAGGACACCCCCACACACACACGCACACAATCACACTTCTAACTTGCAGCCTGTGTGCATCAAAAGTTCTAATTGCTTATAACTGAGATTGGCACCAACTGTGGCTTCAATCTGCAAAGTCAGTAACAAATTTCACTTTCTCTTTGTATAGCCATATATATATATATATATATATATATATACCTTAGTAAAATACAGATGGGAAATTACAAAATACTGGCTGTTGCTTATATTTATTTTTTATTTGTTTGTTTTTTGTGTGTGTCTTTTACAGTAGTGAAAGTATGCACCCCTTGGGTCCAAGTATTTCAGTTTTAATGTAATTAAATATTACATTGAATTAGAAAGACTAACAAAACTAAATTAGAAGGAATATCAACATATTACTTATTTTTATATTATTTTAATTGATTTCTATATAAAATTATATATAGGATTTCTTTTAATTTGTCTGAGAATACATGATAGAGTTAGAAATCAGTAACAGCAAATAATTATTTATTAAACCCAGTTTTGTTAAAATCACAAAGCAAATTATTCCCACCATATTCTATGTAAATCTTTATTTCTGAGAGATATATAACACATATTTCTTTAAATGCATTAATGATATGGGCAGTTTTGTGGTAAATCTAACTCCGGTAGACTTTAATAGAGACATCATTAATAAATAATATGTTAATTAAGATTAAATGATGACTATTTCATAATTGTAGAGAATAAAACTTAAATAGCTAAGGAAATCATGACGTCAGTGGTGATGTAGTTACGGTAGTTTCGATTTAATAAGATTTGTGTGTGTTCGTTTATCACAGAATTTTAATGTATATTTAACTTGTACAACCAAGCTAGTTTATGTATGCATCTGTGTATGTGAATATCTCAGCATGAATAAGTGTGCCTAAACACACACACACACACACACACACACACACTGTCTTTATTATGGTACTAAATGGTATTAGTTGGTAAAGCCCAGTTCTGAAATTTGGGGTGTGTGGAGTCCCCATTTTGTTACTACATTTTAGTCCATCCTTACCTGGAGTGGTTGTATCTTGCATCTTTTCTTCTCTGCAAGATGTAAGTAATTTAAAATGGGATAAGAAGAAGCACATTGCTTTTTAGATTAAGATCTCTCATTGGATATTTAATGATGCAGGTTTTCAAAAAGGCCATTCTGTCTGATTATTTCAAATTGTATGGAAATGAAATAACTCATCTGATAAGGAACAAGATGGTAGTGAGTTCAATATCTGTCAAAATTGGACTTGATATTCAATTCTTATTATTTAAGTTTAGAAATTTAAATTTGGATAATTAAGGCTTGCAGCAACATGGCCTCCAGCTGAGGAACAAACATATGCATATCAAATTTGGTACTCTTCATTAAGCAATTTATTATCTACCAGGGATAAATATACTCTTACCAATTAATGTACCTTTTTCAATTTCATAACAACAGTTCACTATTGCTGTGGGTGACACAAGACTTAAGTTTTAATGTTGTTTTTTTTTTTTAATTTTATAGTCAGTTGGAAGGTTTTAGTTTTTTTTCAATAATACTGGGGTTGGCTAAAAAGTTCATAGGCTGACGAAGATACTCTCTTGGAATGCGACCAAATAAGTTTTATTTTCAACATAGTCCACCTTGCAATCAACACACTTCTTCCATCAGTGTTGCAGTGCTTGGATCCCATTGGTAAAAAAGTCATCACCAACAGATACGATGTCATCATAAGAACTTTTTAGCCCACCCTTGTAGACCAACAGAATTAAAGATTACTTTTATTCTTGTGAATGCCCTTTTAGTAATGAGTGTCACTAACCTGGCATCAGGAATAGAACAAAATATTTCAAACACTAGAATAATGCCTTACCATATAGCATGATACAAGAAGAAAACTATTTTTCATAAAATGTTGTAAACGACAACAAAACCTTGACAGTGTGAATTTCGATGGTCCAATCAGTCAGTGTCTGTGTGTGGGATATGAGGGGGCAGGAAAGCACCCAGAGACCCAAGTAGCAAAGGTCTCCTTTTTGAAGTGGCCTGAAATAAATCCATCTGTTATGGCTAAAATGTTTTAACACTATAAATCCCGACAGACCTATTAATATAGTTGATAGATATGTTTGTAAGCTCACAGGAAATGAACTCTTCCCCACTGGATTTTGCTCTATTTTTTTTTTGAGACATGGTGCTTGAGAAATCTCTGATCAACATTGTAGACCTCTGTATAAAATTGATGATAGGGTGAGATAGGTTAAAGGGCCAATAACCCTTTTTGGCCAGCAGCTCAGACCACTGTCACTTCAGTCCTGAGATAGTTATATTCTAGTAAAAGCTTGGAGAAAATATTTTTGACTATTACTGGTTATCAAGACAAAACAGAATAAACAGCAACTAGCAGAACCTGTGGATATACCACAGTATGATAATTCATTAATTAAAATGTTTGATACATTTACGTCAGAGATATTGCAAAATAGTTCAGTATGTCATCAGGGGCGGCCTAATGTTGGTATCAGCCAGTTAGCGAGGGAGTCTATTCCCTTTTCCCTAGACCAAGGAGATTATCTTAGCATCTGAGGTGGAGCACCACACCTACCATCAGCTCCTTACTTTACCGCACAGATCCCTGTGCTACTCATACGCTGAGTTGGCGAAGGCGGGTATCGAACTAGGAACCTTGTGGTTTCTAGCTGAATGCTCTACCGACTGAGATAACCCGGCCCTTAAGTATAAAAATCTTGATTTAACTCTCCCCTCCTCTTTTTTTCTTTCTTTTCTTCTTTTCATTATGTTCAATTGAAACAGATGAACATTATCCTGTATGCATACTCACCCTGTCTCTCTATCTTCCACTACTCACTTTTTCTTTCTTTTTTTCTGTGTAGCATGTCCTTTTTCTTCCCTTTCTCTCTTTATAATGAAATTGGAATGGTCCATTATTTAGCTGAGTGACGACTCTCATAAGAAATAAGAATTTGGCTGATAAGCAACACAAGATAATTAGGATTTAGATTTTTGCATTTCATCTTGGATGGTTTCAATTTTAACCAATTTGCAAGATAATAACAGTGATACTTTTAAGGAACATGAGTATTAACATATAGATAGTTCTTGTTAAAAAACTGAAATAACTTTTTCTAAGAAAGAACACATATTAAATGAATCAATTATTACTCTGTTTTCAAATTTTATTCCCATCAAATCATCTAAGGTTATTGATTTTATATCTTAGTATTTTTATGTTCCCCAAATAGAAAAGAAAATTTGCAGCTAAAAATATTGTTGGCTAAACCTGTAAGTTATTTGGAGCAATGTCTCTTTCACAGTGTATGATTCAGTAAGTATATTTGAATTTTTTAAAAGTGGTATAATAAATTCGCTGTCACTGCATTAATATCTGCTAGCAAACAATTTATTATTTGGCTGATAGGAAATCACATAAATAGATACAATCATTGTTACTCAGTTTAGAACTCTTTTGTCTTTAGAGTCAAAAATGAAACTGGAAAAATCTTTGCTTTTTTATCATCTAATGTGTAGTGAGTGTCTGATGTTAGAATTGGACGTTTAACTTTTCTGTAGATATTTTAAATTTTTTTTACTTATCTATATTTTTCTCTACACATTTTGAATGTTCTTTTCTCTTTCTTTTTTTTAATCTGAGCCTGCATTGAATCATTCATTGAGAATTTTTCATGGATGTTTATACACACATATATATATATATATATATATATATATATATATAATATTTAATCTAATTTTATATAGAATGTATTAAGAGGAAATCAATTGAATGAATTTATTTTCTTTAATGAATCAGCTAAGCACCACCTTTTTTTTAAAACATTTTTTTTCTTGACTTTTATGCAATATACATAAGTCTTCTAATTTAGGATTCCTTGATTGTCATATTTCTTGAGACTTTTTTTTCTTGAGGGCAATCATTGTCAGAGGTTAAAGTTATATGGAATAACTTCAAATTGATTTTCTCGGGAGATAGCTCAATGGTTAGTACATCTGATTAGATGAAATAAGGTCCGAGATCCAAACAGTTATACAATAGAATTTTGGATTATCAATACTTATTTAAGAGGAATGCCTTGTCTGTAGGACTTGGAATATGCTGACTGTATCTCTTGCGAATGGGTAAGAGGTTCCCTTATGTAATGACACTAAACTGCACCTGATGGTGAGGCTCGATCTGAGGGATGTGAGATACCCCTTTATCATCATTAATACCTTAAAATTATGCTTGTTCAAGTCCCATCTGGGGTCAAATAGATCTGTTTAAAAACATATTTCTATTTTAAAGGATCCTGTACAAAAAAACAAAAAAAACTCTTAAACCATTATACAAAAAATGTAAACATGAATGCAATGAATGTGATTCCCTAACCTCTAGGAATAAAGTAATCTGAGATGGGTTGACATGCTTTATTATTTCTTTATTTATAAAAGAAATTTAAGATTATTTTTATTAGTTTTTCATATCATTAGTTTTCAGGTGGTTTAGTAGAAATTTATTTGTTGTCATCCCTGCATGATTATATATATATATATATATATATGAGCTCACTTGGTAAAGCATCCACCTATGAGTCACAAAGTTATGGATTTGATACCAACCCTTGCCAACTCAGCACATTAGTAGCACAACTTAGATATTTGTGGTAAAGTGGGGAGCTGATGATAGGTGTTGCATTCACCTCAGATGCAAGAACAATCTCCCTTGTCTAGTGCTAGTGAAAAGGGGATATATTCCCTCACTGTCTGGCTGATATCAATGATAGACCACTACAGCAACTTTTATATATATATATATATATATATATACACACACATATACAGTGTTTGGAATTTGTTAGAATCAATAAAAAAAATTAAAATACTTTGCAAAGAAAAATCATCTTCAGCTTAATGTCTGTTCTCTCAGATTTATTTAAGCAGACAAATTTAAAAAGTGTCATGAATAAATGAATAAAGAAAAAACTAATTAAAAACAAAATAGAAGATCAAAGAAACATCTTCTCAATTAATTACCTGCAATAATAACCTGATTATTTCCGGAATATGATTTAAAAATTTAAAAAAAAAAAAAATAAAAAAACCTTAACTCATTCAAAGAAAAAAATAAAGAGCCACATTGAAGGCCATAACTTCAGGTGCAAAAAAAAAAAAAAAAAAAAGAAGCCATTGAGCTTGATCGATTGGGTGGTGGTATTATCTTATGAATATTTGATGACAGTTCAACAAATGAATTTGATTGGGAAAAAAACTGCTTATCACTTCAACAATATAAACACCTTAAGCTGCTGCTGCCTCTGATTTGAATTCCACAAACAGACAATGGTGATGGAAATCTGTCAAGTAAGGAATGAGAATGAATAAGAAAAAGAAAAAAAAGTTGTTTGATGGGCAGGTGCTCCTGTTAATTCTATTCTGAATTTACCATTTAGCAAGGGATCATACTTTTTAAAATCTTGAATCTGGCAGTGCTATACTAAAAAAAGATTTCCGATGATGCAGTCGGTAAGGTAAAAAAAATAAGGAGGTATATTAGTGTCTTTATGTTTGAAGAAAGGCTTGAACTGCAAATCAAATAGAATAAGATTCATTTATTCTTTAAACTCATGAGTGCTAGGACAGGGCCAGTCCAAGATATTTTTATAGGGCCTTAAGCAGAATTTGATTTTCTCCTTTCATCATTACAAACATTATTGACTATTGTAAATGTTTGATGATTCAGCCATCTATAGTTAAAAAAAAAACCCAAAGCTTTTATTGTATATGCTGCTGTCATTTTTGATGGCCCAAGTATACTAGCTGACATGATAAATTACAAAAAAAGAAAAGGAAAAAAAAAGAAATTAAACACTAGTGATATCTTGAGGCCTGAAGCAATCACTTATATTACTTATAACTCATACAATCTCTGGTGGCAGACTTGAGAAACAGTCATATCATTGGTAATTATCAGTTCTACAAACCGCCTAGTTGTCAGGGCTTAAAATACATCAGTTGCACCCCCTAAAGAGTTGTGCCTCCCATAAAAAAGGGGGCTATCCTGAGAATGAGATTAAACTGGACCAATGGTGAGATTCCAGTTATGGAATTTTGGGAAGTGACACACTCTGTTTTGTTTTGTTTTACCCAAAAGTTCTGCAAAACACCCTGCTGTCAGGGTTTGAAATACATCAATTGCATCCCTGAAGAGAGGCACATTCCATAAAACAGGGAGGGGGGGCTAAGTATGATATTAGACTGCATTGGTGGTGAGTCTCCAGTTTGGAAATTCTTAGAAGTAATCAAGTGTGGTTTGTTGGTTGGATGTTTTATTTTACGGTATATCAACTCTCTTTTGGGTCATTAAATGCTGAATTCAGTCCTTTTGATAAAAAATGGATTCAGGTTGCTTACAGTAACATTGTTGCTTAAGTGGTCACCCAATTAAGTATTATTACAGCCAAGTAATGCTGATCACCTAAGTTCAGCAGAATTATCATTATTATACACTAATTAATTTATATGCATATGGATTAATGCTTACTTTTACAGAACAAAGAATTGATTGAGTTTAAACTCTCAGGTAATTCTATGTCAAATCATCTAGAAAAAAGTAAAATTGTCACACTTCAATTTTTCTGAAATTTTTTCCAGGTGTGGACTTTAAGACTTTTTTGATAGCATTTTTAGATTCCTTGGGCCAAAATGCTTTTATAAACTAATTTTAAGGAGTCTAGAAGCTCATTTTACAGACAAAAGTAGATTACAAAAAGCCGCCCCCCCCCCATTTTGAAAGCTAAAATTCAACACAATTCAGCCAATTTCTGGAATTGGAAGCTCAAATTTTGGTGATTGTCTAACTTTAACATAGACAAAAATTTCACAAAAATTGAAAGGGGTGGGTGACATGGCTTGGATGATTTGACATGGAATTACCCTCTCTTTAAATTTCCAAAGTTGCTATTTTCATTTCACCTTGCTCAGCACTTTCATCTAAGTTACCTATATTCTCAAATTTAGACAAACTGGATAATGTGAAGTAGTCCCAATTTTCTGTCACTTTAGTCTTTTAACCCAACCTCTCCACCATGAGCAGAATATGACACAAGGTCAATTTTTGAGCAGTACTGCTGATTTGAATCATGAGTTTTCCTTCTCCTATACTGGTTTGCTTACCAAAACTAAAGAACTACCTGCCATATAATTTACCCATAGCTGGTGGAGAACAGAAAGATTGATGTCTTTTCCAAGAGAAATTCAAACAGCCTCTTCCAGGATTTGAACTCTGGTTGCCAATTTCATTTTGTACAAGAATAACCATTATGCTAATCATGCCTTCTCTTGTATCACTTTTGTATGGAAAGTTGTTAAAACTTGTGCTGAAGAATTTTCAGGGACTATATTTGGTGTCTAATATACATTATTTGCTAGAAATTTAATGTTAAAATATTTCATAGATTATTGGTTATTAAATAATGTCTTTTTCTATTTATTTTTTTGCTGAATTTGAAATTAACCCATTTTAGATCAGATTGATGCGATCTACCATCAATGCAAAGCTTTGTGAATATTTAACATATAGATATTTGTTGTTTTTTTTTCTCTTTTGTGTGTTATGATAATCCTGCTATATGTGGCGTGCTTGGCAGAAATTGGTTAATAAAATTTTATTAACTCTATTATCAATTTTCTTGTATTTAGTCTTGTTGGTTGTATTGAAAAATAAATAGAAAAATTTTGTTTTCTTAGTCAAAATTATATTATACTTAATATGAATTAAGATAATTTTAAAAAGTTTGCAGAGGGACATTTAAATATTACTTGTTTGTTTTTTGTTGTTTTTTCTTTGGGGGGCAGGGGTCAAATGGATAGACATCTTTTCTAAATGAGTTGGAAAGAAAGCATGAATAAAATCACCTAAAATATAACATCCTAATTTTATAACTGTATTTTGAAGCACCTGAGTGTGTGTGTGTATGTATATATATATATATATATATATATATATATATACTAGCAGAAGTTTAAAAGAATTTTAGAGAGAAAGGGGTAAGAGATGGGTGAGCAGGAAGGATTTAGCAAATTCCTTATAAAATTAAAAACATAAATTGCTAAGAATTAGCATATTACAGTGTTCGTCTGAACTCGTTAGTGCTTTGAAACATAATTTTATTATTTTCTGTACATATGACAGAAATTTAAATTCAGTTCTTAATTGATTGTTGAGTTGAAGTGATAAAAATGTATTTGTTTAATTTATTTCTTTTTTTATCTCTAAAAATGTAACAACAAAAAGAAGCTGAGAATTAAATGTGTCCCTATTTGTAGGTCAAAAATTTTGCATATTAATTCAAATGCAAATTATTTGTTCCATGAATAGTTAATTTCTTAATGATTTCTTTAAAAATAAGTTGCCTTTTTCAATATGTATATACCAAAACAGATGCAACTATTTATATATATATATATATATATATATATATATATATATATATATAAAAAACTAAAGATGTAATTTTTACCAAATTCTCATGATTCTTTCATGAAGGTTTGTTGAAGAAGTTAATCCTGCAAAAGAAGAAGTTGTGGGATTGATTAATCAATGAAGTTTCAAATAAACAAATAAAAAATTAAACAATAATAAAATACAAAACTAAAACAAATATGAAGTGTTTACCTGTAAACAATGACTGTGAAAATAAATTGTTGTCTTACTATAATTTGGAGACCATAATTGTTAATCTGACTTCAGCATAAAATAAACAACAAGGGTGAAGTTGCTATAAAATCAACCAACCAACTAACATCTATATATATATCCTTTCTAGTTTTGGCTAAAGTAGTAGAGTTGATTGAGCTCTCTGAAGTAGATTTAAAGAAAGCCATAGAATAGGATGGTCAGAATGTTGTGTATATCACACAAAGAAGATATTCAATTTGCGGAAAAAGATACATTTTTGGAATTAAAATTGAAATTTACAGCTGAATCTAATGAAATGTTAAACAGGTATATAAACAGAGCTATATAAATTGAATATTACACAATTCCACTTCTGCTAGAGGTTTAATTTTTAGCACTAAATGAACCCCCTCTGGTGTTTGCTGACCCACTGGATAACATGGGTATTTACAACCACCCAGAACAAATAGTCCAGACTCTGTAACCTTTATAAGAATGATAATAGTTGTATTAATGAAAAAACATTCCAAAGTGAAACCCATAGTCTTTATTTATTTGTTATGCATCTTTGGACATCTTCCCTTTTTTTCTATCTTCTCATATCAATTCACTGATAATATAATATATAGCAACAGATCAAATTTTTAATCATTTAATTAATCTGATCTTCCCCAAAAATTCTCTCTTAAACTTTTCTTCTTGCCATTTTTGCTGAAATCATCCAAATGAATCTTTAAATTTTGTACAGCATTGCTGTTTTTGATTAAGCAAATTGTTTGAAAAATATATTACTCTATTAGTAAAAACCTTCAATTGGTTAATAGACTTTGGTTTTAAAATCTGCCTTGACAGTAAATTTCTTGTCCAAGGGGAAATATTAAATAATTGCCAACCATAATTAGTCATACAATTTATTTTTTTCAAAAAGTATCAATTAGTTCATCTCTAATTTTCTTTCTAATAAAGTAGTTAATCCTAATTTTTCTAATCTCTTCCTGTAACTGTAATATTTTTGCTCTTTTTAGTTTTCCCAATCTTCTTCATATGCCCTCCAATTCCCATCTCTAGATACTAGAAACCAGGCGAGTACAATATTGTATATGAGGTCTTATTAGGGTTTTGTATATTCTTAAAACAAGATTTGTCTCCCTTGAAATAAAAGTTCTTACCATTTGCCCTCAATATAATAGACAAAATATGTTTGTCAGCTATAACACCCAAAAAAGCAATTCCTGAATTTTCCAATTATTATAAATATCTTGCTTAGAAAAATGATTTTCAAAACATAAATACAATAGACCCCTGCTTAACTACAGAGAATATGTTTAGACAACAAGCAGATGTTTAAAACCTTTAAATATTCTCTTGCTATATTCTTTGAGTCTCTGCTTTGAATGGGTGCCCTCTCTTTTCCAGTTGTGGGGTCACATTTCTCTGACTTCCATGTTGTGTTCTTTTGTAGTCCATTTCTTCTTTTGGTTATCAGGAACAAACACAAAGACATTTGTGTAAACCATCTTTATTTTCCAGGTAACATTACCTATGTGCATATAGGAAGCTAGGGAGCACAGATGGAATAACATATTCCTCATTCCATTGCATGAACACAACTATTTTCTATTCCTTGTTTGTTTTGTTTGTTGTTTTTTGCATTGTCTGGTCACATGTCTCTTTAAGCCAATTGTGGCAAATGTATTAAAATGACCTTTTGGGATCAGCCTTGTCACTCAAACTAATGACATGATATATTTTCACCATTTTTACCTGTTATTTTCAATCACTTAGATTTCCTGACAAAATAATAGACTATGCCAATCCATCATCTAACAAAACCACCAACAGCACTGAACCCTACACAGTTTTTTTCTTTCTTCTTATGCATTAATAAAATTTAATCATTAAATTAAGCATACAACAAGATTAACAAGGATAATAGCAGCAGAGAACAATTATAACAATGTCAGTTTGAAATTCAATGCACTTATTCCAGTGAGTTTTCTATTGGTCAAAGCACCTCTGAAACACTTGTTTTTATATGTTGTAAAATTGTGCTACCATATCTTTTTAATGTTCTCCACATCCTCAGATCTTACCCTTGAGATGAATTTTCAGTTTAGTTAAGAAGACAGTCACTGGGAGCTAGGGCTGGAATGTTATGAGGGTACTGCACTTTCACAATCTTGCATTTCCCTGACTCATCTACATTTTATTTTTCAAGACATCATCACTTTATTATACATGTTTCTCAGCTGTGACATCTTTATTTAAATATCAATTTTTCAGCCTTTATCATTTTTTTATCATACCTTGCCTTTAGCTTTCTAAAGTGATATATATATATATAGTTAAGAGAAAGGAAATGAATCGAGAAATGAAACCAAGAAATGCGTGGCGGATATGCTTATGAAGAAATGACCACATGACTTTTTGGAACATCAATGTTTTCGTTTTGATTTCAAATTATTTTCAGCTCCTCTCTCGATGAGTCCAGAGTAAAAACAAGCTCTGAAGATGATTTTTACAAATCGAAATATTGTTCAATATTAGCTATGAATATGATATAAAATATTTTCAGTTTAACAGTATATTGTGTGTTTTCATATCCCTTTATCTCTACTTATTTTTATATATATATATATATCATTCACCTTTTAGTCATGAATTCATTTGGCTTCAAGAAATGATCAATTCTATCACATTAATCTCTGGGCTGAGACACCTATAACAAGCACTGGCTCTGCCAGTGGGGCTGAAAATGCGTAAACTGTTCCTGTCCTGAGTATGACACTAAAGTGTATCTGATGATGAGGCTCCAGCTTAGGAGCTCTGGGGAGTGGGAAAATCCTTTAGTTGCCATTATTCCTAGAATACTTGAAACCATATAACTATATTCAAAGACATAATCATCTAAATAGAACTAGTTACTGGAAACCACATGATAATGTGTATACATTATCAGATTGGAATACTCAAAAACATAACTCTGTGCAAACAAATGATCATTATTATTATTAAATAGGAATAGATACTTGAAACCATATAATAGTTGTATAAATTATCATTAGATAGTAATACTTGATACCATGTAACTACATGCAAGCAAATAAGTTTGATTATTAAATAGGAATAGTTACTTTAAATCATATGATTGTGTAAAAATCATTGTTAGATAGGGATATTTGATACCATACAATTGTGTGCCAACAAACAATTATTATTATGAAATAGGATTGATGACTCAAAACTATCTAATTGCTTGAAAAAAAAATGATTGGCATTAAATAACCCAACAGAGGTTGACATGCCGCAAAACTAACCAACCAGAAATATAATTTTTATCACATTAATCTGTGGGTTAAGACTAGAGAAACACCTGCAGGCATACTGTTTTTCAGTAGCATTTTAGTATATTACTTTATGTTAATATTGGAAGTGGGTAGGGTGAGGGAGCTTACTTAATATGCTGTGTTGGTATGTTTAGTGTCAAGTCCAGAAATGCTTGACCATTCTCATGCTTTCAAAATGTGCTGAAATTACATCCGATTTATTCAGTTTACTTGCCAGCCTTAAGAGAGCAGATGGAAACTAATGTGGCTGGCACATTAGTGCCATTAGAAATGGTAGTAATACGCAATTTCTAGACAAGGGCATAATTGTTCCCTAAAGGTATCTAGCTAAGTGACACACAGTGTTGAGGAGAGAGAGGAAAAGAAGTGAGTGAAAAAAAGAAAAAGAAAAAAGAAATCAAATTTCATTTACATAATTCTGAATAATTACTTTTAAAACTCTTTTGTTCTTGTCTTCTTTTCCTGGACAATGTTCGTTCCAAGCAAGGAATTCTGGGATAGCATAATGGAGGGATGAATGAATAATTATTTTGGCTGTTATCTTTTATTGTGTCACCCACTGAATATACCATTAATGTTCTTATATAGCTATTTGAAAAGCACACTCTATTGTAATCAATGGTTGGTAATAAGAGACTTCAATTCTTATTAACTGCATACAATACACCCCAAAATTATTCCCAATGTTGCAATAAGAAAACAGTCTGAAGAGAAAGAAATAAGACAATTTTCATAAATATATTAAATCTGATTGTGTATGATTTTTTTCCTTTTCGTTTCTTTTTTTCCTAAACTGCCGTTGCTTTTTAATTGAAATAAATCTCCTCTCAACTGCTCCTCCCTCAGAAGAATAAAATATGAGACACTTATTACATTCATTTTTATTAATTAGCAATGATATACTTTATTCATCTACAGATTTGATTAGGTCGAAATTTGCCTGTGCCACAGTCTGTGAATTAGGCATCCATCTTGGAAAAGCTTCATTTTTCATTTTCTCTGGTTGCATTAAGGCAGCACTTAGTCTAATAATGGTAATGAGTGACTAATGACAAATTAAAAAGGATTTTATCTATGATAATTCATATGCTGCTATTACTGGTTGGTAGGGGGGATGGATATCATTATTTCATAGAACACAGAACTCCATTGGTCTATCAAAATAGCATTAGAGATTATCTCTTGGAAATAGGACAATGGTTCTGTTAATACACTTCATTCAATGCCAACACTAAATTATATTCGATATATACGTTTATTAATACAATCTGCAGTTAGAATGAAAGAAAAATTATTTATTTACTAATAAAATGTTGGCAGGCAGGCAATTATCTGCTTGGCTTTCTTTTCAACATCCTAATCATGCAGGTGGTGTAGGGGGTGTGGAATTTGGTTTTCTCTCAGCCATAGATTTTATAATCCAGTCCAACAGAACAATGTTTTTGTTCCACACTTCTGTCATTGTTTTATCTAATTTCTTTTTAGTTAACTGTTTTTAATTCATATAGTAAAAGAGATTAAAAAAAATCATTTTAAATATGCATGGATGTACACTGTAGCAATAAAGTTATCTTTTAAATCTATCAGTATATAATAATAATTCTGAATATCCATGGATGTTCACAATATGCATTAATGTAGATATAATATCAATAATAATAATAATCAATTAATAATACATATAATTTAGATATAATAAGAATAATATAAATAATTTAGATATGATGTATAGATAGATATTAATTTAGCGATAATAATATGATTTAGATATGAAAATATATATATATATATGATAACATATACAATTAGTACATATATATATATATATATATATATATATATATATATATCAATTTAGATGTAAAAAAATATAATTCTGAATAAACCCAAAATACTAAGAATTTATTATTACCAAATTCTACAGCATAATATATAATATAATCTAAAAATATATATGCAGTTTTATTTTTGGTTAGAGTTTCTGTGCTTTAATAAATAATACCTAATAATATCTGCTTTGATTGTATAATGTTCCACTGAAAATAATAAAATTCTGGTATATTTTATTAAGAAGAAAAGAAACCTTTTACAAAAAAATAATTTTAGGGACATACTTATTTATGGGTGACATGTTTTTATATAGCTAACATTTATTTTACTACTTTACAGCATCTCATTATGTATTTTTGTTCATAACTTAAAAAAGCTGCCATTTTTGTGTGGGGGTCAGAGTTGAGGCTATGCCGCTTGCAGTTTTGTGATACTGGGGGTGGGGGGAAATTTCTTGGGTCAGAAGATGAATGGTAAAATAAGCAATTTATTGGATTGACATGACTGACCCTAAAGATCCCTAGTGGCTTGATTTCTTTCCTTGTTGCAAAATGCTTTTTTTCTTCTTTTTTTTTTTCAATAATTGTGATTCATCTGACCAAAGGGATCCATTGGAAATATGCATAAACATTGCAAATCCTTTGTCATTATTGTTTCTCTATCAATCATACAAACTTTATTAAATTTTTTGTGCAAATAGCAAGAAAGCCTCCTAATTCAGTTTTCTCACAGGAGACAGTCAATGAAGAAGCGTTTAAATTTAAATAATTAGTGTTCACTCATTCCAAATTAATTTTATGGTCATTTCTTTTAGATTTAAAAAAAATATTTCTGAAAATAGTAGTCTCTGATTTAAAAAAATAAATACTCACACTGATTCAGAATTTAATAAATATTTAACTAAAAATCCCATGAATCCATTGTTGTTCCTGTTGTAACTATGGTCCATGATGATATTGATTCTTCTGTTTAGGAAAGAGTAAAATATCATATTTTTATGTATTGCTCTCATAAAAATTTGGCTATGATGTGTCATTTTTTCTGGGTTATGGTTTTGTGTGCATGTGTGTGTGTGTGTTATATATATATATATATATATATATATAATATATATATGATGTTAGTAATAGAAAAGAGTTAAGGGTCTACCATGGTTTCATCAGGGCCTCACATGATATTTAACTAAGTCAATGTTATTACTTAGTTAAACTGAGATAAACTTCTTTTCTGGTTGAATGCTATGTTAGTTAATATTTTTTTTCAATTGCCATGTGTAGCTTATTCTATTCATTTATTTATTCCTTAGTTCTCATTTCTGCATTGTTATTAACTTAAATTGAATTATAGTTAGTGAAAACTGTTAAAATTCAATTCTAATTATATTTTAGGAGTTATATTCTCTCATCTCCTTATGTCAGTCTAAGGATTATGGGTTTCATGTATTTGTAAAATAAATAGAATCGTTAGATGAATCTTGTTTAATTGGAGATTTTTTTTTTTCAAAATACATGAAACTTATAGTCATAGACATGAAGAACTGAAGACATAATTTATCTATTAGAGGTTTTATCCTGCTCTATTGTCCACTATTTGAGCTACACTTAGATGTCAAAAAAAGGTTTTTATAATGATCTGTTCCTTTCATTATATATATATATATATATATATAATCATGTATATATATATATATAATTATATATGTGGAGAAAGTAGACAAACACGAGATATTATGGAAACTGGATGTTTATTGTCGACGATGCAACGTTTCGGCCATTTAGACCATCATCAGGACCAAAAGCCCAGTTCTAGCTTCAATGAAAGACATTTTCAGAATGGTGAAAAACAGTAGGTTGTCTACTTTCTCCACATACTGTCGGATTAACCTCCTCACATTTCTCCCATAATTATATATATATATATATATATATATATATATATACTAGAAAAAAGGTGACATGTTAGGTCACCTATTGAGCTCTGGGTAGATAATTGTGATCAGGAAGAAAGTCAGTTTGCATAATGAATTAAATTTTTTTAAATACAACTGGAGAATGGAAAAAAAACAACATTAAAATCATTCTGTTAAAATTTGCAATTAAGTAAAAAACTGGCCCATCATCCATTAGCTGCTAAAAATTAACATAAGAATAAAATGGGAACTTCAAGCAACTGCTCTCAATCTCCAATCTCTCTCTTTACATCACAAAGAAAACAAAGAAATTTCAGGAGTAGTTATTCTAGACATAAATAGCAAGGGTGAAAGTTACACAGCAGGATGTGAAGTAAGAGATGGGTGAGTTTTTGACTTAATTGCAAATTACAACTAATTAAAACAAATAAAATATAATTTTTTTCAAACATAACTTAATTTGAAAACTAAGGAAATATTTTGGAATGGATTTTGTATTATCAAACTAAATAGGAAAAAAGCCTTTAGCAAACAATCATTGATTCACTCAGCTTTTGTATAATATACATATATATATTATAATAATAAATAGATATATATTAGTTTTGGTATATATTTAATTATATAGATGCTTATCTGCTACCATTTTGTTTCATGCTCATTTAAACAGCAATTATCACGCAGGAAAAGAAAAATTTTGATAAATTTTTAAAAATTGAAAAAGAATTTAATTGCTCTATCACAGATATTGAACACTCTCCTAATAATAGTGGATATATTGGTTCATCAAGTGAGATAGTGTTAACCACACGCTGTGTATATATATATATATATATATATATATATATATATATATACTTTGAATAAAAATGACTGACAAGAATTTAGTGTTTAGTTTTATAATAAGTTTTTCTTTTTGGTGAATGAGATGTTGCAACTATAGTTGTACAAAAGCTCTGTTTGCATAGTCCGAGCATGAATACTTTTGACCATCTTGGTCATTTTAGATTGCTGTGACGTTATGTGTGAATGTGTAGGTCACTATATGGTAGCACCTCCATCCTCAAAAAGGACCATAGATGATAGAAAGTTTCCATATTCGGATTACAGACACAGATTTTGTACTATTTTTAAACTGCCTACAATCACAATTGTGACATCTCGTTCACAAAAAAGAAAATCTGGATAAAAAACTAAACACTAAATCTTTGTCTTTCATTTTTAATAAAAAATACTTACAAGAGAATCTGTTACCTAAATATATGATACATTATTCCAAAAAAATGAATTTATTTTTGATGGTGAAGTTGAAGTTATAAAGATTCGTTTTTAATAAATATTCATCAGGATTTTCAGATGGGAAGAACGTTGTCTTAGCAAGGATGGGTGGTTTTGAGTGATAATTATAACCAAATTCAGCACAGCACTCACTTCGAGTCTCTCTCTCTCTCTCTCTCTCTCTCTCTCTCTCTCTCTCTCTATATATATATATATATATATATATATATATATATATATATACACACACACACTGTATTGATGATTGAAATCAAGGAAAAGTAAATAAATATAAAAACCTAAATATTTCAGGATTCTTAGTACTAAAAATATGTAAAAGTGCTCAATAAAAAGAGCTAAATATATGATTAAAAGGGAATGATTTAAAACAGACTGACTCAATTTTCACATATATTGCGAGTTTTCAAAGATTCCTGATATGCATGAAACTCGAGTTGGTCTGTTTTAAACCATTCGATTTTAATCTTTTTAATATATATATATATATATATATATATATATATATATATATAGTTTGCTATATTTATAAGTAAAGAGTGCTCAATATCATTGATAGAGCATGTATATCTAAAGTAGGTTAGTGAAGATATGAAAGTCAATGGCACTTGGTAACTGACTTACTTTGAAAATTGAGAAACCATCAATTACCAAATGCTGAAGACTCCATGTCTTTGCTAAACTAACTTATACATATGCACACAGAAACACACCCACACACACATAATGATAATTTTAGTAATGTATAGAAGACAAATGTCCAAAGTACTTGTATCTATTTGTGGTTCTACATTGAGGATATCATGCATGGGCATTTTAATTTCTTTTAAAAAGAACAACTTTTGACCGCGATTTCTCTTTCCTTACTCTCGTTTCAACATCATTCCTGAGTTATTTATTGGATTCAATAAATTTAAACTCTCCACTTTGTATTTTATCCTTGTTATTTTATTTTTATTTTATTTTATTTTAGCTATGCACAAAGGAATTGATTTGAAGTTTAAACTTAAAAGTATTGATCCTGTTTAAGAGAAGTACTAATGACTCATAATGTATGTACATTTATATTCAAAACAAGTGTATACATAGGTATATCATGGAAACATGGGTCTATATTATATATACATATACTTACATGCTAGAAGTAACTGCTTATATTCCTAATGCAGGGTACTTGTATATACAAAGCAAACATTGTGTGTGTGTATGTGCTGTCTTTTCTTTGTTATATAGATGTTTTTATACCAACATTTCATCATCATAAATTTTGTTAGGAATTTGATATATGTTGCTGAGGGAAAACGTCATAACTTTAAAAGGTCTGTAGAATTGCCACTCTGAGTGATTCGATGGCAGCTCTGGCATCATCATTCCAAGTGTCTTAGAGTTGTTGTCATCAATTAAGCAATGTAAGTTAAGGAGGTGACAGGCGCCAAATAATGTTTTTTAATTATTTTGATTCCTGTCAAAGAATTTTCTGCTAGCAAAGTGCTAAGCATTATAAGTACGGCTTTAAAATTAATGCTTTATGTCAGATTACATCCATAGTTGTCTTGAATAAATGAATAAGCTTGCATTAGTTCTAAGCAATGTGTCCTCACTGCTGGAGATTAGTGATTGGACAATGATTAAAATAAGTCTGACACAAGGACACTTTTATTGTGCTTCCATTCTTATTCATATTTGAATGGATGGTTGGTTGGTAGGTTTTAATGACATATCAACCCATCTGGGGTTATTTCATGCCAAGAGATTAGGAAATAATATGTTGTATATGTATATTTACACTTTTATAGTTTAATGGTTTTAATGATATGTTAGCATCATTGGGGAGCATTTTGAGGGATTAGTTTTATATGGTATTGATCAGGTTTATATTTACATTTTTTGGTATAATTTTATATACCTCAAAAAGGACAGAATATTATCTATGTTGACTTTTTATATTTGAATTGTATTTCTTTCTCGATTGTAACCTATATGAATAAATATGAATTTTCATGCATGTTTCCACATTCATGTTAACATCAAAATGGCCTACATCATGCTAAATTTTTAATACACATGATCAACATGCAATGTGTATAACATGTATTAACACATGGTGTTTAATATACTTTTTGGCTAAGAAAATATGTTTGTCTAGACTTACATTGTGAATTGACACTACGAATCAAAATCATTGATGATGATAATGTTTTAGTTACTCTATTATTCACCTTTTATCAGGTGTATAATCACTCAAGCAGCAGGGTTAAGAAGATGCACCCTCTGCAGAAGGGTAAGACCACCCTTTACCTCCCCTTAAAAAAATGTGGATATTTGGGGCATGACACTAAATGATGGTAAGAATTTAGTTCTTGAACTCTTGAGATTATAAAGTCACCTTTTTAGTGCCATTGCTCAAAGGTTCCCCCTGATTTGGACTGTTTGGGTCCCATCAAATAGATATGTGAAAATTATTCATATTAGATAGGAATACTTAATACCAGATAACTGTATGCAAATTATTTGCATTAGTAGTTACTTGAAGTTATAATTGTTTAATTAGGAGTATCATTAATAGTTAACATAATCACTTGTTTATTATTAATGTTAGGAATTCTTAAAATGATATGACTGTGTGTCAAAAATGATTATTATCATTAAGTTAGAATAATGTCTTAAAACCATATAATTGCATAGGAATTATTTGTATTAGATAGGAATACTTGACATCATACAACTGTATGCAATCATAGACAACAAAGTGCATTTTTTTTACAAATGCAATGGAACATAGAAAATATATTCTAACCAAGCATTTATAAATTAATAAATTTTCAGCATCAAATAACCCATAAGGTGTTGATATACCATTAAACAAATAAAGCCAACAAATCTAGTGTATTATTGGTGAGGTAGTGGGACCTTAAAAAATTGTCTGATCAATTTCTGGTATATGAATGACTCTTCTCAGTTACCAATGCTATGTTTTTTTGTTTTTTTTGTTGTTGGTGGTGGTGGGGGGTCACACTGATTGAAAATAAACTCTGTGAGCCAAGTTTATATCCAGGCCTAGCTATGAGTAGGACAGACTGGAATCTTTAGCTTTGGTAGACAACCAGTCAGAAAAAGGAAAACTCTGAATTCAAATTAGCTGTGCTCCACTTAACAGATTGACCTTGTGTCCCATCCTGCTCATGGTGGAGCTGTTTGGTTAATACATACACACCTTCTCCGTAAAAATAATTTTTTAAGTGAATAGAAAAATTCAACACAGTTACCCTGACTTATAATTTGCTGACACCCCCCCCCTTACAAATAAAAGGGATTTCCTGATTAAAATAATGAGATTGAAAAACAAAAAATTATAGATAAGAGTTGAAAGTTACTAGAATTCTTGGGATGACGTATGAAAGGCTACCTGTTGATCTCTGATTGGTCAATGGATGCCAACTGGTGAAGAGAGTGAGAGAAAGAGAGTTGGCAGTCTGGGCTGAGTGTTTGAAGAGAACAGATGCAAGATGAGTGTCTGTTTCCCAATGCATTTTTACTTGGGATAAAATAAATGAACTAAAAAAAAACCAAGAATGTCTTATGTTTGTTATTAAAAACCATCAACAGCACAAAATGATATCCCAAAAGATTCCCAAGTTGTTCCAGACTCAAAGAACAGCAAGAATGGCCTCCATCTCAACAACCAGGTCCAGTTAAGAGAATAGTGGGACACTAAGGAGATAAGTATAAAATTATTACAATTACAACCAACTCCTTTCAATTGAGCTTGCTATGCAACACTAGTTTCTTTAATCTTGGCTGGGTAACTTGTCTAACAGAAGGAAAACTGCAGGCTGGCAGTGGTTAATAAATATTCAAGAAAGACCGAGGAGGAGGAGTAGAAATGGCTGATCATCGACTTCATTTCCCCATGATGTTTTCCTGGTAGAAGTGGATAAAAAATAAAGATAATGATATACCTGATGAGAAATGAAGAATGGATTCGTGTTAACAACAGCATCATCAATACAAAGAAATCTGATCAATTTTTCACTAATGATTCTCCTCTCAAAACTATTGATAATATCTAGATGCATTTCAAATCTTTTAGTTTAAATGTTTTATTTTTGTTATGTTATTGACATTATGATTTTATTTCAATCAATATAATTATAAAACTTTTTCTAGAGTGAATCAAAAGTTTTGCAATATTTTGGTATGTGCTACTTTGCGGCACATATTTCACATGACCAAAGCAGTTTAAGGAGGGTACCCATTGTGATTGGTAGTACAGGGGGTCATAAAGAATTTGACATCATTACTTAATCCTCACTCAAATTACTTCAAATTTTAACAAAATTTTTAAAAAATTTTAATATTTTAATTTTTTTTTTTGATGTGTGTTAAAATTTTCTTGAACAAGTCAAATGTGTGAGGCTTTGTGAAATCATTGTTTAATGGCATATCAACCCTCTAGGGATATTTAATGCCAATACCATCGTTGTAGAAGAACACTAACACAAGTGGTACTATTTAACCTATAACTGGGAGGATGAGGGGGTTCATACCTTTCCAAAGGGTATTAGTCCAAAAGTGAACATAATAGTACAACTGGAGTTTGAACTCACTTACCTCAATGTTTCAGTCCAGCACATTAGCCCCTATGCCACGAGGATGCCCCATATCCTTCTGAGTATCTTGTTTAAATTTTGATGAATAAATATTTTATCATTCAACGTGAAGCCTATTTAATTTTGTTTGCTTAGGACTTTTAATTACTTAAATATCCCCACTTTAAATTTTTCTGTACACCCTGTATCTTGGTAGTTGGTGTGCTGACACATTGTGCATAGCTTCACTCCATTTGTGATTTTAGAGCCGCACAGATGAATGTGTTAAATAGTCTAATTCAGAGAACTTATGTTTTACGAATTTAAACAAGGCCATAGTGCCATGGAAGCAGCCAAAAACTTGTTTGAAAGGTTAAGGTGCAGTTGATCATGGTACAGTAAGCTTGTTCAAGAAATTTCACATAGCTTTCAAAACCTTTGACGATTAGGCTAGATCAAGTAAATCTAAAAACACGACACACATTTCACAAGACCAAAGCAGTTCAAGCCGGGGAAAGTGCCTATTGGGATTAGTAGTATCTTGGTAGTTGGTGTGCTGACGTATTGTGCATAGCTTAACTCCATGTGGGATTTGGAAGGTGCACAAATGAATATGTAACAGTCTAATTAAGGGAACTTAAGTTTTATGAGTTTGAACTTTGGTTTTAAGATCCTTGATGATCAGGCAAGATCAAATAGGTCTAAAATCATGGATTCTGAATCCCATAGAGGCAAGTAGTGCATGGAGAGTATCAGGCAAGCTCAGAATCTCACAGTTCAGTGGTGTTCATTGTTGTACATTGCTTCACTTTGTGTGTGTGATTTGAAACCTGCACAGATGAACGTGGAATGCAATGTAATATAATTTGGGAACTTATACTTGATCACATTATAGATGATTCAAGAAATTTTCACTCCGATTGCAAGAAGATCCACAATCAGGCAAAGTTAGGTAGGCTTAAAACCATGGATTCCGAGGCCATGCTCCAAGCCATAGAGGCAAGTAGTCCTTGGAGAGTATTGGTATCTCACAATCCAGGATATTAGCAAAAATGTCCGAATTCAACTTCACATTACCAAAATATTGCAAAACTTTTGACTCACCTAAATACTTTGATAAGTGATGAAGTTTATAATTACTAAACTATATATTTAAAAAAATCTTAGTTGAGACAATAACCTAACAGTTTTCTAAAATAGTTATCCTAGTTTCATTATTGGTATTTTTTCCATATATATATATATATATATATATATATATATACATACACACACTGATATTTTTTTTTTTTTTTTTATATCAGTGGGTGCAAATATCTATTTTTTTTTTTTTGTTGTTGTTGCTCTGCATACATTTATACAAAATATGTCTTCATATAGCTATTAATGTCTGTCAGACGCTAGCAGAGTTGATAAGTCTGTTATCATAGAAAACTGCTTTTGTTGTAGGCTATGAGGAATCAATCATTTGCTAAAACTCTAGGACTGATGCTCAATCAAATACACAAGGGCATAGAAATGACATTAGCAGAAGTGACCAATTGGATTGAAATGATGAGATGAAAATATAAATAAGAATAAAAAGTTGTCATCTAAATATAGTGACGCATCTTCTTATTTTGCCATGTTTTATCAATGAAAGCTTTATCAGTAGTGTTTTTTTCTTTTTTTTTAAATGAATGATATTAATAATATTACTCTTCAAAAACGAGGCTATGTGAGCTTCTTACTAATCTATAAGATTCCATACTAAAGTACGAGGGTGGGCTGTAAAATTAATTGGCTGACGTCATATCTGCTGTTGATGACTTTTTTGGACCAATGGGATGTAAGCACTACAACAAAGATGGAAGTAGTTTGTGGATGATAATGGGGACTATATTAAAAACTAAACCTCATTTTGGTCGCATTCTATGAGATTATCTTGGTCAGCCTTTTCAACCTAACACAAAAAATATGTAAAATATAAATGAATACATTTCCTTCTAAGCACAAAATAACTCCAGATAGGTTGACATGCCCATTAAAAATCAATCACCTTGAAATATATTATACCATCCAGAAAATTGATTCAGTAATTATACAAGCTTTATATTATTGATATCAAACAAGTATTTAAATGTTAAAATCCTGATCATAATTCTTGCAGGAGGGTGACAAATGGTCCAATTTTAAGGGGAGTTTAACAGGTTTCAGTTGAGTTTTCCTTCGCATAGACTGGTTGCATAATCAATGTTAACACACCTATCCTATTATTTACCCATAGCTGGAGGGTGAATAGTTGGATTCATACCTTTCCCAAGGTATTAGTGCTAAGTAAAATACAAATTGCCTTGTCCAGGATTTGAACTTTGGGTTACAGTGTCTATTTCCTACAACGGTAACCATTACACTATGAGCACATAGTTGTTGGTATGACATTAAACTGTATCAGGTGGTGAGGCTCCAGAATTTAAGCTTTGAGGAATGTGGAGTCAACTTTTAAGTAGAGTACTTTGAATTGAAGAGTTTTTCTTTCTCCTAGACTAAATTTGCTTTTATGGCAAATTCCCCCAACGCTTTTTTATCATATATGTGCTAGATAGGTGATGACTGAGGGTCTTAGTATCCTGAGTATGATGTGGTGAAGTTCCAATTCTGGAGCTCTAGGGAATGTGGAGTACATCTTCATCACCATTACTCTCATGGTCCACTCTGACCTGTAGTTGTAGTACCTGTTAGGGTCCTATCTATGGGGGTAAATAGAAAACAATGAGTTTATAAAAAAAGATGTGTTTAAAAAAATTTTCCATCAAGAATGAATAACAAAATGTCTTTGCCATAAATAACCCATAAGGGTTGACATGCCGTACAATCCAACTAACCAACAAGTAGTTGATTTACTAAGGTTAAAAAACCATGTCTGCCCTAATATCTCTTCCATAGCAGAGGTAAGAAGAGATGGTTCATGCCTTTCTCAGAGGCATGAGTGAGAAGTGAATTTTTCTTACTGTTTCATTCCAGGATTTCAACTTAGCTTGCCACCATATTGTTTTACTTTTCCCTTAAATAGATCTTCGTCAACGTGTGCCCTACACATCTTACCCAGTATAGATGGATACTTCAGCTAATCTAAAATTAAGTAGACCATGAAAAAGCAAGATATCCTTGTGATTCTGATTTTTTATCTTACTTAAATATTTGTTAGAATATTTAAATTAAGAGACAGGCTGGGTGCATATAAAGGCAAAGAAAATCTTTCTTTCATTTCCTAGGGCTTTGTTCATCAGATATAAAGTAATGTAAATAATTAAAGTTGTTTTGCTTCCCTGCTGTTTTTATTTTATACCAACTCTTTCTTAAGCTTTTCTTTGCTATCTTGTCATTTACTGGTTCCCAGTCCATCGGTTTTGTGAATGTTTCTTTAATATTAATATCAGCAATACAATAAAGTTATGGTTTATGACTTTATTTATTAAAAAACAAAATTTGTTATGCTTTTATAGAGAACACTTTTTCTTTTTCATGGGCTCCTATTAACTTTAAATTACAAGAATCAATTCAATGAAATAAGGTTTGTTGAATAATAAGAAGCACTGTTTAGAGTTACACCTTTTTCAAGGAAATTAATAGTGATGGATCTTTATGGAGAGTCCTTCAATAAAAATATAAGGTGAATTTTCTCCTAAAAGTGTTATGAAGATAGGAAGCACTTTTTAGTTGCAATCTTTTCAAGAAAAATAATTAGTGATGGGTCTTTAGAAGATGTACTAAGATATCAAAGGTTCCTTTGCCTGTTTTTCATATTTTAACATCGCAACTGCCACTAAGATTATAGTTAAAGATGAAAACAACCTGGCACACTCTGTATTCATAAACCCTATAGTAGTTTGACATATCCTCATGGTGGATATATCTGCACAAAAACAATTCATGACAAATTTACAGATCATTTATTGCCTGAACAAACTTAAACAGAATGATGACATGAGAAGAACTTATGTAATAAGAGAAAAGCCTGACCAGAATTGTATGGAAGAATGTCCTTAGTTATGAAAGGGAGAGGCGTCTTTCGTGCCCATCTTGGAGCTTATAGAGTCCTTAATACATAGTGATAGAGATTAGAAATATTTATCCTGAAAAAAATAGTCTTGTTCTGTTTCGATTGTAACATCTTTAGTGTAACTAATGTACATATAAGAGAAAGAGAAATTTAGTTTAAAATAAAGGTTTACATATTAAGCAAGGCTCTTATGTGCCCTGCTGACATGAGTGCATGCAGGGGACAAAGCTCCCTGTCAATGGACAGAAATGCAACACATGTGCATGCTACTTTGAGACAGAAAGAAACTGAGAAATTTTGACATGGCCACCCACACATTTTTTTTAATTTGCTACCTTGACCTAATTATACCACCTAGTTTGTGCTTTAATTAGCAGACAAGAGAGGGGGTATTAATTACATTTGTATCTCCTAGCACCAAAAAATAGCAGAACCATTCCATAGGCAAGGGATGTTAATCACCACAGGGTCCCTTTATGTCTTGAAGACTATCTTACTGACTACTGCACTGGCGAACTTTTTTTACCCCATACAAACCACAGATTTTTTTGTAAATTTCATATAGTTGCACTTCTCAGTCACCAGAAAATTTGACTTCTGTTTAACCCTGGAGCATTGTATTTTGATTTCTTTGCTATTTTGAATAGCCTAAAACAATAAAAAATATAATAAATCTCAGATAAACAATTCCAAGCAAAGCAGACTTAACATGAATAGAAAAAACTTGAAAAAAAAAAAGATTTTGCGCATTTAAAAAAAAAAAAAAAATCACCCTTATTCTCCAATGACCTCAATTTTAATCCATTTGAATTTGAAAATGTAATTTTCAAGTAAAGACTGCCCAAAGCAATATTATTGCTAATTATAAAAAGTAGCAAGAGGAAAACATATTTGTAAACTATTTTGCTTATTTCTGCGTTAAAGAATGAATAATACAGACATTTTTGTCTGGCGAAAATTTCGGTTCAAATGTTCTCCAATATGTAAACACATAAATAATATAACATCAATTAGAATGGGTTTTATATGAATTAACCGGTGGTTTTTTCTTGTCAGCTTCATAATTAGGAGCACAGGTAGCATAAATTTTGTAGGGAGGTGGACTTCAAATCATGAATGAGGTTGTTTGCATTTCAATATAGCCACTTAATACCCTTGGGAAAGGTACTGTGCATCCAACATATTCTCCTTTCCAACTATGCTACGATAATAGGGCAGTACTGTGCCTCTTTAACCTTGTATTAGCTAACGAACGGGAAAAATGCGTTTGAATTCAAACTGGTTTTGTGTAAACCAGGGGATGTATATGCTCTGACAGATAATTTCCTACCCACTCTCCACAACCTAAACCAGGTGTTATACAGTTAATTCTTTGCTTTTTTTTTTTTTAAAACATGATTTGCTTTATGCTCATTTTGTTACAACAGAAGATATAACTCCTTATATTCCCCCATTGCATTCTTTTTTTTTTAAATTGAACTTTTTTTCAAATTTTCTATAAATCATTTTGTTTGCACAGTGATGATATCAAGTATTCTTCATCTCTAATAAAAATATTTTTTCAAACTGAACTATTTTTACACAAGATAAGACTACCCTAATAGGTGCTACTAAATCCAGTCTTAAAATAGATCTAGAAGTATTAGTTTAAATAAAATTGGTGACTAGAACTGGAGCCTCAACATCAGATACAGTTTAGTGTCATGCACAGGACACCTCTCTTTGGTATTGTTCCCATACCCTATATATAAACACTGTCACACAACATGAGAAAAAAAAAGAGGTATTAAAAGTTTTATTCAACAAATATGGATATCTATGTCACTAATTCATTTCATCATTTCTTTTAGAGAAGATCATATGAAGAGCTATTTTTTAAAATTCAGAAATATAACTTTCTTAATAATGATCTAAAGTCAATAATAATTGAGTGAATAAAAAATAACGATAATATAAAAATAATATCCATTTCTATCACTTTGTCCATCTTATATATTTATATATATATTTCATTTGAAATTCACATAGGTAAACTGCCCTGTTGTCATACCATTATCCACCTACCCTACACACACATATATATCCCATATGTGTTTTAGACCTAACTACAATGATTAAAAAATGACAGAGTTTTAACAATTCCCAAATATGCAAATTTGTTCCACATAAACCACTTGTCATCACTTTCTCCAAAATCCACATTTCATTAATTTAAGATTCACAATAGAAAAAGGACACAATATGACAGAAAACATTCCAAATCTACAAGAATCAAATTGAGAAGAGAAAGAAGAAAATCAAAAGAAACTAGGATTTCGTCTAATCAGAAAGAAAAAGACTCTGATGTATAAATTCACCTCTTTGTGTTCAAAAAACTGTTAATATACTTTAGAGAAAAAATTTCGTCTTAAAATTGACACCCTCACTGATCAAACCACACAACTAACTGCCTGATTATTTTCATAGTTCTATTTTATAGAAAATTGTAATTATTTTTTATGCCTTTGAACCAAATGTAAAAAGTTTATAATATTATATAGTCTACAGTTCGGAAGTTTGCATACCATTTATTTTTCTCATTTAACAAACAGCCAAAACATATTCATTTCGTTAAAGGAAATAATACTTTTTAAAAATTTAAGACATCGTTTATATATTAATTATGAGGAGGCACTTGTTGAGTTGTTAAACGCGTGTTATTCATAGAAAGGTGGGACTCGTATATAGCTACCCAAATTCAAATCCATCCTCGAAAATGAGGCCTCTGTTTTGCCATTCACATAGTGCTAATACCCATGTGGAAAAGTTTATGAATCCAATTATCTCCTTTCAAGCTATGAGTAAAAGAAGGCCAGACAGACTCTTTAACCTTTAATATGGCAACGGCATAGGAGAGGAAAACCTTGAATTCATGGACCCAGTTATAGAGCCTGGAGAGAATGGCCTGCCGCATCCACCAAGAAACAAGCTACATTCAATGTAAGTGCCTCCGAATGAACTTAAACCAAGTGATTGAGAGATTACTAATAATTTGGATTATTGTCCTCATCTTTTATGATCTACACAACGTTTTCAGTCGAGGCCACCTCCAGCTTCTTCAGACTATTTTCTTGATTTAGACTCAAAAACCTTTCTCAAACTTTGGACCCCTCTTTAAACTCAAGAATGTCTTGTTTCGACTCGGGGAGCTTTCATTTGAACTTCGAGGCCTAACGCAATTATTCAATCCATGGGGTATTAGACCGTCTCATTCCATTAACCATGACTGGAGTACAAGTGTTAAGTATTGTTAATTATCTATGTTTACTGTACCCTTGACCAGGATTGAACCTTGAAAGACCTACAGAATAAACTGTCACCGTACGAATGTAAATTATTAACCCAACGCTATGCCCACTATTGCTATGGGTGTTCCAATGTTGCTGGAAAGTTCAAAATTTGAATTGCATGAGCAGATGTATGATTTTACAGGTATGTGATAATGTATGATGAGAAATTATAATTGGTGATGCTCTTCTTACCTTACCTTATGCATAACTGCGACCACTGAGACTCGCTCTTGCTGCCCTGTCCAGCGGTTGGCACTTTTAGAATACCGAAGCTGCACCTACTGGCCTTCAGAGAGGAAGTTAAGACTTCCCTAATGGGCAGCCTGTTGTCCAATGTGTGGCAAAACTCATGAATGCTTAAGGACCTGAGTCTTGTGTGGTGATGAGCACAGTCCATGGACATGCATCACTCTGCTTAGACCCTACTTAGCTAGTACGGTCAGAAGGACCCCCTCGATCAAATCGGTTGGTCTTGTCAAGCCCCAAGCACCTATTATTGATTGGCTCCAACCCTATTGCCCTTTAATGGCAAGAGAGTGTTCCTAAATACCTCTTTTTTAATATGCTGGTTTGTGCTAGAAGCGTGGTGCCCTCCGCAGCGGTCTTTCATTCTGTGTCCTGTGGAATGATCCTGTTTATTTAAACTCTTGTTCTGCATGGTGACGGTTCCAGTGTTTTGCGGGATGCGTTCGTGTCGGAATGCTGGGAGAAACCCCTTCATCCACTATTTGCTCCCTTGTGTCCACTCGTGTGTACCTGAATGTTAGTACCTGTTCGGGCTTCTCATCTATCGGGGTTTTAAATAGAAAATGTAATTATAAAAAAAATTGATAGTCTCTTTAGCTATTCATTTAAGAATGCTATTTAGTTCAAACTCCTTATCGGCGAGACTTACAATGACCCACTGAGGTTGATATGCATCAAACAAACCTAAACCACAGACTGTATTGATAGACTGACGTTAATGCAATCTTTTACCATACCATCATGTATGGAACCTTGTTGATGCTGCTTTATGACATACACATGAAGATCAACCTATAAGAATACATTTGACTACCTACAAGGCACCCACCCCACCCCCCAAAAAACTGCCTGTTTTGACCACCATTTAGCCACATCAAAATAAAAGGCAAGTACCCATCTCTCTCTCTCTTCATCTCTT
>CM042143.1:46566481-46626718 GCA_023376005.1 Doryteuthis pealeii | reverse complement strand
ACAACCTCAATTCATATTAAGTCCAACTCCCGTAAAAAAATTATTGCTTACCTGTTGCCTCTAATATGGGGAAGCGCTGACAGAAAAAACCATTTCATATAAACATCTAATTGAATTATTTATGTGATTAATATTGGAAACATTTGAAACCGAACATTTTCAGACAAAGATGTCTGTATATCATCTTAACGCAGAAATAAAGGAAGATAGTACATATGTTTTTCCTCTTGTACTATAATTAGCAAAAATATGCTTTTGCAGTCTTTACTTGAAATACATTTTCAAACAAATGGATTAAATATTGAGGTCATTGAAGAAATAGGTGATTTCTTTTTAATGCCAAAATCTTTTTTTCAAATTTTTTCTATTCATGTAACTCTGCTTGCTTGGAATTGGTTATCTGAGATTTATTATATTTCATTTTTAGACTATTCAAAAATAGCAGCAAAATCAAATACAATGCAGGGTTAAACAAGAAGTCAAGAATTTTCTGGTGGACTGAGATGTGCTAATATAATGGATTACAAGAAATAATCTGTGATTGTATGGTAAAAAAAAGTTTCCAGGGGGCAGTGTCAGTTAAGAGTAGTCTTCAAGGACATAAAAGACTTGTGGTTGATTCATCCCCTTGCCAATGGCGGTTCGTATTTTTGTGTAGGAGATACAATGGTATTACCTCTCTTGGTCTGCTAATGGCACTACAGGTGGATAGTCAAAGTAGCATATAAAAAACTGTGTGTGGCCCATGTCAAATCTTCAGGTTTTGTTCTCAAAGTAGCATGCACATGTTTGCATATTCTGTCCTGAAAGGGAGCTTGTCCCCAATGCAACTCGATGTCACAGGCACGTAAAGGCCTTGCTTAAATTATGTAACCTATTTAAAAAATTTATGTTTTCTTATATGTAACATCACTAGATGTGAATCGGACAGACAAGGGATATCTTTCAGAAACATTTCTATTATCTCTATTAACTATGTTTATTAAGGACTCTATAATTCACGGAAAGACTCTCCTTTATACTAGGACATTCTCCATTAAAATTCTGGGTTCAGCTTTCTTATACATACTTCTCTCATGTGCATTTTTAGTTTTGTTCAGCGCAATGAAATAATCTTAAAATTTTCATGAAATAAATGTTTTGCAGATATATCCACATGAGGATATGTCAACTACATTATAGTTTATGATAAAGTGGTCCAGGGTTAATTCATTCCTTAAAACTAACTAATCTAGTGGCAAGGTTGCGATGTTAAAATATGACAAAACATGCAAAGACAACCTGATAATCCTTTAGTACAATCTTTAAAGACATCACTATTAAATTTCTTGAAAAGATACTAAAGTGCTTCCATCTTAACACTTTAGGGAAAAATTCAACCCTTTATTGAAGGGAGCTCTCAAAAAGACCATCACTATTAATTTTCCTTGAAAAAGGTGGTAACTCTAAAACAGTGCTTCTTATTAATCAAACACCTATTCATGGAATGATCCTTGTAATTAAAATTATAAGGCCTGAAAAAGGAAAAAGTGTCTCTATAAAGGCATAAACAATTGTTGTTTTTAATAATAAAAGTTCATAAAACACATAAAACCTTTATTGTATTGCTTGATATTAATTAAACAGAAACATTCACCAAAAAACCGATGGACGGAACTCATAATGGACAAGATAGCAAAAGAAGCTTGAAAGGACTGTATAATAAAAAACAGTCAGGGAAGCAACAACCTAATTAATTACATTACTTTATTATCTGATGAAACAAAAGCCTAGGAAACATGAAAGAAAGGTTCATTTGCTTTATATTGCACCCACCTGGTCCTCTAATTAAAAGATATTCAAAAAATAATATAAAGTAAGAGTAAAAATCAGATCACAAGGATATCTGCTTCATGGGTCAACTTATTTTTAGATTAAAGCTGAGAAGGGTATCCATCTATAAACTGGGTTAAGAGTGTAGGCACACGTGACGAAAATTATTAGGGAAGTAAAACCATTGGTGCAAGCTAAGTTGAAATCCTGGATGGAAACAGTAAAGAATTTCATTCTTACACTCATGACCTCTGAGAAAAGGCATGGGAAACCCAATTCTCTTCTTTACCTCTGGCTTATGGGAGAGATATTAGGGCCAAGGAAAAAACCCCCCAATGGGGGTTTAACCTTAGTAAATCAAACTACTGGTATGGTTTAGTTTGGATTTGGTACGGCATGTCAAAACCCACTTATTGGGTTATTTTATGGCAAAGTCATTTTTGGGTTTTATCATTCTTGTGGAAATTTTTTTAAAAAACCACATCCTTTTAAAAACTCATATTTTTTCTATTTACCCCCATAGATAGGGGACCTAAACACGTAACAACAACTAAGGTCAGAGTGACCTGAGGGGAGAAATGGTGATGAAGATGTACTCCACATTCAACAAAAAATTGTCACCTAGAGCCCAGAATTGGTAACTATCACCAAAACATCATACTCCAGATAATTAAGACCCTCAAGTCATCACCTCTAGCAAACCATATTACTGATAAAAAAAAAGCGTTGGGGATTTGCCATATAAAGCAAAATATTCTGGAGCAAGAAAAACTTCTCAATTCAAAGTACTCTACTTAAGTTGACTCCACATCTCCTCAAAACTTAAATTCTGGAGCCCTCACAACCTGACAGTTTAATGTCATTACCAAACAAAAAAACTATGTTGCTTCCATAGTGTAATGTTTACCGTTGTAGGAAAATAGACCCACTGTAACCCCAAGTTCCAAATCCATGGACAAGCAATTATTTTACTCTGCATTAATACCCCCTTTGAAAGGTATAATCCAACTAGTTTTCACGCCTCCAAGCTCATGGGTAATAATAGATAGCGTGTGTTACATTGATTACTGGCAAATACCAGTCCTATGCGAAGGGAAAACTCAAACTGGAAACCTGTTAAACTTCCCCTAAAAATTGGACCAATTTCGATCACCTCTTTGCAAAGAATTTATGATAGGAATTTTAACATTTAAATACATTGTTGATACAAAAATAATATAAAGGGTCTTGATAATTACTAGAAATCAATATTTCTGGATGGTATATTTTCAAAGGTGGATGTTTTAATGGCATTGTCAGAAACCCTATCTGAGTTATTTTTTTGTGCTTAGAAGGAAATGTATTCATTTATATTTACATTTTTTGGGTAGGTTTGAAAAAGCTGGACCAAGAGTAATCTCCATTAGAATGCGTACCAAATGGAGGTTTAGTTTTTAATATAGTTTCCCCATTATTCATCACAAACTACTTTCCATCTCTGGTTGTAGTGCTTTACATCCCATTGGTCCAAAAAAGTCATCCAAAAAACAGGCAAATATGACGTCAAGCCAATTAAATTGTACAGCCACCCTTCGACTTAGTATGGGAATTCTTATAAGAATAGTAAGAAACGCTTCACACTAGGCCTCGTTTTTGGAAGATATATTATTAATATCATTCATTTAAAAAAAAAGGAAAAAAAAAACCAACTACTGATAAGCTTCATTGATACAAAAACAATGGCAAAAATAAAAGAAGTGCTTCACATATTTAGAATGACAAAACTTTTCATTCTTATTTATAATTTTTCGATCTCATCATTTCTCCATCTGGTCACTTCTGCTAATTGGTTCATTCTATGCCTTGTGTATTTGATTGAGCATCAGTCCTTAGACTTTTGTTAGCAAATGATTGATTCCTCATAAAGCCTACAACAAAAAGCAGTTTTTATGATAACCAGACCGTATCAAAACTCTGGCTAGCGTCTGACAGACATTAATAGGTATATCGAAGACATATTTTGGTATAAATGTATGCAGAGGCAAAAACAACAACAAAAAAAAAAAAATAAGATATTGCACCCCCTGATATAAAAAAAAAAATATCAGTGTGTGTATGTATAATATATATTAATATAATATATGGAAAAAAAATACCAATAAGGAAAAAAACTAGGATTAACGTTTTTAGAAAAAACGTTAGTTAATGTCTCAACTAAGATTTTTTTTAAATATCATAGTTTAGTAAATGATAAAACTTCATCCACTTATCAAGTATTAGGATGGAGTCAAAAAAGTTTGCAATATTTTGGTAATGTGAAGTTTGATTCGGACATTTGCCTAAATAATCCTGGATTTGTGAGATAACCAATACTCTCCAAGGGAAGCTAACTTGCCTCTATGGCTTTGGAGGCCATGGCCTCGAAAATCCATGGTTTAAAGGGCCTACTAACTTTGCCTGAATTTGTGGGATTCTTCCTTGCAATCGAGTCGAAAAATTTCTTGAAAGTTCTATAATGTGATTCAAGTATAAGTTCCCAAATTATATTACACTTGCATTCACGTTCATCTGTGGAGCAGTTTCAAATCACACACAAAGTGAAGCAAATGTTACAAACAATGAACACCACTGAAAACTGTGAATTCTGAGCTTGGCCTGATTACTCTCCATGCACTACTTGCCTCGATGGATCAGATCCATGATTTTAGACCTATTTGGGATCTTGCCTGATTCATTCAAAAGGGGCGGGGCCGGGACCATATTTTCCCTTTAAACCCAACAGTTCAAACTCATAAAACTTTAAGATTCCCTTAATTAGGACTTTAACATATTCATTTTGCACTTCAAATCCCACATGGGAGTTAAAGCATTGCACAATCTCATCAACACCAAAACTACCAAGATACATACTAATCCCAATAGCACTTTTCCCCCGGCCTTACTGCTTGGTCTTGTGAAATGTGGTTCGTGTTTTTAGATTTACTTGATCTAGCCTAACGTCCAAAAGGTTTTGAAAGGCTATGTGAATTTCTTTGAACAAAGCTTAGTACCATGATTCACACTGCACCTTTAACCTTTCAAACAAGGTTTGGCTCTTCCATGGGCAGCTATGGCCTTGTTTTAAAAATTCGTAAAAAAACAAAGTTCCTGAAAATTAGGGACTATTAAAAACACATGGCATTTTGTGCGGCTTAAAATTCACAAATTGAGTTGAAGCTTATGCACAATGTGGTAGCACACCAACTACCGAAGGATAAAGGGTACAGAAAAAATCTTAAAGTGGGGATATTAAAATAATTTAAAATTCCTAGCAAAAAACAAAATTAAATAGGCTTTTTTCAGTTTGAATGATAAAAATATTATTTATCAAAAATTAAAACAAGACTCAGAAAGGATATTGGGGGATCCTCGTGGCATAGGGCTATGTGCTGGGACGAAACATTTAGTAAGTGAGTCAAACTCCAGTTGTATTAATTATGTCACTTTTGGGACTAATACCCTTTGGAAAGTATGAACCCCCTCATCCTCCCAGTATGGTTAAATATACCACTTGGTTAGTGTTTCTTACAACGGATGGTATTGGCATTAAAATTATCCCTAGGAGGGGTGAATGCCATGAAACAATATGATTTCACCAAAAGCCTCACACAATTGAACTTGTTGCAAGAAATTCTTAAACAGCACATCAAAAAAAAAAATTAAAAATATTAAATTTTTTAAAAATTTTTGTTAAAAATTTGAAGTAATTTAGTGAGGATTAAGTAATGATGTCAAATGTCTTTATGGAACCCCTGTATACCAGCACAATGGGTACCCTCTTAAACTGCTTTGGGGGTCATGTGAAACTATTACCGCAAAAGGGGTAGCACATACCAAAATATGTGCGAAAAACTTTGATACCTAGAAAAAGTTTATAATTTATTGATTGAAATATTCATAATTCAATAAACATTAAACAAAAAAAAAACATTTAAAACTAAAAGATTTGAAAATGCATCTAGATTATTATAATAGGTTTTGAGAGAGAAATCATTTAGGTGAAAAAATGATCAGATTTTCTTTTGTTATTTTGATGCAATTGCTGTTGTTAAACCACGAAATTCCCTCTTCATTTTCTCATCAAGGTATATCATTTATCTTATTTTTATCCCACTTCTACCAGGAAAACTCATGGGGAAGATGAAGTCGATGATCAAAGCCATTTCTATTCCTCCTCTTTCTAGTCTTTCTTGAATATTTATTAACCCACTTTTTTCCAGTTGCAGTTTTCCTTCTGTTAGACAAGTTACCAAGCCAAGATAAAAAACTAGTGTTTGGCATAAGGCAGGGCTTAATTGAAAGGAGTTGTGAATTTAATAATTCTATACTTATCTTCTATGTCCACTATTTCTCTGGCTGGACCTGGTTGTTGAGATTGAGGGCATCTTGCTGTTCTTGAGTCTGGGAACAACTTGGGAATCTTTGGGATATCATTTTGTGCTGTTGATGGTTTTTAATAAAAAACATAAGACATTTTCGTGCCTTTTTTAGTTCATGTATTTTTATCCCAAGTAAAAACTGCATTGGGAAAACAGACACTCATCCTGGATCTGTTCTCTTCAAACACTCAGCCCAGACTCCAATTTCTTCATTCTTCTCTTTCTCTCCACTCTCTTCACCAGTTGGCAATCCATACCCAAATCAGAGATCAAACAGGTAGGCTTCATACGTCATCCCCCAAGAATTTCTAAAAACTTTCAACTCTTATCATAATGTTTTGGTTTTTCAATCTCCATTATTTTTTAAATCAGGAAATCCCTTTTATTTGTAAGGGGGGTGTCAGCAAAAATTATAAGTCAGGGTAACTGTGTTGAATTTTTCTATTCACTAAAAAATATTTTTACGGAGAAGGTGTGTATGTATTAACCAAAAACAGGCTCCACCTGAGCAGGATGGGACACAAGGTCAATCTGTTAAGTGGAGCCACAGCTAATTTGAATTCAGAGTTTTTCCTTTTTCTGACTGTTGTCTAACAAAGCTAAAGATTCCAGTCTGTCCTACTCATAGCTAGGCCGGATATAAAACGGCTCACAGAGTTTATTTTCAATCAGTGTGGACCCCCCACCACCACCCACAACAAAAAAACAAAAAAAAACCTAGCATTGGTAACTGAGAAGAAAATCACTTCCATATACCAGAAATGTATCGACTGAATTTTTAAGTCCTACTACCTCCAACCAATTATACACTAGATTTGTTGGCTTATTTGTTTAAGGGTATATCAAACTCTATGTTATTGATGCTGAAAGTTATTCATTTATAAAATGCTTGGTTAGAATATAATTTTCTATGTTTCATTGCATTTTTTAAAAATGCACTTTGTGTCTATAATTATTTGATTGCATACAGTTGTATGATGTCAAGTATTTCCTATCTAATACAAATAATTCCTACGCAATTATATGTTTTAAGAAATTACCTAACTTAATAATAATAATCACTTTTGACACACAGTCATATCATTTAAAGAATTCCTAACATTATATAATAAAAACAAACGCGATCTCTATTACCCATTAATAATACTCCTAATAAAACAATGATAACTTCAAGTAAACTACAAATGCAAATAATTTGCACATGGCTATCTTATTAAGTATTCCGCTAATTATGAATAATTTTCACAGATCTATTTGATGGGAACAACAGTCCAGATCAGGTGGAACCTTTGAGCAATGCACAAAAAAGGTGACTTTATAATTCTCAAGAGTCAAGAACTAAATCCTTACCATCATTTAATTCATGCCCCAATATTCCACATTTTTTAGGGAGTAAAGGGTGGGTCTTACCTTCTGCAGAGGGGGCATCATTTCTTAACCCTGCTGCTTTGAGTGATTATACACCTGATAAAAGGGTGAATAATAGAATAGTAAAAACATTATCATCATCAAAATGATTTTGATTCGTAGTGTCAATTTCACAATGTAAGTCTAGACAGAAACATATTTTCTTAACCAAAACTATATTAAACACCACTGTGTTAATACCATCGTTAGTATACACATTGCATGTTGAATCATGTGTATTAAAAATTTAGCATGATTGTAGGCCATTTTGATGTAACATGAAATGTGGAAAACATGCATGAAAATTCAATTTATTTCATTATAGGTTAGACATCGAGAAAGAAATACAATTTTTCAAAATATAAAAAAGTCAACATAGATAATATTCTGTCCTTTTTTGAGGTATATAAAAAATTATACCAAAAAATGTAAAATATAAACCTGATTCAATACCATATAAACTAATTCCTCAAAAAATGCTCCCCAATGAGGCTAACATATCATTAAACCATTAACTATAAAAGTGTAAATTATACTATACAAAATATTATTTCCTAATCTCTTGGATGAAATAACCCCAGATGGGTTGTTTATGTCATTTAAAACCTACCAAAACCAGCCGTCCATTAAAATATGAATAAGAATGGAGCACAATAAAAAAGTGTCCTTGTGTCAGACTATTTTATATCATTGTCCAATCACTAATCTCCAGCAGTGAGGACACATTGCTTAGAACTAATGCAAGCTTATTCATTTATTCAAGACAACTAATGGATGTAATCTGACATAAAGCATTAATTAAAGCCGTACTTATAATGCTTAGCACTTTGGCTAGCAGAAAAATCTTTGACAGGAATCAAAATAATTAAAAAACATTATTTGGCGCCTGTCACCTCCTTAACTTACATTGCTTAAATTGATGACAACAACTCTAAGACACTTGATGGGAGTTGATGGCCAGAGCTGCCATCGAATCACTCAGAGTGCAAATTCTACAGACCTTTTAAAGTTATGGGACGTTTCCCTCAGCAAACGATATATCAAATTCCTACAAAATTTATTGATGATGAAAATGTTGGTATTAAAAAAACATCATATTAACAAAGAAAAGACAGCACATACACACACACCCAATGTTTGCTTGGTATATACAAGTACCCTGCATTAGGATATAAGCAGTTTACTCTAGCATGTAGTATAATGTTATATAAATAATAGACCCCATGTTTCCATGATATACCTATGTATTACACTTGTTTTGAATATAAATGTACATACATTAGGAGTCATTAGTACTTCTCTTAAACAGGATCAAATACTTTTGGTTTAAACTTCAAAATCAAATTCCTGTGCATAGCTAAAATAAATAAAATAAAAATAAAAATAACAAGATAAAAATACAAAAGGGAGAGTTTAAATTTTAATGAATCCAAAAATAACTTAGGAAATGATGTTGAAACGAGAGTAAGGAAAGAGAAATTGCGGTCAAAAAGTTGTTCTTTTTAAAAGAAATTAAAATGCCCATGCATGATATCCTCAATGTAGAACCACAAATAGATTACAAGTACTTGGACATTTGCTTCTATATATTTACTAGAATTATCATTATTGTGTGTGTGGGTGTGTTCTGTGTGGCATATGTATAAGTTAGTTTAGCAAAGACATGGAGTCTTCAGCATTGGTAAATTGATGTTTTCTTCAATTTTCAAAGTAAGTCAGTTACCAAGGCCATTGACTTTATATCTTCACTAACCTACTTTAGATTATACATGCTCTTCAATGATATTGAGCACTCTTTACTTATAAAATATAGCAAAACTAAATATATATAATATATATAACACAATTAAAAGATGGAATGTAAACAGACCAACTCGAGTTTCCATGCATATCAGAATCTGAAACTCGCAATATTATGTGAAAATTGAGTCAGTCTGTTTTTAAATCATTCCCTTTTAATCATATATTTAGCTCTTTATTGAGCACGGTTACATTTTTTTTAGTACTTAAGAATCCTGAAGTATTTAGGTTTTTAATATTTATTACTTTCCTTGATTTCAATCATCAATACAGTGTGTGGTAATATTATATATATATATAATATATATATATAAGAGAGAGAGAGAGAAGAGAGATACTGGAAGTGAGTGCTGTGCTGAATTTGGTTATAATTATCACTCAAAACCACCCATCCTTGCTAAGACAAACCATTCTTCCCAATCTGAAAAATCCTGATGAATATTTATAAAAACCGAAACTTTTAAAACTTCAACTTCACCATCAAAAATAAATTCATTTTTTTGGAATAATGTATCATATATTTAGGTAACAGATTCTCTTGTAAGTATTTTTTATTAAAAAATGAAAGAAAAGATTTAGTGTTTAGTTTTTTAACCAGATTTTTCTTTTTTGTGAACGAGATGTCATAATTGTGATTGTAGGCAGTTTAAAAATTAGTACAAAATCTGTGTCTGTAATCCGAATATGGAAACTTTCTATCATCTATTGTCCTTTTTGAGGATGGAGGTGCTACCATATAGTGACCTACACTTCATCACCATAACGACAGCAATCTAAAATGACCAAGATGGTCAAAAAGTATTCATGCTCGGACTATGCAAACAGAGATTTTTTGTACAAACTATAGTTGCAACATCTCATTCACCAAAAAGAAAAACTATTATTAAAACTAAAACACTAAAAATTCTTGTCAGGGTATTTTATTCAAAGTATAATATATATATATATATATATAATATATACTATTATATGATACACACACAGCATGTGGTTAACACTATCTCACTGATGAAACAATATATACACTATTTTAGAGAGTGTTCAATATTCTGTGATAGAGTAATTAAATTCTTTTCGATTTTAAAAAAATTTATCAAAATTTTTCTTTTCCTGCGTGATAATTGCTGTTTAAATGAGGCATTGAAACAAAATGGTAGCAGATAAGCATCTAATATAATTAAATATATAACCAAACTAATATATATCTATTTATTATTATAATATATATATGTATATTATACAAAAGCTGAGTGAATCAATGATTGTTTGCTAAAGGCTTTTTTCCTATTTAGTTTGATAATACAAAAACCATTCCAAATATTTCCCTTAGTTTTCAATTAAATTGTTGAAAAAAAAAAATTATATTTATTTGTTTTAATTAAGTTTGTAATTTGCAATTAAGTCAAAAACTCACCCATCTCTTACTTCACATCCTGCTGGGAACTTTCCCCATTGCTATATATGTCTAGAATAACTATCCTTGAAAATTTGTTTGTTTTCTTTGTGATGTAAAGAGAGAGATTGGAGATTGAGAGCAGTTGATTGAAGTTCCCATTTATTCTTATGTTAATTTTTAGCAGCTAATTGATGGATGGGCCAGTTTTTTACTTAATTGGCAAATTTTAAACAGAAATGATTTTAATGTTGTTTTTTTCCATTCTCCAGTTGTATATAAAAATTTAATTCATTATGCAAAATGACTTTCTTCCTGATACAATTATTAACCCAGAGCTCAATAGTGACCTAACGTTTCAACCTTTTTTCTAGTATATATAATATATAATATATATATATATATAATATGGGAGAAATTTGAGGAGGTTAAATCCGACAGTATGTGGGAGAAGTAGACAACCTACTGTTTTTCACCATTCTGAAAAATGTCTTTCATTGAAGCTAGAACGGGCTTTTGGTCCTGATGATGGTCTAAATGGCCGAAACGTTGCATCGTCGACAATAAACATCCAGTTTCCATAATATCTTGTGTTTGTCTACTTTCTCCACATATATAATTATATATATATATATATATATATACACATGATTTTATATATATATTATATATATATATATATATGGGCTGGGTTAGCTCAGTCGGTAGAGCGTTCAGCTAGAAACCACAAGGTTCCTAGTTCGATACCAGTCCTCGCCAACTCAGCGTATGAGTAGCACAGGGATCTGTGCTGTAAAGTAAGGAGCTGATGGTAGGTGTGGCGCTCCACCTCAGATGCTAAAACAATCTCCTTGGTCTAGCGCTATTGAAAAGGGGATAGACTCCTTCGCTGTCTGGCTGATACCGACTTTAGGCCGCCCCGTCGACTTTTTTTATATATATATATATATAATGAAAGGAACAGATCATTATAAAAACCTTTTTTTGACATCTAAGTGTAGCTCAAATAGTGGACAATAGAGCAGGATAAAACCTCTAATAGATAAATTATGTCTTCAGTTCTTCATGTCTATGACTATAAGTTTCATGTATTTTGAAAAAAAAAAATCTTCAATTAAACAAGATTCATCTAACGATTCTATTTATTTTACAAATACATGAAACCCATAATCCTTAGACTGACATAAGGAGATGAGAGAATATAACTCTTAAAATATAATTAGAATTGAATTTTAACAGGTTTCACTAACTATAATTCAATTTAAGTTAATAACAATGCAGAAATGAGAACTAAGGAATAAATAAATGAATAGAATAAGCTGCACATGGCAATTGAAAAAAAAAAAATAACTAACATAGCATTCAACCAGAAAAGAAGTTTATCTCAGTTTAACTAAGTAATAACATTGACTTAGTTAAATATCATGTGAAGCCCTGATGAAACCATGGTAGACCCTTAACTCTTTTCTATTACTAACATCATATATATATATATATATATATATATATATATATATATAAACACACACACATGCACACAAAACCATAACCCAGAAAAAAATGACACATCATAGCCAAATTTTTATGAGAGCGATACATAAAAATATGATATTTTACTCTTTCCTAAACAGAAGAATCAATATCATCATGGACCATAGTTACAACAGGAACAACAATGGATTCATGTAATTTTTAGTTAAATATTTATTAAATTCTGAATCAGTGTGTGTATTTATTTTTTTTTAAATCAGAGACTACTATTTTCAGAAATATTTTTTTAAAATCTAAAAGAAATGACCATAAAATTAATTTTGGAATGAGTGAACACTAATTATTTAAATTTAAACGCTTCTTCATTGACTGTCTCCTGTGAGAAAACTGAATTAGGAGGCTTTCTTGCTATTTGCACAAAAATTTAATAAAGTTTGTATGATTGATAGAGAACAATAATGACAAAGGATTTGCAATGTTTATGCATATTTCCAATGGATCCCTTTGGTCAGATGAATCACAATTATTGAAAAAAAAAAAGAAGAAAAAAAGCATTTTGCAACAAGGAAAGAAATCAAGCCACTAGGGATCTTTAGGGTCAGTCATGTCAATCCAATAAATTGCTTATTTTACCATTCATCTTCTGACCCAAGAAATTTCCCCCCACCCCCAGTATCACAAAACTGCAAGCGGCATAGCCTCAACTCTGACCCCCACACAAAAATGGCAGCTTTTTTAAAGTTATGAACAAAAATACATAATGAGATGCTGTAAAGTAGTAAAATAAATGTTAGCTATATATAAACATGTCACCCATAAATAAGTATGTCCCTAAAATTATTTTTTTGTAAAAGGTTTATTTTCTTCTTAATAAAATATACCAGAATTTTATTATTTTCAGTGGAACATTATACAATCAAGACAGATATTATTAGGTATTATTTATTAAAGCACAGAAACTCTAGCCAAAAATAAAACTGCATATATATTTTAGATTATATTATATATTATGCTGTAGAATTTGGTAATAATACATTCTTAGTATTTTGGGTTTATTCAGAATTATATTTTTTTACATCTGAATTGATATATATATATATATTATTTTCATATCTAAATCATATTATTATTATTGCTAAATTGATATCTATCTATACATTATATCTAAATTATTTATATTATTCTGATTATATCTAAATTATATGTATTATTAATTGATTATTATTATTATTGATATTATATCTACATTAATACATATTGTGAACATCCATAGATATTCAGAATTATTATATATCAATAGATTTGAAAGATAACTTTATTGCTACAGTGTACATCCATGCATATTTAAAAATGATTTTGTTTTAATCTCTTTTACTATATGAATTAAAAACAGTTAACTAAAAAGAAATTAGATAAAACAATGACAGAAGTGTGGAACAAAAACATTGTTCTGTTGGACTGGATTATAAAATCTATGGCTGAGAGAAAACCAAATTCCACACCCCCTACACCACCTGCAAGATTAGGATGTTGAAAAGAAAGCCAAGCAGATAATTGCCTGCCTGCCAACATTTTATTAGTAAATAAATAATTTTTCTTTCATTNGAGTAGTTGTTTTAACCAACATGCTGTGTGTGTTTAGTATATATATATATTATATATATATATATTATATATATATATACTTTGAATAAAAAGACTGACAAGAATTTAGTGTTTAGTTTTATAATAAGTTTTTTCTTTTTGGTGAATGAGATGTGCAACTATAGTTGTACAAATCTCTGTTTGCATAGTCCGAGCATGAATACTTTTGACCATCTTGGTCATTTTAGATTGCTGTGACGTTATGTGTGAATGTGTAGGTTCACTATATGGTAGCACTCCCATCCTCAAAAAGACCATAGATGATAGAAAGTTTCCATATTCGGATTACAGACACAGATTTGTACTATTTTTTAAACTGCCTACAATCACAATTTGACATCTCGTTCACAAAAAAGAAAAATCTGGTTAAAAAACTAAACACTAAATCTTGTCTTTCATTTTTAATAAAAATACTTACAAGAGAATCTGTTACCTAAATATATGATACATTATTCCAAAAAAATGAATTATTTTTGATGGTGAAGTTGAAGTTTATAAAGTTTCGGTTTTAAATAATATTCATCAGGATTTTCAGATGGGAAGAAGTTGTTCTAGCAAGGATGGGTGGTTTTTGAGTGATAATTATACCCAAATTCAGCACAGCACTCACTTCTCGTATCTCTCTCTCTCTCTCTCTCTATATATATATATATATATATATTATTATATATATACAAACACACACTGTATTGATGATTGAAATTCAAGGAAAAGTAAAATAAATATAAAAACCTAAATAACTTCAGGCATTCTTAGTATAAAAATAGTAAAGTGCTCAATAAAAAGAGCTAAATATATGATTAAAAGGAATGATTTTAAAACAGACTGACTCAATTTTCACATATATTGCGAGTTTTTCAAAGATTCCTGATATGCATGAAACTCGAGTTGGTCTGTTTTTAAACCATTCTTTAATCTTTTAATTTGTATATATTATATATTATATATATATATAGTTTGCTATATTTATAAGTAAAGAGTGCTCAATATCATTGATAGAGCATGTATATCTAAAGTAGGTTAGTGAAGATATAAAGTCAATGGCACTTGGTAACTGACTTACTTTGAAAATGAGAAACCATTCAATTACCAAATGCTGAAGACTCCATGTCTTTGCTAAACTAACTATATACATATGCACACAGAAACACACCCCACACACACATATGATAATTTTAGTATATGTATAGAAGACAAATGTCCCAATAGTTCTTGTATCTATTTGTGGTTCTACATTGAGGATATCATGCAATGGGCATTTTAATTTCTTTTAAAAAGAACAACTTTTTGGACCGCAATTTTCTCTTTCCTTACTCTCGTTTCAACATCATTCCTAAGTTATTTATTGGATTCAATAAATTTAAACTCTCCACTTTGTATTTTATCCTTGTTATTTTATTTTTATTTTATTTTATTTTAGCTATGCACAAAGATTGATTTGAAGTTTAACTTAAAAGTATTGATCCTGTTTAGAGAAGTACTAATGACTCATAATGTATGTACATTATATTCAAAACAAGTGTATACATAGGTATATCAGTAAACATGGGTCATATTATATATACATATACTTACATGCTAGAAGTAACTGCTTATATTCCTAATGCAGGGTACTTGTATATACAAAGCAAACATTGTGTGTGTGTATGTGCTGTCTTTTCTTTGTTATATAGATGTTTTTTATACCAACATTCATCATCATAAATTTTGTTAGGAATTTGATATATGTTGCTGAGGGAAAACGTCATAACTTTAAAAGAGTCTGTAGAATTGCCACTCTGAGTGATTCGATGGCAGCTCTGGCATCATCATTCCAAGTGTCTTTAGATTGTTGTCTCAATTAAGCAATGTAAGTTAAGGAGGTGACAGGCGCCAAATAATGTTTTTTAATTATTTTGATTCCTGTCAAAGAATTTTTTGCTCAGCAAAGTGCTAAGCATTATAAGTACGGCTTAAATTATTAATGCTTATGTCAGATTACATCCATAGTGTCTTGAATAAATGAATAAGCTTGCATTAGTTCTAAGCAATGTGTCCTCACTGCTGGAGATTAGTGATGGACAATGATTAAAATAAGTCTGACACAAGGACACTTTTATTGTTGCTTCCATTCTTATTCATATTTGATATGAGTGGTTGGTAGGTTTTAATGACATAACAACCCATCTGGGGTTATTTCATGCCAAGAGATTAGGAAATAATATGTTGTATATGTATATTTACACTTATAGTAATGGTTTTAATGATAGTGTTGCCATCATTGGGGAGCATTTTGAGGATTAGTTTATATGGTAATTTTTGATTGATCAGGTTTATATTTACATTTTTTGGTATAATTTTATATACCTCAAAAAGGACAGAATATTATCTATGTTGACTTTTTATATTTGAATTGTATTTCTTTCTCGATTGTAACCTATATGAATAAATATGAATTTTCATGCATGTTTCCACATTCATGTTAACATCAAAATGGCCTACATCATGCTAAATTTTTAATACACATGATCAACATGCAATGTGTATAACATGTATTAACACATGGTGTTTAATATACTTTTTGGTTAAGAAAATATGTTTGTCTAGACTTACATTGTGAATTGACACTACGAATCAAAATCATTGATGATGATAATGTTTTAGCTACTCTATTATTCACCTTTTATCAGGTGTATAATCACTCAAGCAGCAGGGTTAAGAAGATGCACCCTCTGCAGAAGGGTAAGACCCACCCTTTACCTCCCCCTAAAAAAATGTGGATATTTGGGGCATGACATTAAATGATGGTAAGGATTTAGTTCTTGAACTCTTGAGATTATAAAGTCACCTTTTTAGTGCCATTGCTCAAAGGTTCCACCTGATCTGGACTGTTTGGTTCCCATCAAATAGATCTGTGAAAATTATTCATATTAGATAGGAATACTTAATACCAGATAGCCATGTGCAAATTATTTGCATTAGTAGTTACTTGAAGTTATCATTGTTTAATTAGGAGTATTATTAATAGGTAATATAATCGCTTGTTTATTATTAATGTTAGGAATTCTTAAAATGATATGACTGTGTGTCAAAAGTGATTATTATTATTAAGTTAGGATAATTTCTTAAAACCATATAATTGCGTAGGAATTATTTGTATTAGATAGGAATACTTGACATCATACAACTGTATGCAATCAAATAATTATAGACAAACAAAGTGCAATTTTAAAAAAATGCAATGAAACATAGAAAATATATTCTAACCAAGCATTTATAAATGAATAAACTTTCAGCATCAAATAACCCATAAGGAGTTGATATACCATTAAACAAATAAAGCCAACAAATCTAGTGTATTATTGGTGAGGTAGTAGGACCTTAAAAAAATTGTCTGATCAATTTCTGGTATATGAATGACTCTTCTCAGTTACCAATGCTAGGTTTTTTTTTTTTTTTGTTGGTGGTGGTGGGGGGGTCACACTGATTGAAAATAAACTCTGTGAGCCAAGTTTATATCCAGGCCTAGCTATGAGTAGGACAGACTGGAATCTTTAGCTTTGGTAGACAACCAGTCAGAAAAAGGAAAACTCTGAATTCAAATTAGCTGTGCTCCACTTAACAGATTGACCTTGTGTCCCATCCTGCTCATGGTGGAGCTGTTTGGTTAATACATACACACCTTCTCCGTAAAAATAATTTTTTAAGTGAATAGAAAAATTCAACACAGTTACCCTGACTTATAATTTGCTGACACCCCCCCTTACAAATAAAAGGGATTTCCTGATTAAAATAATGAGATTGAAAAACCAAAAATTATAGATAAGAGTTGAAAGTTACTAGAATTCTTGGGATGACGTATGAAAGGCTACCTGTTGATCTCTGATTGGTCAATGGATGCCAACTGGTGAAGAGAGTGAGAGAAAGAGAGAATGAAGAATTGGCAGTCTGGGCTGAGTGTTTGAAGAGAACAGATGCAAGATGAGTGTCTGTTTCCCAATGCAGTTTTACTTGGGATAAAATACATGAACTAAAAAAGGCAAGAATGTCTTATGTTTGTTATTAAAAACCATCAACAGCACAAAATGATATCCCAAAAGATTCCCAAGTTGTTCCAGACTCAAAGAACAGCAAGAATGCCCTCCATCTCAACAACCAGGTCCAGCCAAGAGAATAGTGGGACAGTAAGAAGATAAGTATAGAATTATTACAATTACAACCAACTCCTTTCAATTAAGCCTGCTATGCAACACTAGTTTCTTTAATCTTGGCTGGGTAACTTGTCTAACAGAAGGAAAACTGCAAACTGGAAGTGGTTAATAAATATTCAAGAAAGACTAGAAAGAGGAGGAATAGAAATGGCTGATCATCGACTTCATTTCCCCATGATGTTTTCCTGGTAGAAGTGGATAAAAAATAAAGATAATGATATACCTGATGAGAAATGAAGAATGGATTCGTGTTAACAACAGCATCATCAATACAAAGAAATCTGATCAATTTTTCACTAATGATTCTCCTCTCAAAACTATTGATAATATCTAGATGCATTTCAAATCTTTTAGTTTAAATGTTTTATTTTTGTTATGTTATTGACATTATGATTTTATTTCAATCAATATAATTATAAAACTTTTTCTAGAGTGAATCAAAAGTTTTGCAATATTTTGGTATGTGCTACTTTGCGGTACATATTTCACATGACCAAAGCAGTTTAAGGAGGGTACCCATTGTGATTGGTAGTACAGGGGGTCATAAAGAATTTGACATCATTACTTAATCCTCACTCAAATTACTTCAAATTTTAACAAAATTTTTAAAAAATTTTAATATTTTAATTTTTTTTTTTGATGTGTGTTAAGATTTTCTTGAACAAGTCAAATGTGTGAGGCTTTGTGAAATCATTGTTTAATGGCATATCAACCCTCTAGGGATATTTAATGCCAATACCATCGTTGTAGAAGAACACTAACACAAGTGGTACTATTTAACCTATAACTGGGAGGATGAGGGGGTTCATACCTTTCCAAAGGGTATTAGTCCAAAAGTGAACATAATAATACAACTGGAGTTTGAACTCACTTACCTCAATGTTTCAGTCCAGCACATTAGCCCCTATGCCACGAGGATGCCCCATATCCTTCTGAGTATCTTGTTTAAATTTTGATAAATAAATATTTTATCATTCAACGTGAAGCCTATTTAATTTTGTTTGCTTAGGAATTTTAATTACTTAAATATCCCCACTTTAAATTTTTCTGTACACCCTGTATCTTGGTAGTTGGTGTGCTGACACATTGTGCATAGCTTCACTCCATTTGTGATTTTAGAGCCGCACAAATGAATGTGTTAAATAGTCTAATTCAGAGAACTTATGTTTTACGAATTTAAACAAGGCCATAGTGCCATGGAAGCAGCCAAAAACTTGTTTGAAAGGTTAAGGTGCAGTTGATCATGGTACAGTAAGCTTGTTCAAGAAATTTCACATAGCTTTCAAAACCTTTGACGATTAGGCTAGATCAAGTAAATCTAAAAACACGACACACATTTCACAAGACCAAAGCAGTTCAAGCCGGGGAAAGTGCCTATTGGGATTAGTAGTATCTTGGTAGTTGGTGTGCTGATGTATTGTGCATAGCTTAACTCCATGTGGGATTTGGAAGGTGCACAAATGAATATGTAACAGTCTAATTAAGGGAACTTAAGTTTTATGAGTTTGAACTTTGGTTTTAAGATCCTTGATGATCAGGCAAGATCAAATAGGTCTAAAATCATGGATTCTGAATCCCATAGAGGCAAGTAGTGCATGGAGAGTATCAGGCAAGCTCAGAATCTCACAGTTCAGTGGTGTTCATTGTTGTACATTGCTTCACTTTGTGTGTGATTTGAAACCTGCACAGATGAACGTGGAATGCAATGTAATATAATTTGGGAACTTATACTTGATCACATTATAGATGATTCAAGAAATTTTCACTCCGATTGCAAGAAGATCCACAATCAGGCAAAGTTAGGTAGGCTTAAAACCATGGATTCCGAGGCCATGCTCCAAGCCATAGAGGCAAGTAGTCCTTGGAGAGTATTGGTATCTCACAATCCAGGATATTAGCAAAAATGTCCGAATTCAACTTCACATTACCAAAATATTGCAAAACTTTTGACTCACCTAAATACTTTGATAAGTGATGAAGTTTATAATTACTAAACTATATATTTAAAAAAAATCTTAGTTGAGACAATAACCTAACAGTTTTCTAAAATAGTTATCCTAGTTTCATTATTGGTATTTTTTCCATATATATATATATATATATATATATACATACACACACTGATATTTTTTTTTTATATCAGTGGGTGCAATATCTATTTTTTTTTTTTGTTGTGTTGCTCTGCATACATTTATACAAAATATGTCTTCATATAGCTATTAATGTCTGTCAGACGCTAGCAGAGTTGATAAGTCTGTTATCATAGAAAACTGCTTTTGTTGTAGGCTATGAGGAATCAATCATTTGCTAAAACTCTAGGACTGATGCTCAATCAAATACACAAGGGCATAGAAATGACATTAGCAGAAGTGACCAATTGGATTGAAATGATGAGATGAAAATATAAATAAGAATAAAAGTTGTCATCTAAATATAGTGACGCATCTTCTTATTTTGCCATGTTTTATCAATGAAAGCTTTATCAGTAGTGTTTTTTTCTTTTTTTTTAAATGAATGATATTAATAATATTACTCTTCAAAAACGAGGCTATGTGAGCTTCTTACTAATCTATAAGATTCCATACTAAAGTACGAGGGTGGGCTGTAAAATTAATTGGCTGACGTCATATCTGCTGTTGATGACTTTTTTGGACCAATGGGATGTAAGCACTACAACAAAGATGGAAGTAGTTTGTGGATGATAATGGGGACTATATTAAAAACTAAACCTCATTTGGTCGCATTCTATGAGATTATCTTGGTCAGCCTTTTCAACCTACACAAAAAAATGTAAATATAAATGAATACATTTCCTTCTAAGCACAAAATAACTCCAGATAGGTTGACATGCCATTAAAATCAATCACCTTGAAATATATACCATCCAGAAAATTGATTCAGTAATTATACAAGCTTTATATTATTGATATCAAACAAGTATTTAAATGTTAAAATCCTGATCATAATTCTTGCAGGAGGTGACAAATGGTCAATTTTAAGGGGAGTTTAACAGGTTTCAGTTGAGTTTTCCTTCGCATAGACTGGTTGCATAATCAATGTTAACACACCTATCCTATTATTTACCCATAGCTGGAGGGTGAATAGTTGGATTCATACCTTTCCCAAGGGTATTAGTGCTAAGTAAAATACAAATTGCCTTGTCCAGGATTTGAACTTGGGTTACAGTGTCTATTTCCTACAACGGTAACCATTACACTATGAGCACATAGTTGTTGGTATGACATTAAACTGTATCAGGTGGTGAGGCTCCAGAATTTAAGCTTTGAGGAATGTGGAGTCAACTTTTAAGTAGAGTACTTTGAATTGAGAGTTTTCTTTCTCCTAGACTATTTGCTTTTATGGCAAATCCCCAACGCTTTTTATCATATATGTGCTAGAAGGTGATGACTGAGGGTCTTAATATCCTGAGTATGATGTTGGTGAAGTTCCAATTCTGGAGCTCTAGGGAATGTGGAGTACATCTTCATCACCATTACTCTCAGGTCCACTCTGACCTGTAGTTGTAGTACCTGTTAGGGTCCTATCTATGGGGTAAATAGAAAACAATGAGTTTATAAAAGATGTGTTTAAAAAAATTTCCATCAAGAATGAATAAAACAAAATGTCTTTGCCATAAAATAACCCAATAAGGGTTGACATGCCGTACAATCCAACTAACCAACAAGTAGTTGATTTACTAAGGTTAAAAAAACCATGTCTGCCCTAATATCTCTCCATAGCAGAGGTAAGAAGAGATGGTTTCATGCCTTTCTCAGAGGCATGAGTGAGAAGTGAAATTCTTACTGTTTCATCCAGGATTTCAACTTAGCTTGCCACCATGTTTTACTTCCCCTAATAGATTTCGTCACGTGTGCCTACACATCTTACCCAGTATAGATGGATACTTCAGCTAATCTAAAATAAGTAGACCATGAAAAGCAAGATATCCTTGTGATCTGATTTTTATCTTACTTATATATTTTTAGAATATTTTAATTAAGAGACAGGTGGGTGCATATAAAGCAAAAGAAAATCTTTCTTTCATTTCCTAGGGCTTTGTTCATCAGATAATAAAGTAATGTAAATAATTAAAGTTGTTGCTTCCCTACTGTTTTTTATTATACCAACTCTTCTCAAGCTTTCTTTTGCTATCTTGTCATTTACTGGTTCCAGTCCATCGGTTTTGGTGAATGTTGCTTTAAATTAATATCAGCAATACAATAAAGTTATGGTTTATGACTTTATTATTAAAAAAACAAAATTTGTTATGCTTTATAGAGAAACACTTTTTCTTTTTCATGGCTCTATTAACTTTAAATACAAGAATCATTCAATGAATAAGGTGTTGATAATAAGAAGCACTGTTTAGAGTTACACCTTTTTCAAGGAAATTAATAGTGATGGATCTTTATTGAGAGTCCTTCAATAAATAAGGTGAATTTTTCCTAAAGTGTTGAAGATAGGAAGCACTTTTTAGTTGCATCTTTTTCAAGAAAATTAATAGTGATGGGTCTTTAGAAGATGTACTAAGATATCAAAGGTTGTCTTTGCATGTTTGTCATATTTTAACATCGCAACTTGCCACTAAGATTATTAGTTAAGGATGAAATAACCTGGACACTCTGTATCATAAACCTATATGTAGTTTGACATATCCTCATGTGGATATATCTGCAAAAACAATTCATGACAAATTTACAAGATTATTTCATTGCCTGAACAAACTTAAACAAAATGCACATGAGAAGAAGTTATGTAATAAGAAAAGCTGAACCAGAATTGTATGGAAGAATGTCCTAGTATGAAAGGGAGAGTCTTTCGTGTGAATTATAGAGTCCTTAATAAACATAGTTAATAGAGAATAGAAATGTTATCTGAAAGAATAGTCTTGTCTGTCGATTGCAACATCTTTAGTGTATGTACATATAAGAGAAACATAAATTTTAAATAAAGGTTTACATATTTAAGCAAGGCTCTTATGTGCCCTGTGACATGAGTGCATTGGAGGGACAAAGCTCCCTGTCAGTGGACAGAAATGCAACACATGTGCATGCTACTTTGAGACAGAAACTGAGAATTTGACATGGCCACACACATTTTTTATATGCTACTTGACTATACCACCTAGTGCCATTAGCAGACAAGAGAGGTAATTACCATTTGTATCTCCTAGCACCAAAATAGCAGAACCGTCCATTGGCAAGGGATGTAATCACCACAGGTCCTTTTATGTCCTTGAAGACTATCTTTACTGACTACTGCACCTGGAACTTTTTTTTACCATACAAATCACAGATTTTTTTTGTAAATTTCATATAGTTAGCACATCTCAGTCACCAGAAATTTGACTTCTGTTTAACCCTGGAGCATTGTATTTGATTTGCTGCTATTTTGAATAGCCTCAAAACAATAAAAAATATAATAAATCTCAGATAAACCAATTCCAAGCAAAGCAGAGCTTACATGAATAGAAAAAATTTGAAAAAAAAAAGATTTTGGCATTAAAAAAAAAAAATCACCCTTATTTCTTCAATGACCCTCATATTTAATCCATTGAGTTTGAAAATGTATTTTCAAGTAAAGACTGCAAAGCAATATTATTGCTAATTATAAAAGTAGCAAGAGGAAAACATATGTAAACTATCTTGCTTATTTCTGCGTTAAAGAATGAATAATACAGACATTTTGTCTGGAAAATGTTCGGTTCAAATGTTTCCAATATGTAAACACATAAATAATATAACATCAATTAGAATGTTTATATGAAATAAGGTGTTTTTCTTGTCAGCTTCATAATTAGGAGGCACAGGTAGCATAATTTTTGTAGGGAGTGGACTTCAAATCATGAATGAGGTTGTTTGCATTTCATATAGCATTAATACCCTTGGGAAAGGTATGCATCCAACTATTCCCCTTCCAACTATGGCTAAATAATAGGGCAGACTGTGCTCTTTAACCTTGGTATAGCTACCAGAAGGAAAACTTTGAATTCAAACTTGTTGTAAACCAGGAGATTATTCCTGCCACTCCACAGCTAAACCAGGTTACAGTTAATTCTTTGCTTTTTTTTAAAACATGATTTGTTTTATATCATTTTGTTAAACAGAAGATTAAATCCTTATATTCCATTGCATTCTTTTTTTCAATTGCACTTTTTTTTTTCAAATTTTTCTATAATCATTTGTTTGCACAGTTATGATATCAAGTATTCTTATCTAATAAAAATATTTTTCAAACTGAACTATTTTACACAGATAAGACACCCTAATAGGTACTAATAATCCAGCTTAAAATAGATCTAGAAGTAATAGTAATACATTGGTGACTAGAACTGGAGCCTCAACATCAGATACAGTTTAGTGTCATGCACAGGACACCTCTCTTTTTGTATTGGTCATACCCTATATATAAACACTGTCACACACACAGAGAAAAAAAAGAGTAAAAGTTTATTCAACAAATGGATATGCTATGTCACTAATTCATTTTTCATCATTTCTTTTAGAGAAGATCATGAAGAGCTATTTTAAAAACTTCAGAAAATAACTTTGTCTTAATAATGATCTAAAGTCAAAACTAATTGAGAATATTAAAAATAATACATAACATAAAAAGAAATATTCTTATGTGTCTTATCACTTTTGTCCATCTTATATATTTATATATATATTCATTTGAAAATCACATAGGTAACTGCTGTTGTCACCATATCCACACTACCCTAACACACACATATATATCCCATTGTGTTTTAGACTAACTATAATGATTAAAAAATGACAGATTTTAATCAAAATGCAAATTTGTTCCACAAAAACTTGTATCACTTTCAAAATCCATTTCATTAATTAATCACATAGAAAAGACACATTGACAGAAACATTCAAATCTACAAGAATCAAATTGGAGAAATCAAAAGAAAACTAGATTTCTCTAATCAGAAAGAAAAACCATGTAAATTCACCTTTTGTTCAAAAACTGTAATATGAACTTAGAAAAAATTGCTAAATTGACACCTCACTGATTCAAAACACAATAACCTGATTATTTTCATAGTTCTATTTATTAGAAAATTGTAATTATTTTGCTTGAACCAAATTAAAAATTTTAATTATCTACAGTGATAACCATTTATTTTTCCTTTAACAAACACCAAACATATTCATTTTCTGTTAAAGGAAATTAACTTTTAAAAATTTAAACATGTTTATTATTAATTATGGGGGCACTTGTTGTGTAACGGTTATCATCATAGAAAGTGGACTCTGCTACCCAAATTCAAATCCTAAATGAGGCTGTTTGCATTTCACATAGTGCTAATACCCATGGAAAAGTTATGAATCCAATTATTCTCCTTTCAGCTATGAGTAAATAGAAGGCCAGACAGAGCTCTTTAACCTTAATATGGCAACTGGCATAGGAGAAGGAAAACCTTGAATTCATACCAGTTATAGACCTGGAGAGGAATGGGCTCTGCCATCCCAAGACAAGTTACTTAAGTAGTGCCCCCATGACTAAACCAAGTGATTGAGAGATTACTAATTATTTGGATTATTGTCCTCATCTTTATTGTTATCTACACAACGTTTCAGTTGATGTGCCCTCCAGCCTTCTTCAGATATTTCTTGTTAGACTCAAAACCTTCTCAAACTTGGGAACCCTCTCCTTAAACTCAAGAATCTTCTTGTCGAACTCGGGAACCTTCATTGAACTTTGAGCCTAACCCATTATTCAATCCATGGGGGTAGACTGTTCTCATTCCATTAACCATGACTGGGTACAAGTGTTAAGTAGTGTTAATTATTCTATGTTACTGTCACCCTTGACCAGGATTAAACCTGAAGCCTACAGGTAACTGTCACTTAGAACTGTATTAACTCAATGCCTATATCCACTATTCTATGTGTTCAATTGAAAGTTCAAATTTGAATTGAGCAGATGTAAATTTTACAGGTATGTGATATGTATAGAGAAATTATAATTGGTGATGCTCTTCATTACCTACCCTTTATGACTACTGACCACAGAGACTGTCTGCCCTGCCAGCTGGGGCGTTAGAATACTGACTGCACCTCTGCAGAGAGGTAAGACTTCCCTAATGGGGCCACCTGTTGGCCATAGGTGGCAACCATGATGCTTAAGGACTGAATCCTGGTGGATGAGCAGCCCATGACATGCATCACTCTGCTTAGACCCTTACTTAGGCTAGACGGTTAGAGAGGCCCCCTCCGGTCAATCAGCTGGTCATGTCAAGCCCCAGCACCTATATGATTGCTCCAACCCTATTGCCCTTATGGCAAGCCCCAACCCTTTTTATATGGGTGCTAGAAGGTGGTGGCTGAGGGTCTTCATGTCCTGGGAATGACAGTAAACTCTATCTGATGGTGAGGTTCAGTTTTGGAGGTCTGGGGAATGTAGAGAACCCCTTCATCACTATTGCTCCATGGTCCACTCTGACCCGGAATGTTAGTACCTGTTAGGGTCCATCTATGGGTTAAATAGAAAATGTATTTATAAAAAAATTGAGTATCCATTTAAAATGAATTTAGTTCAAAACCTTGTCGGCATTAAATGACCCACTGAGGTTGATATGCCATCAAACAAACCAAACCACAGACTGTATTGATGACTGACTAATGCAATCTTTTACATACTCATCATGTATGGAACCTGTTGATGCTGCTTTATTGACTACACATGAAATCAACCTATAAACTGCTGTTGACCACCATTTAGCTAACATTCAAAATAAAATGCAGGTACCCACTGGTGACAAGTAGTTGCTCTTTCTCCTATCAAACTCTCCCACTATATTTCAACTATTGGAGCTGTTCTTCAGTTTTCTTTACTTTTGATTTTTCCTTTTATTTTAGGTGAAAAATGTGGCAATAAAAAACATGGAGTGTAGATAAAAATGAATTGGAGAAAGTGTAAAAATATTTTATAATTTGCTTTAAAGTCTTTAATTTTTCTTCTCTGCCTTATTGTCAAGAGTTGAACTGAATAGCAATCCAAGTTATTCACCAGTAAAGTTAGATTGTTTCTCAGCCTAAATATCATTATTTACCAACTTTTATTTTCTTTCTTTCTTTTATTCTTTATTCATCTCAGAGCCTTATTTAGCAGTTAATAGCTAATCCAGTTGTATGATAAGAAAAAAAAGAAAGACCCCCCTCCCCCCTCCCCCCAGATCTGCCATATTTATCTAGGGCTTTTGGAATAATTGTGACACCACTCTTATGTACTTTCTGATTAGATCATTTAGAAAGATTGTATTGATTCCAGCATGTTACTCTATCAAGAATTAGATGACCAAAATACCACTTAATACTTGGGCTAATAAAAGAAATATCCAGAAAATAATGATAATTTTCAAAATTGTCCATCTTATATATATATATATATATATATATATATATAATGTGTGTGTGTGTGTGTGTGTGTGTATATATATATATATATATATATATGAGAGGGAGAGAGAGAGAGAATTAGATTGTCTTTTTTTCTCCTTTTTTTCTTTGAAACTGAATAGAGAAGCAGTAGCAAGTTGCAAAATCCCCAGGAGTAATTCCCCCAGACCAGGAAATACTTACCAGCATTACACTGACAAAGACATTACCAAAACTGAGGACTATCTGGAGTGACAGAAATGTCCCATTCTGCCCAAAGGTCAGACTACTCTGCTCCCTGGTCATCATAGTATTCATGTACACCTGTGAATCTTGTATTTAGGAGCTGATATAGAGATGAGAATGATACAGGCCACAATTCTATCATTTTGCCTACAGTATATACTGAGTATTGAATGTCTTCATATAATGAAAAACCCCTAATTTTTAGCCAGAAAAGGGATGTATATTGCAATTAATGAACAACTTCTAACTTTTTACTATGCTAACCTAAAAAAATTCTCCCACACTCAATAACCAAAAGAGAAAACACTCAAACACTAATACTTTCAAAACTACTGTAATCAATGCAATACTGTAAATAAACGATGTAGTCTAGACCTTCATGTAGCCTACTATGTTTACTTTGAAGATAATAATTTTTTTACATATCTTTGTTTACTATTTATACTACTTGTTTGCATCATATGAACAGGTGTTTAGAATAGTAAATAATGTTAAGGAAAAACTTTATTAACTTATAGTTTTTGTTTAGGTATCGGCTTTGCAGGGAAATTTCGTATTGAAGTTACTTTAATGTTAGGCCTAGAAAAAAGGTAAGCTTTGATGTTTCAAAAACATATCTCTTGTAATGAATGACCCCATGTGTTTTTAGGTCTTAAAAAGTTGCTCATTACATGAGTATATAGTGGGGTGGGGGTCAATGTTTAGGACCGAACATGTATGCCAAAAAGTGAACTCCCCTCAATGAAAAATTGTGATATTATAAATAGTACCTGGTACCTATTATTTTACCATAATATTTATTATCTAGATGTAGATATAATATAAATTATCTACATATTTATTTATATATCTAGATAATAAATTCACGTAATCTATAATAGATTGTTTCAATTTTCTTAAATGTATATCATCATGTTATTTTTATATTAACTTTAACTAATAAAGTCATTTTAGATTTTAATAAAGATAGACAACTTATTCAACTGTGGCATATGAATATATGATATATTGCAATGGAGTTATCAGAATAATAATTAATCAAAATAATTTTATTATTTTATTATTGTCTAAAAGAACTAAAATGGTTAAATTACAAAAATACTAATAATACCAAGTACTCGCTTACTTACCTCATTTCAGGAATGATTCCCCCCTTGAGGTATCAGGTATGTTTTACAATATCACAATTTTTCCTTAAGGGACTTGTCTTTTCAGCACACAGATCTGGTAACTAAGATCCCCCCCACACCTGGAGTATATAAAGTATATTTATATTTACAACTATATTTATATTTTTAACTTTGACAAATTTTTCATACAAAATTCAGCATAAAATAGATTCAAAAGTATTGACCTGTGTGCTCCCTGGTCATCTCTGTATTTATATATACCTGTGAATTGTGGATTTGTTATAAAGAGATGAGGATGATACTGGCCACAAAGACCATATCACCAACAAAGTAAAATTGAACAAGCTACTGGGCGATATGATAACCTTCTAACTGCTATGAAGAGAGGCTTGTCTCATGATCAGTGGAGCTTGCCAAAGCTGTCCTGTGTAAGGGAGAGTTGAAGAAAGGAAAAATGAAAAGTAGAATGAGAAAGAGATGGCGTTAAAATGACATTAATCGGCCGTATGTTTTTCAAACCTTCTGAAATGTTTAAGGATTAAAGCCTTAAATCCTGGCCAGGATTATAATGACAAAATTCAAGGCGGCCATCTTGAGTGGCAGAAATATCTCATTCAACTCAAAGATCAAACTGATGCACTCCCAGGTCATCTCAATATTCTTGTATATCAGTGAATTGTGAACCTTGACAGCTGATACAGAGATGAGGATGATACAGGCTTCAAAGATGAGATGCTTTCAAAAACTACTCAGCATCTCGTACAAAGACCATATTACCAACAAAGAAGGGAAAAGCAAAATTGAGCATGCCAGTGGGTGATAAGATGACCTCCTAATCACAATAAAGAGATACAAACTAGTAATATAGGTACATCTTATGATCAACAAGGCTTGGCAAGACAATCCTGTGAGTTGCAGGAAAGAGAAGCAGAGATAACACAGGCATGAAGATGAGTGATGCTATGAGATATTCTCAGAGCTGAAGATACAGATAGATCAGAAATTATATAAGATAAGCACTTGATGAGAGTAAAACTCAAATCTCTTTTGCTTTATGAATGCCTAGTTAATTTCAAGCTGCTCCTAACTAAGCTATGAGAACTCATTGATCAACACCAGTAAAATCTTAACCAGCCCTGTCAGCAGGGGCTTTAGAATACACAGATTGCACCTCTGCAGAGACTCTCCCTACCCCCAATGAGGCCACCTGTTGTCCATGGGTGATGACCCATGATCCTTAAGGATGGAACTCTGGTGGCTGGGAAATCTCTGATATGCAAAACTCCTCTTTGGCCCTTACTTAGGCTAGACAGGCAGTCAGAGAGCCCCCTCAGAGAACCCCCTCTAATCAGTCAGCTGGTCATGTCAAGTCCATTCATTGTCCCAACCCTATTGCCCTTATGGCAAGCCTCACCCCTTTTTATCATATATGTGCAAGAAGGCAGTGGCTGACGGTCGTTTAACAATACTGTCTCTGATGGTAAAGTTCTAATTCTGGAGCTCTGTGAATGTGGAGTACCCCTTCATTACCATTACTACCAGGTCCACTTGACCTGGAGTCAAAGATTTTATGTTCTGGTCCCACAGCCCTGTATACAGTATAAGTAATTCTTTATTGGTCATAAAAAAAATCCTTCTCAGGAATAAGGATGATGATGAATTTTTCTATAAATTTCTATATTTCTTATTCCATTGATGCTGTGGACTAAGTTTCCCTTCAAGCAATCAGGTTTTTCTTTTCTACATTATATGATCAAAATTTAAAGTTTCCAAATCTGTTCTACCTGAATTAGTTTTACTGTTTTGTAGTTGTGAAATAAGATTTTTTGTGAGTGGGGATTCAAAATCACAAGTGCAGATAATGCAAATAAAAAATGTGTAATTCTGAGAGGAGATGAAGTGGATAATAAAGTTTAAAAAAAAAAATGCATCACAAATTGAAAACAGGAATACCTGAGTTAAAAACAAAACACAATGATATTCTCAGAAGTATACAATAAACATTATTGATATATACTTACTTGTAGAGTCACCTTTCTGCTTGATTAAACTTTACTTCTTTCTATGTTTTTTTTGTTATTATTATTTCACAGTAAAAGTAATTCTGAATTTACTATCAGGTAGGTTGCCATAAGTAAGTCAGATACAAAGAAAAAATAATTCTGCACTGAATATATAATAAAGGAAATATTAATATATGATAATAATGTATAATAAACAAAATATGAAAATAACAATGTAAAGGGAAGATAGAAATAATGTCTAATAAAAGAAATATAGAAATAAAGTATAATAATGCATAATGAAGGAAATATAGAAATGATAATACATAAAGAAGAAAATATTAAATCTAATTAAATTTCAATAAAAACTTGAAAATGGATAAATTAATACATTTTTGTCAGAAAATATAAATGATTATTTCTGAATGATTTGATTTAATTTTTCAATGTAAAGTACATTCTATACTTTCTATAGAGAACTGTAAATAATAGTTCTAGAAACAATTACTTATAAGCATTTGAATAAAAAGAAAATTACTTTTGTTTGCCTCAAATTGCAGAAGCCATAAAGGTTTTTAGCAGAAATGGACCAAAATTAACTGACTAGTTTAGCAATTGTGCTTCTTAATAGAGAAATGTCAGATTGGCTTTTCAATCTTCTTCATTAATTCACAACAAAATGCTAGGTGTGATGGCAGGAGAAAAAAAAACAAATAAAAATACTTAACTCTTTTAAAATGTATTATTCAAAACAAAAAAACAAAATTACAAAAAATAACTTAATGCCTTGTGATCTTGATAGAAATAAACTGTATTTTTCCAATAATGTACTAGGTTTTGATACTCAAAACCAACTGATTAGGAATAAATTATGTTTATTTAAATACTTATGATAAGTGCTTTGTGTATATATATATATATATATATATAAGGCATCCCATCATGATGTAATTGTTATCAAGTCAGTTTCACAGATCCATTACTATTAAATGGCAAGGTTGATCCTCACTGGATATCCCATATTTGCAACCTTGTGTCACATCTTCCCTGTGGTGAAATAGTGAAGAGGCTGTTTGCATTTCACATAGTTCTTATACTCTTGGGAAATGTGTGCATCCAACTATTTACCCTACAGTTATGGGTAAATAATAGAACAGACTGCACTCTTTAGCCTTGGCATGGCACTGGTTTCGTAGAAAGGTTCAAATCTGTTAAACTCTGATTGAAAGGACCTTGTGTGACATCCTGCTTCTGCAGATGGGGTTGGGTAAATACACACACATGCTTATGCAGATGGGGTTGGGTAAATACACATGCATATATATATATATATATATATATATGTGTGTGTGTAAGTGTATTTACCCAAGCCCATGTATATTTGCACATAACCACCAATGTTATAATGATGTTATATATATATATATATATATATATATATTCTAACGTTTCTAAAAAAACTGAATGCACAGCTGAAAAACAGTTTTTTACTGTAAACCTGTGCATATGTCCAATCTGTTATATATATATATATATATATATATATATATATAAACTTATTTATTTTCTAGTCAATACTCAACATGTTTTCCAATGCTTATTGATTCCCAAATGCAAAAGTAGTATGAATAAAATAAAATAAAAATGAATGTATTTTTTTTTTAGGTATGATACATGTATTTAATTTTCTGAAGGTGAAAAAATAATTGGAGCAATAAGCTCACACTTGAATAGAAGCATTTCATTCAGCAGAAATCTGATTATAATATAAGTTCCACTCAAAATATGAAATTGAAAAGAGGAATTGAGTGATCAACTGTAAAAATATAAGAAAGATTTTTAAAGAAAAGAATAGGAAGTAAGAAATACACATAAAACACACATTAAAGGATGAAGAAATAAAATGAAAAATTCATAAAAATGCTAAGTAATTACTTATCAGCAATAATAGCAAAAAACTAAGAGAAAAAAACCTGCCAAAAACAATAGAAATTCTTTGCTACCAAACTGCCCTAAAACTATGAAGCAGAAAGATAACAAGAATCTTTATCTGCATTTTATATAAATCAATCAACTTTTCATTATATTTAAACATTTTTTATTCCTACATTTTACAAAAGAAAAAAAAAACTGATTTTTCCCATAAGATTTTCCGTTATTTTAGATTTAAGCAAACTCATTTAGTAGAATATATATATATATATATATATGCATACATACATACATAGGTAAGTATCTAGCATACATTCATTCATAAAATTATTGGATTAATTTCAATCCTGACATAATTGTTGTTTATTATTATAAGTACCATGTTTCTCTAAAAATAAAGTAAGGCTTATATTAATTTCACTCTGAAATATAACACTAGGGCTTATTTTTAGAAGAAGTTGAGTGTTTGCATCACATGATGTAATTGGGAAGAATGCTTATTTCTTTTGTCAGTCTGCTGCTCTCAACTAGGGTTTATTCTAAGATCATCCTGAAAAAACTATGCTAGGTCTTATTTTGCAGGTAGGTTATTTTGGGGGAAACACATTACTAGTGTTACCTGTGGATATACCACAGTATAATGATTTAACTATTATGTTTGATATGTATACTTAAGTGCTATTGCAAAATAGTTCAATATGTAGAAAGTATACAAATCTATCTTTCCCCTCATTCTGCTCCCTCTATCTTTATCTTGATTCTCCTCCATCTTCTCCTCCTCCTACTCTCTCTTCCTCCTATCCTCTCCATCCCCTCATTGCATTGTGTTGAGTTCTTTATCTGGGACTTCTTGGGTTGACTCTATCTCTGTCTTAATCTTAGTTTTTACAAATGAACATGGAGACTGGATATATTTCATACATTCTTATTTTTCCCAAGTTCCCACTTTGACTATGTGGGTAAATAGCCACTACGCTATTATTTGTGAGATTAATCCTGTTAACTGACATGTTCTCACATCTGGGTGGTCACATGACTAAACCAATCAATGAGAGAACTGTTAATAGATCAGCCAGAGATCATCTACCTGTTAATCACACTTATATGAGTTCTTAATTTTAAACAATTATTTTTTAATTCTACATTTAACTTACATATAAATAGGCCAATCTATTATGTAACAAATAGTTACCCAGCCCCTCTACTTCCCTAAACAATGCTTATTTTACAATCTTTGAAAATACTTTATTAAATATTACATTAAATTTTCTTTCAAAGAGACTATATATAAATGTTGAAGTTTTCAGTCACTTAAAAAGAGTTCTTATTTTGAAAATGCTCATGTAAAGATTTGTCTGCCTGTTTATCTAAGCCTAAAGAAGGTAAAATTTTGTGACCATAATTGAGTTTAAATGTTCAAATGCTAATAAACGATCAACTGTGAGGTGCCTTCAATGGTATGAACAAAACTAGGTATTAACCAAAATTCCCTGAAGTAGTTAGAATAACTGAAAAGTGAAAAACATTCGGAAAAATAGAGATTATTTTAAGAAAACATATTTAGACTTGATATAATACACACAAGTCTGTTCTTTTTTCTTCTCTCTTTATATATATATATATATATATATATATATATATATATAGTCACATTTGTCTATTTATGTTTAACATTTTGAACATCAAATTTTATCTAATGCACTTAATATTTCTCTATAGGTCAATCATAATACACTGAAAATTTTAGATCAAAATTCAGCTAATAATTATATATAATCCTATGAGTTTCTATGTGTATCACATACATCAAATGTTATACAATGAGGGACACTTATCATAATGGTTATTATCATAGGAAATGGAATCCACAAACCAAGATCAAATCCTGGATGAGTGTTTGCATTTCATTTCACATTAAATCCTTGGGAAATGCATAAATTCATCCATTCTCTCTCCAGCTATGGTTAAATAGTAGGACAGACTGGGTTCTTTAGCCTTGGTTAGGCAACCAGTTGAGGAGAATGAATTCACACCAGTTGTTCTCCACTTAAAAATTGACTTTGTGTCACATCCTACTCCTGGTTGAGGGGTTGGGAAATATGTGTGCAATCCAGATGACTTGTTTTTTTTTAAGCTATTATATGGTTTCAATTCACTATTCTTTATCATAAGGATATGTGATATGGTTTAAATATTTGCTAAGAATGATAAAAAAAACTGGGTTGGTTGGTTATTTTATTTAATGGCATATCAAACCTTGTGGGTTATTTAATTCCAGAGCTTGTTTAATTTTTTTGGATATATGATTTGTAAGCAAATAGTTTGTCAGTAAATATTTTTGTTATTAAATGAGAATTTTAATCAATCCTTTTCTAACTAATCATTTATTATGTTTAAAAGAATTTTTTTTAAATGTTCATTTTAAAAAAACAAGTTGATTGTGTTAAACAAATTTTTTTTTTAATCTAAGGAATTGTCATCTTGCAATAATGTTGTTATAATAGCATTTATGAATTTAATCAATGTTAGTTTCTGAACTCTTAATTTAAGTTCTGTATGTAATTATACTTTCTCAAAGGGGAAGGCTGTAGTGTGGAATACAGAACGGCCTTTAAAAATGAGAGTGGGGGTGAGGAAAATTCCTTACGAATGAAATTCATCCAGGATGCAATATTGCTTGAGATGTTTTTCAAAAGAATATTCTAACCTGATTACTTAAAAGAGGATTTCTTTCCCTTTTCCCCTTTTTTTATCTTGTTTTTGTTTTGTTTTATTTTATTTTTTTATTTCTTATTTTTTTCCCCCTTTTGTCTACATTTTTTTTTCACTTGTCTAAAACTGAAAAAAATAACAAAACAAAAAAAAACCTCTTCAAGACAAAAATAGAGTAGATGAAATAACTGCCCAACTGCAGTGAACAGTTTCCATTCTTGATCAAAACATTTTCTCTGTTTTCATCTGTCAAAACAAAATGAATTACACTGGCCTTGTTGTTTGTTGCTACCACCACTGCCACTGTTACCAAAGATGGGCAGCAGCATCACCATCACCACTGCTGCCGCTGTTCCTATTTCTACAGAGTTCTTGATTTGAAATCAGTGCAGACTCTTCTTATCTAAGTAGACAATCAGATGCTGTTCCTTAATCTTCTTTTGATGTGTCTAGTCCATATGCTCATGATTTTTTTCTTTCTTTTTCTTTTTCCGAGCCTTCAATATTGCAAATACTCATCAAAAGTTCAGATTTGTTTCATTATGGTTACTTTTTCCATGTTACCACTAAGAGCAAATAACATCCTGGCATTCTGCATCCCACATTCCACAAATTTGATTCGTTATTTTGAGCAAAGAACAATCCAAGAAAAAAGGGGCCCAGACAACAATATTATAACGAAAATATTAATCAGAAATACGCATACTTTTTTTTCCCCTCTCCTTGTTCAAAATGTCAATCTATGGGGAAACTTATATTTGTATTAAAGAATTGCTTAAAGATTACTCATGGGGAAGGGGTATGAAGATAACTGTTATCCTAGATAATTTTTTTCTTGGCCTCACCTCTAAAATTTTTATCTGATGATATTAAACTTTCCCCCAAAGTCAAACCCAGGCAGGGAATCTTTTCATGTTTAAAGGCCACACTTAAATTTATTACCTTCTAATAAGGCCTCACTGAATAAATTTTTAATATATTTATCATAAAATCTATAATTTAATCTTTAGCCAATAATTTCATCGAAATTTAATTAAGATATACTAATGAAAAAAAGCACAAACATTACTAACCTTTAAATCACTTTTTTTATTGCTTTTAGTGAGAAAGATGTAAAATGGAGGTTTACTATTATAATTGGTCTTTTGGGATGGCTATGGAAGGCTGCATGTTCTAACATAAGAAATAAAATTTTAAAATAAAATAAAATCTTATTATAAATTTGCAATTATGTAACAGTCTCTCTGTAACCAAAACTATGTCACCACTGACTTCACGATTTCTTGAGTTATCTAATTTATATTCTCAACAATTATGAAATAGTCATTATCTAACCTTAATTATCATCTTATTAATGATATCTCTATTAAAGTCTAGGTGAGTTAGAATTACCACAAAACTTCCCATATTATTAATGATTTAAGATCCTGAAATATGAAATCTCTAAGAAATAAAGATTTACATAGTATATGGTGGGATGATTTGCATAATGATTTTAACAAAACTGGGTTTAACAAATAATTATTTGCTGTTACTGATTTCTAATACTATCATGTTATTCTCAAATGTATTAAAAGCAAATCTATATATAATTTTATATAGAAATCAATTAAAATAACTTTAAAATAAGTAATGTTTTATATTCATTCTTATTTAGTTTCATTAGTCTTTTTAATTCAATATAATATTTTATTACATTAAAACTTAAATACTTGCATCCAGGGAACACATACTTTTGCTAGTAAAATTTTTTTTAATAATAAGAATAAATATCTATATTTTTCCTATCATGCAATGGATTTTGGTCACCTGATCCTGGGTTCCAAATTTCCTGCCAAGGGTTATGCTCTCCTTTGTTTTAATTTTTCTGCTGCTTTCTTTACTACCAACCTTACTCGAGGAAAGACCTTTTTCTCAGCAATTCCAAGAACCCAGAGATATCCAAGTTGCACACAAGTACCCAAACTCAGTGACACATTGACTTGACCAAGCACTTATACCTAAGTGCTAGATGCTAGAAGGCAGTGGATAAGGGTCACCCACCAGTTTATTAATTTTAAAAATTAATTAATACACATGAAGTTAATAATACATTTCTATCAGTTTATAAAACCAAACCAATATTCGCCTACAAACTATTTGCTTAAAAATGATATATATATATATAAAAAACAAAAAAACAAGCTTTGGCATTAAATAGTCCACAAGAGTTGATATGCCATTAATAAAATAACTAACAACTTGTGAGATTAGGGAGTGTGGAGTTGTATTGATTAAATCATCATACATCCATAGATCCTACTAGTTAGTTAATTATTTCCACCATTCCTTTTTATCGGATTTAAATTTAATCCTCCTCTTTTTCTAAATTTAACATTTTCTCACCAAATCGCTATTTAGCTATATTCACCATTTCTTTCTTTATTCTTTGTATCTAAGAGTGTCCACTGCCAATTTTCAGGGGGCAAAAGTGTTTATTCTGAATACATCTAAATAAGAACCCTGTTATGCAATTGGCATTCCACCCATGATAAAGGTGCTGTACATAATGAATCCTTTATCCCCCCTCCCCCAAAGCTTCTAACATTCAAACCCTATTGAAAGCTTGATCCATTGGAGTGGGGGTAGAAATGACCTGTTGATTTTTTTGTGGATGGGAAAAATCACTTGTTTTCAATCCTATTACAGGTATATGTTTGCCACTTTTAAATCAAATAATTTCCCCTTAAATAAACTTAGTATATTTATCAACTTTTGTTTTTATTAGTTTTGTTTTTAAAGACTAATGACCCCCCAACCCTCCACTCCTAAGTGAAATTAATATATCCTCAAAGTATTTAACACAATTTGATAACTTTACATATAACAGTATGAGTGATTGAACAGATATTGCCACCAGGAAGGAACTTAGATGGGACAGACAACAATATTATAAATTCTAGCAGGTGCTGTGGATATACCACAGTATGATAATTTAATTAATACAACATTTGATATGTTTACTTAAGAGCTAGTGCAAATAGTTCAATACGTAAAAAGTATAATAATCTTGATTTAATTTTCTCCCTCCTCTTTTTTTTTTCTTTCTATTACATTTGATTGAAACAAATTAACATTATCACTTCTGCATACTCACCTCTCTATTTTCCCCTACTCTCCTTCTTTCTTTCTTTCTTTCTTGCATTATAATTAAAATTGAGACCACCCAAATCATTGAAGATGAAATGCAAAAATGTAAATTCTGATTTTTTGGAGTTGCTTATCTGCTGAATTTTTATTTCTTATGAGTATTGTCATCTCAGCTAAATGATGGGTAATTCCATTTTTATTATAAAGAAAGAAAGGAAATAAAATGGACATGCTATACAGAAAAAATATAATAAGAAAGAAAGAGGGGGAGCGTGCAAAAACGATAACACAAAACTGTTTCAATCAAACAATGAAAAGATGTAAAGAAGAAAAGAAATAAAAAAATAGAGAGAAAGAGAGATTAAATCAATATACTTTTTACATATTGAACTATTTAGCAACAGCTCTTAAGCAAATATATCAAATGTCCCACCAGTAATATAGATGTTATTATTACTTAATGTATGTAATCTTTTATTTACCAGCATTATATTTTATAAACAATAGTGATAGAGTAATGGGGCTTTTCCAGCCAGAATTCAGGCCACATTGGTACATGTACTTCTTAGTAGTGGGAACTAATACCAGCCACTTAGGTTCTAAGGGTTAAGTCCGGCCTTCACTAGCCATTAAGTTTACTGTTGAGTCACTTGGTATTTATAGATTTTATATTATAATTAATTGAAAATAGATATATAATTAAGTAAATAAGAGGAAGTGCACTATAATTAGTATTTAATAGTTGTCTCTCTTGAGAAATTCTAAGAGTTGAGATAAGAGTGAATAGAAATGTTATTATCATCATTTCACTCCTTGTGATTTTTTCACTTCAGTGTAAGTTGATGATCTTTCACTGGAGTCTTAGTGACAACAAGCCTCCTCAGGTCTCCAGGACTCTTCTGAGTATTCTAGTTGATTTCAACAATGCTGTTGTCTGGATGGTCTCAATTCTTCATCTGCTTTCAAGATCCTCTTGTCTCTTTTCTAATATTTTGAGGACCATTCCAAATTATAATTAAATGGTTTTATTCTATAAGGCAAAACATTCTAATACTATTTGCATGACCAAAAGTTGAGCTATGATGACCCCTTTTTTCTATATTATGGTTGGTTGGTTGGTTTTATGGCATATCAACTGTTGTTGGGTCATTTAATACTGAAACCAGATTTTTTTCTATTTTTGCAAGTATATCATAACTAATGATTATAATCCTTTCTGAATAATTATATCCTTAAATAACTATTCTTAATACAAATAATTTGCCTTTAGTTAAACCACAAGGTTCCTAGTTCGATACCAGCCCTCGCCAACTCAGCATATGAGTAGCACAGGGATCTGAGCGGTAAAGTAAGGAGCTGATGGTAAGTGTGGTGCTCCACCTCAGATGCTAAAAACAATCTCCTTGGTATAGCGCTATTGAAAAGGGTATAGACTCCTTCGCTGACTGGCTGATACCGACTTTAGGCCGCCCTGTCGACTTTACTTACTTTACTATGTGGCTTCAACTACTACTAAATACTTCTAATCTATCTGTTTGATAGACATTTGATTGGTTGGTGTGTTTTACAGCATTTCAACCCTTGTTGGGATATGTAATTTCAAAGTCATTTTTTAAAGCAATTATATAGTTTCAAGTAACTATTTCTATCAAATCTACTCCTCTACAGGGTATGCAGTCAGTGTATTCTATCACTTATACTATTACTTTAAGTCAGAATGGATAGCAATTAAAGGATAATTCCATACTCTCCAGAGTTTAAGCCTCACTACTGAAGACACTTCAGTGTGATACTAAAGACACACATTTATTGGGGTGAGGGAATATTTCTCATCGACAGGCACCTAGTGTATTCTAGGTCTTGCCAACAGGGCAGACTGTGTTATGTTAACATAGATATAAAAATCAAATCCTTATAATATAGATATTATCTAATGATGCTTTCTGTACTTAGTTGTATTCAAAGAGGTTATCATTGTATTTGATTCATTTTTGCCATTGAATAGCTTTGAACATAATGGCCAGATCAAGACATAAACCAGTTAAATACATAGAAGAATTATTCATACTTTTGTTCAGTACAGGATTCAAAAGTTATGTGAACATGATTGATGATTCCAATGGAAATGCTTGTAGGATTTTCATCCATCAGGCTTTTATGCCCTTTGGGGATCTTTGAATTCTGTACTCATGTCATTACACTCTCAGTTTATGCATGCATGTGAGGGTCAAAATGGATTCTGATCCTGGGTGAGATGTTGAAAATTATAGGCTGAACACCGAATGTGTTAGACGTTTTCCTTGAGTTTTATTCAGTTGAGTGGTGGTTAACTTTGAAATGGAAATTGGTAGGTTGCAAATATCTTATTCACTGCACTGCAAAATTATGTGAGGATAATCTACAATTCACAAATCTCCCTTTATATATATATAAACAGATCTTTTTTTTTATACATACATTACCCACCACCAACCTCACAACAAGGGCTATTTTTTTAAAAGCCTCCCCCCACCCAGCGACTTTTTTTTTCTCCTGGAAGAAAGTATATTCATCTGAAAAGAGCAACATCAATCATTTTTATTTAACATATAGACATGCACTGAAATTATAAACAAAATGTCTACTTTAAGGAAATTGGAATTCTTTCCTCGGTGCTCTAAGAAGTAAATATTTGTACAGTACATTCAACCTGGGAAAAAAATTGCAACTTTTTTTTTGTCTTTTTCGGATAAAAGCCTGAAAACTAGCCAACGTGTGGCTCTTAAAGTTATAGCCTGGATATTTAGTCTCTCCTGTTTTTTTTTATTTTCATTATTAATCTATTATAATCAAGAAATAATTATGCAAATATATATATATATATATATATATATATATATATATATATATATATTATATATATATATATATATATTATATATATATATATATATATATATATATATAACAAATTTGTTATTTGGCGCTACTTAGGTATCGAGCACTTTTTACATATTAGCTTTCTCCTAGCGGTTATATGAATATATATATATATATATCTTATATACATATATATACATATAAATTGTTTTTTCTTTTGGCCAAATACTGTACCAATAGATTATTTTTTGTTGGTAAGAATATCTTGGTCCTTCTTTTTTTCAAAAATTTTTTTCTTTCTGGTTGATGTTTGGTAGTATATTTTTACAATCAAACTTTCTGCTGGGTTTTTTCTCTCCGCAAGGATCTACCAACACGCTTGGTATTAAATTAAATATATATATATATATATATATATATATATGATGAGTGTATATATTTATCTATATTATATATATATATGATGAATGTGTATATGTATTATATATTATGGAAAAAAATGTTTGTTGTTTTATATATATATATATATACTCATCAGATATACTGATAAAGAAACCTACATGGACCCCATAACAACATCATATATATATATATATATATATATATATATATATATATATATATATATAATGACCTTTTTATTTTAAAAAAATTAGATGAAGTAACTTAGATATTTACACTTGTGTGGTATCATCATAGGAAATAGACCTGGCAAACCAAGTTCAAATCCTTGAGGAGACACTTTAAATTTCATCATTTCAATTCATATTAATGACCCTGGGAAAGGTGTGAACCCATGTTTTTTCTCCTCCCTACCCTAGTGAGAAATGAAATAGAAAGGCAGATTGGACTCTTTAGTCTTGGTAAGGCAACTGGTCTAAGAGAAGGAAAACTGAATTCAATCCAGATTATAAAGACTACAATATAAAACTGTCTGTCAGAGTTTATTAAACTTGAGGTATCATCATCATCATCACATACTGAGAGTATGGATTTCCTTGACTCTCTCTCAGCATCTGTCCCTATTGGCCATTGCTCTTGGTATGTTGTCTAGACAGAACCTGGTGTCTACACAGAGCTATAGATGTAAGTCTTTGCTGATTGTCCAACACTGGTGTGTCCATATATAGTAGTCCATAGGAAAATATCACTTATGAGTATCCTTACTTCTCCAGCATGCTTGAGTTATTAACTCATAATAATTTGTTATCTTTAACCGTGTAATATTACTGATGCTTGCTACTATCTGATCCCTAAATGATCCTTGTTTTGAGATTTTAATCCTATTTGTTTTTCTCTTCATTTTTATCTGAGGTGCACTTAGCATAATGCTTATCATCATAAGAAATGGAATTGGTGACCCAAGTTCAAATCCTGAACAAAGCTGTGTTTCATTTTCTGCTAATGCCTTTGGAAGTGGCACAAATTCTTCTGTACCCCCTCTAGATATGGTTAAATAATAGGACAAACTAGGTTCTTGAATTTTGGCATGGCAACAAATCTTAAGAAAGAATAAGGGCTGTTAACTTTGAGAACAGGGGAGCCAGTAGAAATTTACCACTGACTGTTAATAATTCTTGACCCCTAGAGGCCTGAATCACATGCGCCATGAGAAACATGTGACAGTTTTAAGTTTTAGTTTAGAGAGTAGATGCAACCAGACTTGAAAGCAGAGCAGATGTGCTCTGAGTTCGATCTTGTCTGCACAGAAAATCATAGGCTAAATAAAAAGCTTGATCAAGCGAGCAATAAATCTTGTTAGTTCATTTAATTAAAAACAAGCAAACCGCTTAGATAGATGAGGCAGTTAGAAGAATCAACACATAATCAGGGAAATGAAGATCACCATTTCTAAAGTAAGTCTCTAATCTGTCTCCCTCTGTCATCTGAGAACTCTCTCACTCTCGTTTATATACCCAATATTCGATGGGGTATACAACACTACGATATAACCATTACACCATGGGCACATAACTTTATCATATAAGTTGCTTAGCTGTTTGTATGTCCTCATTTACATATATATTCATATATAAGTCAAAAAGTTCATACGGTAACAAAACCATTAATTTGTGAAATTAATTTTTAGACACCTCGGGTTTACTCCTTATTTTTCCCATTATGCTTTTTAAGTTCAACTTTAGAAAATAATTACTCAAGGTCAATGACTATTTTTGGCTTAAAAACTAGATCTTAAAAATTTAATCTATATATGGTAATTCACTTAGATGTTATGTAGGTAGCTTTATTTTTAAGATTTTTGCATTAAAAAAAAAATGGTTGCGGAATTTAAGGCAATATAAATTTTTTCAGAGAGTTTATAGAAGCTGAAATAATTTTGATTTTCTATGGCTGGCTTAAAAATATCGAAGTCAACAAAGATATAGTAGGTGTGGTGCTCCACCTCAGACACAAAAACAGTCTCCCTATCTATCTTTGAAGTGACTAAAGAATAAACTAGATGGGAGTTGCACAAGAATGCTGCATGTGATCTTAAACAAATTGCTGAAACAACACCCCACAAGGAAGCAGCTGTACAGCCACTTTCCACCTGTCGAACAAACCATCCGAGTGAGACAAACTAGACATCCTGGGTACTGCTGGAGAAGCAAGGCCGAACTCATAAGTGACATTCTCCTGTGGAAACCTGCACATAGGCATGTCAGTGTGGGCTTCAAAAGCCCTTCATTGACCAGCTGTGTCTGGATACTGGATGCTGTGTGAAAACCCTTCATGTAATATTTGTAGTTTAAATACATTTTTTTTTCTAAATGCCATCCCAAATTATGAACGATCAAAAACGGTAATTAATTAATTTTTCCTTCTTTAACATATGGTGTCGGTATATAAATGTTTTTATGATAAAAGATAGTGCTATGTTAATCAGTAATTTAAGTAGTATTTTCTTCCCCTTAATTTTTAGACCTGCATTTTTTCTTTTTTTTTTCAACTTACTCATACTTTCAGGTTTGGAACTAAGTTCATGTGTTTTAATCAAGATGGTGCCATCTCCTCATTAAATGGCAAACCTCTGAATTTAGTAGACCAGTTAATATACTTTGGTAGCTATATCTCATCTACTGAAAACAATGTCAACATATGCATAGTTAAGGCATGGACTGCTATTAACAGGTTAACAACCATATAGAAATCTTATCCCTCTGATGACATAAAATGAAAATCCTTCCAATGTGTTAGTACTAATGTATGGTTTAAAGAAATGCTTGGAGAAAAAGCTAGATAGAGAACTACACAAGGATACTGCATGCTGTTTAGAAATCCTGGAAACAGCAGCTGTACCTCCCATCGCACAAACCATACAAGATGAGCAAAAAATACTGGGCACTGCTTGAGAAGTAAGGGCAAATTGATAAGCAACTTTCTCTGTACATCCCACATGAAAACATCAGTATTGGCTGACCAGCAAAAACCTACATCCATCATTCTGTGTGGACACTGGATGCTGTCTAGAATTTTTCTAGAGCAATAAGAATAGATGGCAGAGAGAGAGAGAGAGGGGATCAAGGGAATCCATGCTGTCAGCAAACCTTGTTGCTCCAATTTTCTTTTGCATATCTCTACTCAGTACGTTGACTTGAACAGTTTTGTCTAGTTAATGTCAGAATTGCTTAACAAATCTTGGAATACTTTTAAGAGATATTTGTCCTGTTAAATAATAAATTTGCCAGTTATACCAAATCAATTTTTATGTTTACAAAAACAAAAAGGCAATTCTAGTTAAGTACCTTAATTAAAAAATAAAAATAAAAGCAGTAGGCTATAAACCAAAAAGGGTATTTTAATTTCATTCAGTTTAAAAGAACTATGATTTTACCCTTCAAGAAGTTTTCCCTATTATGGTTTGATAGTAGGACCTGTGGATATACCACAGTATGATAATTTAATTATTACAAAGTTTGATATGTTTATTTAAGAGCTATTTCTAAACAGTTCAAAATGTAAAATGTATAATAATCTTGATTTAACTCTCTCACCTTTTTTGTTTCTTTCCCTCTTTTTATCACATTCCATTGAAACAGGTGAGCATTATCGCTTCTGCACATTGACCCCCTCTCTCTATCTTTTCCCGACTCTCTTTCTTTCTCTATATTTTTTCTGTGTAGCATGTACTTTTCTTCCCTTTCTTTCTTTATAATAAAAATGGATTGGTCCATTATTTAGCTGAGGTGATGACACTTATAAGAAATAGAAATGTTGTGGGTAAGCAACAGCAAATAATCAAGATTTGCATTTTTGCATTTCATCTTGACTGATTTTGACGGTTTCATTTTAAACCAGAGGGTATTGCAAGATGATAATGGTTGTACAATTAAGGAACATGGGAAATAATATATAAACATTAGTGGAGGTAGCATAATGGTTATCAGCTCAGAAAAGGAAATTGGTAAGCCAAGTTTAAATTCTTCACTGCACAAATGCTTTCATGAAACCCCTCCACCATGACAATGATGTTACACAAGGTCAGTGGAGTACAGCTGGCTTGAATTCAGAGTTTTGTTGTTCTAGACTGCTTGCTTTACCAGGTTAAAGAACCCACTCTGTCCCTACTAGGAGAAGAACAATCGTGCCTTTCCCATGGGCATTATTGTGAATTCAAATGCAAACAGCCTCATCCAAGATTTGAACTTTGGTTACTGATTGCATTTTCTATAAAGATAATTTATCTTCAATAGAAATTCTGATAGTCATGAAAATCTATAATAAATATATCTATTATATATATATATATATATGTATATGTGTGTGTGTGTGTGTGAGTCTGTCTGTTAGTCTAGGCTCTATATAAATTAATGACAGCAAAACATTCACTTTTTCCTTCTTGAAGCAATTTTCTGAGTACACTGCTATATATACAAAATAACAAAGGTAACAATTTATTTCTTAATGGGATTCGATAATTTGCGTAATTTGTTTTTAAAAATCTATCATCAAAATAAAGGATTAGTTAAAAAAAAGTGAGATTGAAAAAATGATTTATTTTCAATCTTGATTTTTAATAACTTTTTTTTATTGTGATTGTTTTGTTGATGACTTTGATAATTATTTTGGCTTCAATAATCTGGTCATCAATCTGGATCTCCTCAGGAACCAGTAATTTTTATTAGAGAAAAAAAAACAGTTAAAATGTTCTAACTTGACAAATAAATCAATTCCAAGTTTTCAAATGAATGAGAATTTTTGTTGATTAACATTATTAATCATCCAAATTCTGGATATAATAGAGCTTATTATGAAATGCAAATTAGAATCTTTCAGTCCTCCCTAAATAGAAGCATCAATATCATCATGGACAACTTTTACAATAGAACCAAAAACAAGGTCACTAGTAATCTAGTATACAATTAGAATAAGGATATAATGGAAATTACAATGAAAAGCTAATTAGAATCCTTCACCTCTCCCTAACTACTTAGTTGGTGGGGTTTAGAATATGCTGACTATCCCTTGAAGAGAAGTAATACCCCCCCCCCCGCCAAGTGGTAGAGTGGGTATAATATTAAACTGTAACTGATGGTGAGACTTCAGAGTGGAATAGCCCTTCGTTGCCATTATTTCCTGTTCCACTCAAACATGGAGTAGTAGTACCTGCTAGGGCCCCATCTATGGGTTAAATAGGTGTGTTTACAAATTTTCTGCATTCAGTAGGAATACTTAATACTATATAACTGTAAATTATTTGTATTACAAATAGTTACTTGAAGCTATATATTGTTTGCTAATGATTGTTATTAGTTACTTCAAAGCATACAACTTTTTGAAAACAAATGGTTATTATTAAATAAAAATAGTTACTTGAAACCATATACATTTCAATAAAATATTAGTATTAGATAAGAATACTATCATATAAATGTGCAAAAAACTCTTTAAAAACTACATAAAAAAGGGGAATATAAGCATACAAAGTATTCAATTCCTTAACCACTAGGTATAAAATAACCCCAGAAAGTTTGGCAAGCCATTAAAATATAATCCACTCCTTCCTAGATAGAAGCATCAATATCATCATGGACTGCTGTTAATAATGGAACCCATGTCATCTGGTAAAGCATTAAGAATAACATCATATTGATCTTTAATTTCTGGTGGTTGTTTTTTATTACACCATGGAATTTCCACAGGTTCTGCTTGCTATAAATGATTATGATAGGAGTGTAATGGTTAGAGTCGTAGGAAATAAACTCATTGAACCGAGTTCAAATCCTGAGGCTGTTTGCATTTCCCATAATGCTAATACCCTTAGGAAAGGTATGCATCTAAGTACTTTCCCTCCAATTATGGGTAAATAGTAGGGCAGACTGAGCTCTTTAACCATGGCTAGGTAAACAGTTTAGGAAAAGGAAACCTCTGAATTTAAACCTGTTGAACTCTGCTTAAGAAATTGACTTAGTGTCACATCTTACTCATGCAGAGCGGTTGGTACATATATATATAAATGATTATGATAATCTGAATTTTTACGATTTCTCTCAAAGAAATCAAAATCACAGAATTATAACCTGAGATATTTATCAAATGATAATAAAAATGCCATTAGATAAGGAACGGATTTCAAAGGTGAATTAAATGGCTGCCCGATCTTAAAATCACTCATCTTTATCACTTATACCCAGCAAACTTATCAACTCAGCATGACACTCATTAGCCTTATCTGCATAGAGACTAAAGATTCCTGTTCAATATTATAATAGCCTTTAGCTTGAATCGGAAATGCTAATGTAAGATTATTATATTTTACTTAGGTGATTTGGTAGAATTTGTGAGTTATGTATCCTTGGTCACATCTTTAAGAAGTTAATTTGTATGCATTTATCAAATTAGACTAAACTCACTTTTGATAAAAGAATGGTGACTGAATTCTATTTCTTATTCAGATAGAACCTGTTAGTATCCCATCTGTGAGTTAAATAGATATGTTATTTCTGTTAGAAAGGAATAATTGATACCTGTGTGAAAATTATTTGTATAAAGAATAGTTACTTGAAGCTATAATAATTTACTAAGTATTATTATTAGTTTCTTGAAAACTATATAATAGTGGGCAAATTATTGGTACTAGCAAGAATATGTATCCTCTGTGCATAGGTATTTAAGTTTTAATATAATGAAATATATCAAATTAGAAAGACTAACAAAACTAAATAAGAATGCATATAAAAAGATTACACATATTTTAATTATATTTTAATTGATTTCTACATAAAATAATTCACAGGATTGATTTTAATATGTTGGAGAATAAAACAACAATATTAGTAATTTTTTTATTAAACCCGGTTTGGTCAAAGCCAGTATGCAAATTAACCACACCATATATTATGTAAACCTTTATTTCTTAGTGATATATAAGACACATTGTAAGATTTTAAACGTACTAATAACATGGTGGTTCTGAGGCAAATCTAGCTCAGATTTTTTTAGAGACTTCGTAGTAATGATTTTGACTAGGAATTAAATACTAATTGATAAACTTGTGCAATTCTTAAGGGCATTATGATGGAAGCAGTGACATAGTTTCAGTTACAGACAAACAGACTGAATCTCTGTTATAATAAGATTAGATAGAAATATGAGAATCCATATAAATGAGTGTAAACAATTATCATTAAGTAGAAATAGTTACTTAAAATCATATAATTGTCTATAAATTTTTAGTATTGGATAGGAATACTTTATACTGTTTACATATATTTATCAACTCGTCTGTATGACCAGAATAAGACCCAACATCAATTTCTTAAGAGTTTAACAGGTTTAAATTCAGAGTTTTCTTTTTCCTAGACTGGTTACCTAGCCAATGTTAAAGAGCCAAGTCAGCCCAACTATTTACATACTGACATACATTTATTTATTTATTATATATATATATATATCCAGCTAGTATGGAGGAGTTGGGTATATATGTATATATAACTGTGACTATCTGCATATATATATATATATATATACGTATAATAGTTGATAGCTTTTACATTATCAAGCACTTCCTACCACAAATACTTACTTTTGTGAGATAATTTCTCTTTACATTCTTCATTATGTAATATAATATCTGTTATTCCTTGATATAAATAGAATAAATAAAACTTTATTTACTTGAAGACTATATATTATTTACATCTTTGAGAGATCCTAATTGAGTCTGTTATATCTTATTCTCTAAACTTCATCTCTCAACTTTTCTCCTATCAATCCTCTACAATATTTACTGATAGATATTAAAGTGGAATTCACAAGTATGGAAAGACAAAAGTTTTATGCGATTCAGTCAGATCACTTGTACTGATACATTATAAATATGATTCATTCGTTCTTTTGCTAAATAAAAAAAAAAGAAAAGTGGAAAGCTTCTAAAAGACATGCATATGGCACAGAACCGTCATTTTGCCTAAAGGCTATCAACCTTTGAACCAAGCTTTTAGAAACCATACACAACATATCATGGAAACCTGTAGAAGTTCTGCAGTTTTCAAGATATAGACACAAAGGTGAATGCAAGTGAATTTTCGATGGCCATTTTCACAGCAACTTGAAACATTTTCACATATTCGCTAATATTCTCTAATATAGTGTTGTTTTTTTCCTCTTATTTTCCTTTTACTGATTATTTGTATATTGTTTTTATCAATGAGGCTATACTGTAAGATGGCTACAAATGCACTACACACACACACATTCACATATATATACACATATGCATATATATATATATATATATTTATATATATATTAACCAATTATCTCCCAAGAGTAGAACACTTTATGTTTAAAGCAGAAAAATACGTATTCTACATGATGATTCCAGTTTAACATCATATTTTTCTATTTAGCTTATAAAGTACCATATTTGCCAATACTGTGTTTCCATGAAAATAAGACAGGGCTTATGTTTATTTTCACTCTGAAATATAACACTAGGGATTACTTTTGAGGTATGTCTTATTCTTCATATATCAAAAACGATATTAAGAAGTAGAAAATTATGAAATCTTTAAATAAACAGAAATTACGTAAAAGAATCTACATTTATTTATCAATAAGATAACGGTAAACATGATTTTTATTAAAAAAACTCATTAATGAAAATTCATTCAAAAATAGTCATATCATCATCTCTGAAATGTTATTGCTCTCAACTAAGGCTTATTGTAAGGGGAAGGCTTATATTTAATCATACTGGAAAATAACTCTAGGTCTTATTTTGGGGGTAACATGGTATTTAAGATGTACAAATTGTCAAATTTCTGCATGTATATTTTCATATAGATATTACCAAATTGACATTAAAACTATTTAGGGGAGAAAAAAAAGAGCCAACCAAAAACCAACTAATTATTCAATTTTAATAAGATAATCATTTGATATGCCATTAAACAAATAAACAAAACCAATCCCTCCAACTCACTGTGTTATTTATTTCTGGGTGTTTCTCATACTTTAATTCAAAGAATTCTATCTCTGTGAGTTTTAAGTATCCATCCCATGATAATAAACCAACAACCTCATGGCCTTCAGTTTAATAGTCTATCTAGAGAATAACCTCAGAATAATCCCTGAGTTTATCATAGATAGAATGGATGAAATTACTTGAGATAACCTAAGATAATACTTCAGATAATGTCTGTGTTATATTATTCATAGAAGTAATTAGACACCAACTCCTGCTGATGCATACATGGGATAAGAAGGCTTCATTTTAAATAGTCATGTAGCTTTTAGATTCGTCCTATTTCAGGGAAGTTGAGACATAAATTCTTCATCTAATTTGAGAAGATATTGTAAATTTAAAATGTATCACATAATAGCTTTGTAGATAAAGAAGAAGATCCTAAGGATTCTGGTTCAATCCTTAGAATTTGTAGGGTGATATTCTCACTATAATTCACCAAATCTTCTCTAGTTTCTAATGGGACTGTGCAGCATGTTTTTAGCATATTACTTTTTAAAAATTTAAATGTTTTTCGCAAGTGGTTCAATTTACTTACTCAACCCATTCCCAATGGGTAGGATGTGATACAAGGTTTACACGTATGGGACATCCAGTGAGAATAGAACTCGGTATTCAGTAGCAATGGATCTGCAAGAATAGCTACTTAATCAATACACTACTCTCGGATACCCAGATTATGATGAAAGTATAAGGTTAAACTGGGATTTTAGCATGAGGTTGACTATACCAATTTTATATTTAACTGTCTAAAGCAGATGTCTCACTGAAATTCTCCTAGCCAAAAACCAAAGTTATGACCATTTTCCTGGTCACTAAAAAAACAAGACTTAAGAAAAAAACTACTGTTTATGGTTGTTGTATGAGCAATGCCCATTATGGGTGAGTCTTAGGTATGACATTAAACTGCTTCTAATGGTGAAGTTCCAATTCCGATTCTGTAGGGAGTATGGAGTACCCTCTTATCACCATTACTCCCAGGTCCACACTGACCCAGAGTGGTAGTACCTGTTAGGGTTCCATCTATGTTTTAAATAGAGAAAAAAATTGAATTTAACAAAAATTTGACTACCCATCAAGAATGAATAAAACAAAATGTTTTCAGCATAGAATAATCCACAAGGGTTGACATGCCTTAAAATCTAACCAACCAACTCACTAGATATTAACCTCTTAGTGCTCACAAAAGCTCAGTTTGGTGTTATTCCTGAGTTGATTTCTTAAGATAGTGAAGTATTAAAATTTTGTTTCCATATTTTAAAGAAAAATGTGGCTATTTGAATATTTTTTTCCGAAATCACCCCCCTCCCCCTCTCCCCATATTCAAATAAATGTCACCAAGAGTTCATGTTGATGATTTCCAAATAATGTATAATTCATCTATTTTAGATTTTGTTGACAGTTCTTCTTGTCTATATTGTTATATAAGGACTGGTTTAGCTCAGTCAGTAGAGCACTTGCCTTGGAATCGCAAGGTTCCTAGTTTGATACTGGCCCTCACCACATCAGCGTATGAGTAGCACAGGTATCTTTGCAGTAAAGTAATGAATTGATGGTAGGTGTTGTGCGCCACTTCAGACACCAAAACAATATCCCTGGTCTAGCTCTAGTGAAAAGGGATAGAGGCTCCCTCGCTGTCTGGTTGATACTGACATCAGCCCTCCCCGTCAACTTTACTTACTTTATATTGTTATATTTCCAAGGTTTCAACTGATGTGTCTTCTGGCTTTCTTCAGGTATTTCTTGTCAAACTCAAGAGCGTTCATGGCACTTCAAACCAAACCCTTTCTATAATCCATACAAATTCTAAAACGTTGGTGCTTATTATACATAATAATTTTTATTTTTCAGAATTTCATAGCTCAACGTGAGACGTGTGTTATACATGAGTGTGTTTTATACACAAATAATTAAGCGCGTGGTGTAATGGTTAAAGTCATGGGAAATGGACTCATCGCCCCGAGTTCAAATCCTGGATGTGGTAATTGCATTTCACTTAGCGCTAATACCCTTGGGAAAGGTATGAATCTTACTCTCCCTCCAGCTATGGATAAATAGTAGGGCAGATTGGGCTCTTAAACCTTGGTTAGGCAACGAAAACTCTGAATTCAAACCTGTTGAACTCCGCTTAAGAAATTGACCTTGTGTCACATTCTGCTTGTGCAGAGGGGTTGGTATATATATATATATATATATATATATATATATACAAAATATATTATGGTATCTATTTTCAGACTGGTAAATAAAAAGTTTACAATTTAGTAATGTCTGCTTGATGTTTCTGTAGTGCCAAATATCAATTTAATTGCTGATTGATGAAATATTAATTCTAGAATAGATATTTTTTAATTCAAAGAATATATTAATCATGGGAAGATTGGAAAAATTAGTAGATTCTTAGCTTCTATTTGTCCTTAAAATGATTACAGTTATTGGTGGACATTTTCTTTTTTTCTTTCTGAACACCTTCTTTAATAAATGTGGGAACATTAATTTAACTGATACAACCATTACTTTAATTCTAGCTTTAATTTTTAATCGTTTTCAATTATTTTTTATGATTTCTTCAGTAACTTTTTTGTCTCTTTCATTCAGTGTTTCTTCTTCACACTTCTCTATCTTTCTCTCTCTAAGTGTTTCTTCTTCTTCTCTCTCTCTCTCTTTCTTCTTTTCTCTTTTCTCTGTTGCTTCTTCTTTCTTCTGTTCTTCTTCTCTCTCTCTTTCTCTCTCTATGTCTTCTTCTTCTTCTCTTCTTCTTCTTCTTCTCTCTCTCTCTCTCTCTCTCTCTCTCTCTCTCTCTCTCTCTCTCTCTCTCCTCTCTGGCTTTAATTTTTAATCATTTTCAATTATTTTTTATAATTTTTTCAGTATCTTTTTCATAATTTCATTCAGTGTTTCTTTGTCTCTCTCTCTCTCTCTCTCTCTCTCTCTCTCTCTCTCTTCTTCTTTTTCTTTTTCTCTCTCTCTCTCTCTTGGTGTTTTTTCTCTCTTCTTCTCCTTCTCTTTCTCTCTATCTCTCTCTCTGTTTCTTCTTTTTCTCTCTCTCTCTCTGTTTCTTCTTCTTTCTCTCTCTGATTCTTATTCTTTCTCTCTCTCTCTTTCTTCTTCTCTCTCTCTTCTTCTTCTCTCTCTCTCTCTCTCTTTCTTCTCTCTCACAGTGTTCTCTTCTTCTCTCTCTCCTCTCAGTGTTTCTTCTTCTCTCTCTCTCTCTCAGTGTTTCTTCTTCCTCTCTCTCTCTCAGTGTTTCTTCTTCTCTCTCTCTCTCTCTCTCTCTCAGTGTTTCTTCTTCCTCTCTCTCTCAGTGTTTTCTTCTTCTCCTCCTTCTCAATCTCTCTATTTCTTCTTCTTTCTCTCTCTCTTTCTGTTTCTTCTTCTCTCTCAGTGTTTCTTCTTCCTCTCACTCTTAGTGTTTCTTCTTTCTCTCTCTCTCTCTCTCTCTCTGTCTCTCCTTCTCAATGTTTCTTCTTTCTCTCTCTCTCATGTCTTCTTTCTCTCTCTCTCTATGTTTTTCTTTCTCTCTCTCTCTATGTTTCTTCTCTCTCTCTCTGTCTCTCTATGTTTCTTCTTTCTCTCTCTCTATGTCTCTATGTTTCTTCTTTCTCTCTCTCTTTCTCAGTGTTTCTTCTTTCTCTCTCTCTTTCTGTGTTTCGTCTTTCTCTCCCTCTTTCAATGTTTCGTCTTTCTCTCTTCTCAATGTTTCTTCTTTCTCTCTCTCTCTCTCTCTCAATGTTTCTTCTTTCTCTCTCTCTCTCTCTCAGTGTTTTTTCTTTCTATGTCTCTCTCTCTCAGTGTTTTTTCTTTCTCTCTTTCAATGTTTCTTCTTGTTCTCTCTCAGTGTATTTCTCCTTGTTCTCTCTCTTTGTTTCTCCTTGTTTCTCTCTCTCTCTCTCTCTCACTCTCTCTTTGTTCTCTCTCTCTCTCTGTATTTCTCATTGTTCTTTCTCTCTATTTCTCCTTGTTCTCTCTCTCTCTCTCACACACACACTTTTCAGTGTTCTTCTTTCTCTTTCAGTGTTTCTTCATGTTCTATCTGTCTCACTCTCTTTCAACTTCATCTCTTCTCTCTATTCTATTTAACTTTTACCTTCCTCCTCCTCCTTCCCCCACTTCCACAGCCACCCCTTCTCTTTTCTTCTAAATGTCTTTTTTTTCTTTTACCCTCTTCTGTCTTTTGTTTCTCTTTTTCATTTGCTTATTTCCTTTATTTTGTCTTTTCAACTCAACTTCAATTTCCCCTTCTCTCTTCTCACCCGTTAACCAATCTTTTATTTCCCCAAAATTTCATTAAGATTCATCTCATTGATCCTTGTTTGTCAACTTGCTTTATTAATTGAAAATTCATTAATCAGTGAAATTATCTCCTTATTCAATGACTTGTATCAGTTATATTTATATTTCGACTTTTATTTTAATTTTCTTTCTTTTTCTTTTCATTACAAATTCTATTTATCTGTGTTTTGTTCTTCTGGGAAAGAAGGAAAAAAAAAAGAAAAAGTTGAATGAATTGGAGTGTGCGGTTTTGATTAACACACACTCTGACATTATTTAATATGCTTAAATAGATGCCCCCCTGGAAAATCAGCCTCACTAATGAATTAAACTGGCTGACTGAGGTTTGCGGAAACAAACAAGGTGTTTGCTTTGTCATCATTTATCTAAGATAGAATCTAAATTAAATCTAGTGTCGCTCACGGTTACAACACATTTATTCTAATGTTTTTTTGTTTATTCATTTATTCATTGTCAAAGATGCTAAATTTTATACAACCTTTTAAAAATCGTAGTTTTATCTTCATCAACCTTTAACTCAGTGGAACTTATGAGCTTTGCCTTTAAAGTTTTTAACTGTTCATTATGTGGTTAATCAATGTGCTCGTTTAAGTTCAGTTGGTAGAGCACCTGCCTAGAAATTGAAAGGTTCCTGGTTTGATACCAGTCTCTGCCAACTCAGTGCATGAATAGCACAGATTGCGTAATCTAATCTGTGTGGCAAAGTTGGAGAACTGACGGTAGGTGTGGCACCCCATCTCAGCCAAAAAGCAATTTACCTGGACTAGTATAAGCAAAAAGAGAATAGACTCCCTCACTGTCTGGCTGATACCAACAATAAGCCACTCCGCTGACTTTACTTATGTGATTAATGCCTGTTGTATCCCTGTTGAGAGGTAAGAACCTTCCGCCCCACCACCACCACCACCACCACCACCAAAAAAGGTGTCCTGGGTATAACACTAAACTGCAGCTGATGGTGAGGCTCCATTTTTGGAGGTCTGTAAAATGTGGAGTACCCCTTTATGAGTCAATTAGATCCATTTAAAGATTATTCCTATTCAATAGGCCTGTGTGCAAAAAAAAAAGACTCTTTAGAAACCACTATACAAAAGATATAAATTTGATTGAACAATGAACATGATTCCCCAACCTCTAGGCATAAAATAACAATAGATAGGTTGACATGCTCTTAAAATGAATCTGACCCAAAGTCATAGTACATGTTATGGTCCCACCTATAGGATGGTGGTTGTTGTTGTTGTTTCATGGCATATCAACTCTTTTCGGATTACTTAATGCCAAATCCAATCATTTTTATATTTGGTTTCTTACAGTATCTACTGTTGCTTAAATGATCACTCAACTAAGTCTTGAACAGACTCATCACGGCTTAAGTTCAGTGACCTAGCAGGAACTGGTGCTTTCAACAGAGAAATATTTTTTAAAATTTGAATTGGAGATACTTGAGATTTATTGATTAGATTTTTTTAAAAAGATTGATAGTCCTAATTAAGCAATAATACTATATATATATATATATATATATATATATATATATATATATATTTATAAAGAGTGCTCAAAATTATTGATAGTGCATGTTTGTCTTAGTTAGGGTAACTGACAGTTTCTTGTCTATGTGATTTTCAAACCAAGTGGATATTTTTGTTTTTGTTTCTTTCCTTATATTCTGTAGTGTATTGGATTGTGGGAAGTGTTGATTTGCTTTGGGATTCAGTTTGTGTTGCATGCGAGAAACTGTCAGTTACCAAGCACCATTGACTTCATGTTCATGCTACCCTAATTCATATAAGCAATGATGCAAGTTTTGCTTTTCCTAGACTGGTTGCTATACGAAGGCTAAAGAGCCTATTCTTCCCTATTATTTATCCATAGCTGTAGGAGAGGTAATCATTTCATGCCCTTCCCAAGGGCATTAGCACAATGTAAAATGCAAGCAGCCTTATCCAGGATTTGAACACTGGCTACTGTATCCATTATGCTTACATATTGCCCCCCTTAAAAGAACAAGTAAGTGCTTCCTATTTGAGTGTAGTTATCTCATTTGCACTTCACAACCAGAAATTTTCTGACAAATCTACCTGCCCCATTAGTTATGAGTGTTACTTTTAAGTAGGCAGCTATGGCAAGGGAATTGCATTTTAGGAGGTGACTCAGATCTATGACAGAAGCAACTTTGATGGGCTTCATAGCAGAATTTCTCTTATTTATTGATATATAATGGCCATTATTTGCTATTGCCTCAGACCAACAGGTTCTTATTACTAACCAACAAATTGTATACTTCTGGGAGTTTAAGTTGAAGAATTAATCTCCTGACCTTGTATCCAATGCTTTTTATGTAGACATACTTTTGGAAAATATAACATTAATAATTTTTTTTATCTTTTAAGATAATTTGAGTAATTTTGTTTTTACTAGCAGGACCTGTGGATATACCACAGTATCATAATTAAATTATTACAACATTTGATATGTTTACTTAAGATCTATTGCTAAAAAGTTCAATATGTAAAATGTATAATAATCTTGATTTAACTCTCTCTCACTTTTTTTTTCTTTCTTTCCTTCTTTTCATTTTTTTTCATTATGTTCGATTGAAACAGATTAGTGTTATTGATTTTGTACACTCACCCCCCCTCTTTGTCTTTCCCGTATTCTCTTTTTCTTTCTTTCTTTCTTATATTTTTTCTGTATAGCATGTCCTTTTTCTTCCCTTTCTTTATAATAAAAACATAATGGTCCATTATTTAGCTGATGTGACAACACTTATAAGAAATAAGAATTGTGTGGATAAGCAACAGTAGATAATCAGGATTTAAATTTGTGCATTTCATTTTGGACAATTTGGACAATCTCATTTTTAACCAGAGAATGTTGCAAAATGATAACGGTCACACATTTAAGGAACACGAATATTAATATTTAATTTGATAGCTTTATCTCAAACCATTTGACATCTTTAGAGGATAGGCACACTGTTCCTCATTATCATTTCCATATCAACACCCCCCACCCCCCAAAAAAATCACCTGATATCTATTAGAATTCATTATCATACAGAAAATTTTTGTTAATTTATTTATCAAGCAAAAATCTAAATCTTCAGATAATCTATTGACCATTTGTTTAGTGATTAAAATATTAAATTATATATTAATTTAATTTTCTCTGATTAAGAAATCAAATTTTAAAATAAAACAAAAGTTTAATTTGAGTACTTAATTTTATTAGTTTTGAAAAACAATAAAATAAAAATAGACATAGTTTATAAGAAAGAAAAAATAAAATGTATCTTTTGGTAGAGTTCAAATTTATTAAGAAATTCTTTCCACCTTGAAGGAGAATTATTGAAAATTTTTCAGCACTTGAACGACACCACAACTCAAATAAGCAAATTTATAAATCAATTTTCTTTTCTTTAGATTTTCCTTTTAATTATCTTGAATGCTGAGGGGTCTATTTTGAAGAAAATTAACATTTCAATCGTTGTTTATTTCTGTCTGGGTAAAAACACCTTCAATAATACTTTTTGAACATACATCATATATAATAATATTTCATCATTATAGCTATATAAAAAGAAAGAAATACTCAGAGTGTGTGTGTATGTGTTTGTGTATATATATATATATATATATATATATATATTGTTTGTAAATTAATTTTTAAGGTTTATCAGAATGCAAAGGAAGAAAAGGTAAAAAGTATGTTGCTAATTTACCTGTATTTTTATTTTTTTCAAATATAATAAAAATACAAACCAAATTTGCACACAATGCTTCAAGCAAACTATAAAACTCATATATATATATATATATATATATATATATATATATATATATATATATATATATCCAATGGATAACTTCAGACTGAAACGTTGCATCGTCGACAATAAACATCAAGTTTCCATAACATCCCGTGTTTGTCTACTTTTCTCCACATATTGTCGGATTAACCTCCTCACATTTCTCCCATCTTGTCTTGTCAAGTACACAACATGAAAGGAAACTACAATGCCCCCGCACATGGATAACTTCAGACTGAAACGTTGCTTCATCGACAATAAACATCCAGTTTCCATAACATCCCATGTTTGTCTACTTTTCTCCACATATTGTCGAATTAACCTCCTCACATTTCTCCCATATATATATATACCAACCCCTCAGTACAAGTACAATGTGACACAAGGTCAATTTCTTAAGTGGACTTTAACAGTTGAATTCGAGTTTTGATTCTCCTAAACTGGTTTGCCTAACCTAGCTAAAGAACCCAGTCTTCAACTATTTACCCATAGCTAGATGGAGAATACTGTATTCATACTTCCCCAAGTGTATTGGTATTATATGAAATGCAAACAGCCTGTTCAGGATTTGAATTTGTGTTGGCTGTGTCCATTTCCTGCAGTGCTACCATTACACCTCATGCTCTATCATATATGTATACATATATATTGTGTTGGAGAAATTAAAATTTACTGCCTGATTACTGGTGTAAGACCTATATTTTTATTCTAGTGTACAATACAATTAAGAGGCAATTGTGTGTGTGTGTGTATATATATATATAAAGCCCTTAATTCACTTTTCTCATTGTGTTTCAAATGAAGATCATCATTTTTACCTCCTTCCTGTTTGTCAAGCTTTTTTTTTCTTTCAATATTGGGTAACTGTAAAAGTTCATTTAGTTTAATAAGTAAAAACGAGACTTGATTTTTTTTTTTGACATCTAAGGAAGAAAAATTAAATATTTTCTTCCCTTTTCAGGCAATTCAAAATTCCATTCTTTTAGAACGTAAAGATTATCTCAAAAAAGAAGAAAAAAACAAAAAGCAAACTGTTCCTTTAAGTAGTGATGAATGCAATCAGGATAGACAAAATAGTTTTTAATGAAATCTTTTTGTCATTGAAATAACTCTTAAAGAAACAG
>CM042143.1:46536124-46566381 GCA_023376005.1 Doryteuthis pealeii | reverse complement strand
TCAGGACATGAACTAGTCATCTCGGTCAGGAGGTCGTGTCCGCCCACAGAGGCGCGGTCCTGAGTACAAATCTGCTCCAGGCTGGAAAGAGGCAATGCAAAGCATCTTAAGATTGTCCTGTGGCAGACATCCCTGACCATGCAGCTGGGGGCAAGCCATTCTTGTCTCCTTACCAGATGAAAGCTCTGATAAAAGCCGTATCCTTCAGTATTGGTCGTTCCTATTAATGTTTCATTCGGTCGAAGATAGCATGACCAATATGCCTATTTTATGCCGTATTGGTAAGGATCCAGCCCTTGGCCAGGACACCTGATTGGTAAATGTTATCGCTCCCCCCTGCAGTGGAAGTATAGAGTATTTCTAAGAGCCTGCTGAACAGAGCAAGGAAAAGATGATAGGATTGTAATGAATAATCAAATGAGGACACTAGTCCAAATGTATATCGTTATTTTGAGTTTATTCCTCAGGAATTTCCCAAAAGAAGGTGATATTCACCTTTAAAAGATGATCAACCCCTCCAACCGCCAGGACGAAATTAAAAGAGAAAGGAAGATATATTGTTCGCCGTCTTATTTTCTTTCTTTTTTCTATTTCTCTATTTTGTTTTCATTATTGATTGGTCATTAGGTGATTTTTATCTATTCCCATTTTATAATATAGCACTTAGGAAGGGACTAACATTTTACTTTTATTTATATCCATGTTCCATTAACGTTAGCAATGGTTGTACTTGAGAGACCCAGAAAAGTGTAAAGTAGATTGTGTTCAATTAGAATTCCAAACATCAATAACTATGTATCATAGGGAACAATTAAATAATCGAATCTACGCCAACCGCGCATGGCTCATGTTTTGTTCCAGCTACTAAATATTATGAGCTAAAACTCTCTAAGTCAGTAAGTATTGAGGTACTCTTCTTTTTAGAGAGTGTAAAAAGATTCTGAAAAACATTTATGCTTATTCATAAATCCATTTTGTGTTTAAGTCTAAAGAGATACTGATACTTTTTAATCAATAGAAAATAATAACAATAACCAGCTAAAAAAATCAATATATGTTAAATATGGTTGATGTCAGCTTTTTGAAACTGGCGGGGCAAGTTATTCTTAAGTAGCCGACGAGTAAAATCTTTTATAATCTTTACGTGTATGGTTTCCGTGTGTTTTTTGCTTGTGATGGTGGTCTGTGTACTCATGGCCTGTCTACGTGGTGGTCGGGGCGTTTAAATCCTTTTTTGTGTTTATTTTTTATTTATATTGCAATCTTTTTTTAGTTTCGTATTATGTATTTCGTACTGATCCTGTTATTTTGTTTTTTTATCTATCTAGTATTATACCTTATTCAGAGTTTTTAAAGATTGAGTTTATGTTCCTGCCTCTATCCCACTTTTTTATTTTTTTTACATTTATTGACTTTAATACAGCTTAGCATTTTTCTTTTTTTCTGGACCCAACATTTTCTTTTCTTTAGAAACTATAGTTACTTCAACCAGCCAATCTGTAGCACCATATTCTGTTTAAACTCTCCTACTCTTCTCAGAGAATTGTTGGATCAAATGGCCGAAGCCCCACACAAAGTAAGTAAATAAATAGACTTAATACAATCCAAACAATCTATTTCTTTCCAATTAGATACAAACAAAGCAAAGAAATTCTTATATAAATATGAATCAGAGAAGATGATCTAGTGGGCCAAAGAAGATGAGTCTGTTATAAAAGGAAAGACCCTAAACTCAATTCAGAATTCCAGAGTAGGAAGAAATCATGTAATTTTTTTTTCTTATTTACCTCAGAAAAAGAATAAGTTTTTTTTTTCTTTTTCTTATTATATTTTTTGATACATTAACAGAAAATCTGTCCGAAAACTAGAATAAGAAAGGCCTCGTTGGCTGTACCTGCAACATGAACATAAAATTATGTCATCAAGTCCAAGTTTTTCAAGTATGATCGCTCTAATATAAAGCAGCCAATCTTCAAGGCAAAGCTGTTTTAGAGGGGAGATGCATTTCAAGTTTAATGAGATGAAATATTTGAATCATCCAATCTGTGTGAGATTATTTTAAAAAAAAGAAATTCCTTTTGGAAAAGTATATAAGCAATCAAAAAGGATCCTCAATTGAAGAGACAAAAAAGACAACTACAAAAGCAATGATGATAAAACCATTTTCAAAAAAATAATTCGTGTTTGTATTTAACTGTCAATTGGAATGTAAAAACTTCTTTAATAATTTGGCCTATTAATCCAATTTTAAGTTTTTCGTTCTTGACTCTCCAGTTGATGTGTAGAAATTATATTATAATTATAGTTTAAGCTTTTCCTCATTTAGATGCAATGGCCGAATCCAATAAATTCTAATTGTTAAATGAGAATGTCATTTAATGTTGTTAGTGTTTATCAATATCAACATGTGGAGTAGAGGTTTGAAGGAATTCATTGCCTTCTTTTTCTCACTTGTACATGAAGCTAAATGAATAGTTTATTGGCTTCTCAAGTTTAGAAGGAATTTAATGTACATAAAATTCATAATTAAACTTCATTTCAGGATAAGAAATGGTTTTCAGAATAATTTTTGATGAAGTAGCAGCAAAACCTGTTCCAAAATAATTTATTAAATAAGCAAGTTAGGAGGAAAAGTTAAATGTATTGTTTTTAAAGAAAAGAAAGAAAATCCTTATAGACAGATGAGAGATTGGGAAAAACACATTTTTATAATCGAAGCCTCAAGGTTAGTGTCAGATAGTTCACTGTCATCATTGTTTATAATATTGTCATCAGTGAATTCTGAAGCTTTACCTCTCTATGCTATTCATCATGGGAATGTTTCTAATGTCTCTTTTTAATAGAATATTAATGTTTTTATTGGAACATTGAACCATATAACAGTGTTCAAATTATTTCTAACTGCAATCTATTATGCTATTGTATTTTGAAAAGCTAGTGTTTTTTGTTTTTTTTTTTTGGGGGGGTAATGGCATAATCAACTCTTTCCAAGTCATGTTAGTGTGAATTAATACATTGTGATATCAGTCACTTACAGTACCTGCTTGTTGCTTAAAATGTTCGACCCATTAAATTAATTGAACAGGCTTTATCACTGTTTAACTCAGTATCTATACAGATACCTGTGGCTTCACTTTAAGTACCGGTTTACTAATAATTATTTCATTTATTATGAGCAAAAATATGCTGCCCCGTAACCGCCGGTGCAAATATTCAAGTTTCAGAAGCAAAAAGAAATACGTTTGAAATCTTTCTCCTGGTCCAAATATTATCATAACTGATTTTGTAGCTCTAAATCAAATTTTCTTGTCTAACAAACAGATTATCCCTTAATTATGTTAAAGAGATAGTGTGGAGCTTCTGGATTTTTAACATCTTAAAGTTTGATATGTGGGACTCTAAAAAGTGATTCAAGACTTTCAAACGTTTCATCAAAGAATTGGATTACATTACTGAAATCAAATAATAAATGCATATTACACGTGGAAATTTATCAGCCGTAAATGCCAAAGAAAAGTCATCATAACATATATCGTAACATATAAAGTTCTTAAATTTTTTTCTTATCTTTTCTTTAACTATAACAGAGATGTATGAAAATCCAGATTTTTCTTTAAGACTCCCCCCTCCACACACCAGCATCCAATAGAACCACACTGCTAACAAGACAGATGGTATTATTTTGAGAATAGTAGTATACTATCATTATTAGAGAGCATTACTATTGATTTTGGTAGCATGATATTTATCAATGTTGATAAAAAGGATGAAACTACAAAATTAATAATAATCGAATGACGGATGATAAAACGATGAATGTGGACAACACGAATAAAGCAGAAAGAAAAAAGAAAAAAAACTCATGTGAAATGTAGAATTTATTCCTGGAATGCTGGCGCACTCCTGCAACTCAATGAAGTGGTAAATGCATGGAATTTGGCAAGGAAAGCAAAATTATTTCTCACAGTTGTGAGTAAGAAGAAATAAAGAAAATCAATCAAGGGAATTGCGGGTTTTGGTATTAAGGAAATGAATTATTTTCTGATGAGGGTGGAATTTTTCAAGGCGCAGAAGGGGTTTGAAGAAAAAGACAATACAAAAGGTTAAATGCATATCTAAAAAAATAAATAAAAGAAAAGAAAACAAAAGACAAATTTGATTGTTTTGTAGGGTCAAAATACGAGTCCAATCTTCCTATGAAGACATGCGATGCTGAATGATTGAGTGATTCTTAGAAGCAATCAAGAATTAAGTAAAGAAAATCATTCATGTCTTTAAAGGAATAGGAAGTCTAATAGAAAAAAAACATATATACTAGCTATATAACTATATTATATGCAATAACTATATATATCACACATAGTATACGTATACTATACATAGTTATATAGAGTGTGTGTGTGATATGTATATATATATAATATATATTGTATGATGTGTGTGTGTGTGTGTGTGAGTGTGTACAAAAAGAACAGACAATTGAGAATTGGGATATTTTTGATCGCAAGTAAAAGAAGATCGTTTATCATAATGTGCCAATAATTGTTCAATCGATTGAATCTACATGGAGTTCATTGCCTTATTTCAAGAAGACAGGGTCGAAAAAAGAAAAAAAGGTAAAAATAAAAAAAAATCTAATCTCAGACATGCCCAAAAGTGCCATTGTATTTGCTTAGGAACAGAAGAAAAAAAAGATTGTGGTCAAGAAATAGATTCTTGCATGTAGAGTGACCACGCAACCTGTTGTTAAACTGGATAAATAGAAAGATGTTTTTGAACACTTAGTCACCAGGCTCAGCTTTGATCCAAGACATAGTTGTAATTATTGTTTTTATCCTGTTCTTCACTCTGTATATTATTTTCAACAACATTTTATGTTTTTTCTGTCTAAACGTATTGGATTTAAAGATTCAAAAAATACATCTCAAGTGTTTCTAGGATGATGATATAGTGGAAATAGTTTCATTATCTTGTAGGAAATGAATGCTCTGTGACCTGGGTCAAATCTTGAAGTTAGGCTGCGTTTGAAAAGTGAACCTCATAGTTGACAATCTGTATTTAAAAGTAAGAAAATGACTTAAGGGGTATAGATGTTCTTCTCTGGTGCCCTGATAGACAAACAAATTTGTTTTTTGAACAGAAAATATAATGGACAATTCTTAAATACAGAGGTGCTCATGTGTAATGGTTACCACTTATAGATAGAGAATTCGGACACAGTGACGGTCAGAGGTCAAATCCTGGACAAGCAGGTTGTTTTGCATTTCAGCATAGACGTAATTGTATTGGTGAGGAAAGATATAAAGCCAATTGTTCTTTCCCCTCATTCAAATGGGTAAATAGTTAGTGTGTAGAAGACTTGGGTTCTTTAAACTTGGTATCTAGGAACAGGTCTCGCGGAGAAGCAAGTTGTACTCAGTTAAAAAATTGACTTGTGTCATAGGTGGTTGGGTCATGGGGATGGGGTTGGATAAATACATGAGACAGCCTAATGCACTCTTTTCGTATCTTCTTTTCAGTGTTTAATTTAAAGCCCCGAGTAGAAACATATGTTTAAAATTGTGTCATTGATGTTTCTCTTCACCACTAGACAGCAGATATAAACTGCCATTTCCAAAGATGTGACATCTCTTAAGAAACTTAGTTACTTGTTACAGAAAGTAAGGATCAATGTCAGTGTTTTACTAGTTTTTTAAGCTCATGACTGACAATTCATTTGTAGATTATATATTTATAAGTTAGAGTGAGTATAATATAGCTAGTGTGTGTTGTCGTGTGTGTGTGAGGTGTGTGGTGTGGTGTGTGTACAGGGCAGAAATTTTATAAAGGGAGGCGAAGTGAGGGGCGTATTTCCCTAGGCTTGCCGCTATCCGATCCAGATTTCCTTTATAAAACATGTAATATTCATTATAATATGTAAGTATTTAATCAGCAACCTATACATAGTATTTTTGTTCTTTTTAATAAGAGTTCATTTAGCTTTTATTGCACTCATGTAGCCGTAATTTAATTTTTGTATGTTAAAGCGAGGACATGAGAGGGGGCCTAATGCAGGAAGTGCCCCCCAGGCCAATAAGTTGAAAACTCTCTCACTCACACATATATATATTATATTTATGATAACAAAATGAGATCTTTCCCAGTATGTATTGTCTCTCACAGAACTTTCATGCCGGCTCTATTGAGGAATTATCAGACCATTATGGACATACCATAATACTTATCTGGTTGTGCTTCACACTAAAAACCTGAATTTATGGAAATATTTATAGGATAATCGAGACTTGTCCGCCCACAGTTCAGAATCCTGCATTTCGATGGTGTAATACCGCCTGAAAAAGGTAGGAATCCAACCTATCTCTCGCCTCTCCATGCTATGCATAGAATAAGTAGGGCAGATTGGGCTCATTTGACCTCCGGCACTGGCAATTTTAGTTTAAAGTACAGGAAATGATGGGGGCAATATGCACAATTTACAGCATATATATATATTAAGGATAAAGTGATTTTTGGCAGCAATTTTTTTTTCAGTGTTAAGACACTGTTTTGTTAAAACTTAATCATAATAGTACAATTCCTTGTCTGACAAAGTTTTTATTACGCATCCTTTCTAATTGTCTGGACCGTCATTTATATCCAGGAGTGTGAATTGATGTATGAACTACTACCCAAAGGTTCTACAAAGTACTTTCTGGCACTACTGGTAGCTGTACCATCCATCGGCAGGTGGTGGGAACTGGTGAGATGTTCCAATTGTTTCGTTTTTAAACAAACAGTAGGCAGTAGAAATATATTAAGATATTTGATACTAGATAAAAACCGCCCCCAATTTAATTTCACATTGCTGAGGACATCATGAGTCAGTATTTATAATCCAGAAGAAAGGTTGTGTCTAGTTTTTAGGACATGTTCTGGTTGGGCATATACGCATTGTGCCAACATGGAGTCAGACTTTGTCTCTGGGAAATTCACCAGTCATTGTAATGTTTGTAGATTTCTTTTCGCCGTTTGGCTGGCATTTTCTATGTAGTTAACCCGATTCATCCTCCTCTCATGTAACATAAACTTGCCCTATTCTCCTTACATTACATAAACTTGGCTATTACCTTCACATTATCATAACTTGCTATTCTCCTTCAGCGATGTACATTGATAAGCTTGCGTATTTACGCTGGGTTGTGTTACATTTACCACATAAACTTTGGCTATTACTTTTTACACATTAACAGTTAGACTTTGCTATTCTCCTTCTAGATTACATGAAATGGCTGGTTGCTTTCTCCTTTACATTAGCTAACTTGGCTTATTGATCTTCTACATACATAGAACTAGCTGATTTTGTTTGCTCGTTCTGCACGATGACATAACTTAGCTGTATTCCTCTCTTGTACACATTTACACAATAGAACCAGTGCTTATTCTCCTTACATTACATAAACTTGTTATTTGTCACTTCACATGTTACATAAATGCTTTGCTAGTTAGTCTGTGGTGCTATACCGTTGTTACATTAGACATAAACTATGACTATACTCTCTTACGACATTTTATCATAATACTTGCTATTTCTACCTCTCACATTCAGTAAACTTGCTATTCCCCTATCACATTTACATAAAACTTGCTATTACAGTTCAATTACATAGCTAGCGTTGCATATTCCTCCATTTACATTACATGAAAACTTGGCTTTACTTCACAATTGACATAAAAATTTGCTATTCTCCTGTTAATTTACAGTAAACTTGCTAATTCCTCTCTTATACATTACCATAAACTTGCTATTCTCCTTCACATTAATAAACTGGTTGCTATTACCTTTCACATTAACATTAACTGCTGATTGTCTTCTACATCTACAATATAACTTGCTACATTCTCCTTCACATTACATACAAACTTTGGCCTATTCTCTCTTCACTATTATCAATGGGTTGTTATGCTTCGAAGTATAATTAGAAGTGACGTTGATATCATTATATGGTGTGAGTTGCTATTAAAGAGAGATTTAACGATTCTCGTTCATCAGGTTGTCTCGCCCTTATTTAGCCATGTCCTGGTCGAATGCTCATCAGCAGTTACCGATCACATAATCCATAGCAGTTGTTTATTAACAATGGAACATGATTGTTGTATGACATATTATTAATGATTCTTAGATAATATTTTTGCATAAATAAATGTATAACAATCGAATACATTAAAATGCGGAAAGAATTGAAAATAATGTTTCATAATAACATTTGATAGAGTGTTCACCTGTTGCAAAGTGATTCATTATGATGGCGTATTCTTCTTATCGAAGAAAGTATGATCTGATAGAAAGTTTACAGAAGCGTTGATCCAAGTAAATAGTAGTTCATGGAAGTTAATCAATTGGTTATAACAGCAACAATAATCTTGAATAAAATGTTATTTAGAGAGTTTTTATAAACAGTTTTTTTAATCACTCAGAAAACTGTATGGCAGATGGGCTAGTTTCTCGTTGCTGTGAGGGTCTGATTACCGTAAATCAGGCTGCAACATAGGAAACTCTAATTAAGAGAGCTGATAAATAGCTAGTCAGATAATGTCGATAGTACAGGGTGTCTAAGTAATAAAAATAACGTAGATGATGATTATCGTGTAGGGAGACAAAATAGTTGTTCTTTCCCTTGGATTTAGGTGTGCGTCTTCCTATTGTCGGATGCGCCCACATAGAAATAGCACATGATAATATCAACCCCCTTAAAAACTTTTTCTTTATGCAGTCCGCTGGAGTTCCATGTTAAAAGACAGATACAATCTTTCCTTTTTTTTTTCAGTCCTTCGACGGGTCATTGAGGCTATAGATACAGTGGGGTGTCGCTTAACTTCTGTCAACTAGAACAGCGGGATAGGAGGAATCAATGTAGTCCATCGCGCATAGAATCGCATTTACATACCTTAGTGAAACCCATAGAGACAGAACAGCGGTAAGGTGGTTGTTATTCGAGAGACGGCAATTTTTTTGGTCCTTATTAATTACTATTGTGTAGTTTGTTCAAGTGGAACCAGCGATTGATGTAGTAAATGATGAAACCTGTAGTTGGAGAACCGAGTCAAAGTGCAGTGGTTGATATTTTGTGTTTTTGATATAGAGATTATAGTATATATATTATTAGTTGACGTAGTGTATGATGTATATATATATTAACATTCATGAGTGGTGTAGATTGTTATGGGCACAGTTTGTGTGTCTTTCCTTACAAGAATGTTTTAGTGATAACGAGTGGACGTGTCCATGGATGCACTATTACATTATAAGATCCGTAGTGATTGGTGTATAAACGGAATACCCACAATTCCTATTCGCACGTCTTGAAAGCGGATCTATGGCAAATATATTAGTGATCGAGTACTGTTGCTAGGTTACTTTTGATTGCTTACTGGATCCCAGCGCTTCTGTGCTTGCGTCAAGATAAAGTACATTAGTAAAATATACTGTAACATGTCTTAATATGTAATAAAGAAAAATTAAACAAGAAAGAGTAGCACTGGAGAGAATTTGAGCTAAAACAAAAGGATGTTACTTTTAAAAAGGATTGTTTTGGGACTTTGGCAGACCGAGGGGTTTCTCACGGTAGATAGGTTGTTGGATAGGAAGCAGGTTGGTGCATTTAACAATCGCTTCTTCACGGAAGAATTTGATTCTCACTGAGAAGCTAGCCTTTATTGTTTTCTATCTGTGTTATTCTTCCTTGGCCATAGATCAGATGTTTCAAGAAAGTGTGTGATAAGAATTTTTTTTTTAAAAAGACAGAGAAAAATTAAGAAGGAATGAAACAAAATTCAGAAGTTCAAAAATTATTGGTAAAGCTTATTAAATAAATAAAGATAATCTAATTTTCCACAAAACATCTTGAGTAACAGATCATTTATGATCGGTGTGATAGATGTTAGATTTGAATTGAGTAGTGAATGGAAGTATTGGTTCCGCAATTGGCAAATTAGAGTTAAAGGAAGAAGAAAAAGATTTACCGGTCGAGATTTATTCGTCTTCTGGTCGATGTCAGCTGCCTTATGGTAATTAGCTATGTGGTTTTTTATCTAAAGGAAAAACTGGTTGTATCTGTAAAGAGGGCAGATTATTGTTTTATTTTTTTGGCTTAAGTTAAATTATAATGAGCCTTTTGAAGATTTGAACCTGGAAAGGCAGGTTAAGAAAATTTATTAATGCAAAAAGATTTTATTTTTTATCAGAGGAGAAGAGAGAGCCGAGTCGGAGATTGTCAATTTTTAATCCTTTTTAGCTTTGTATTTTGCATAGTGGAGGAGAAAGTGGTGTTGCCTAAATCTAAGTTTTGATGTACAAAAATAGAAAATATTGTCTGAAATGGAGGTAGTGTGTTATATGGAAAAGGCTTATAGATGAGGATATTTTCTTTTAACTTATTCAAATTAAACCCTTAGGAAGTCAGAGTCTGGTATTGGTGCTGCTACTGAAAAGCGGAGCAAGCCTGAATTCTAACGCAGGAAATATACCATTATATTATGTCTTGAAATATGGAAATAAAAATTAATTTTGGTTAATGCAAAAATATTGGAACCGTAGTTCATTTACCATTTCTATAGATGAGACAGACTTATCGGGTGGGCTATAGGTGAGATTTGAGATTACACGGGGGAGTACGACCTTTATTTGGACAGCTTTTCGGTGTTATATATGGTACTGGCACGGAATGAACAGGGCCCATTGGATTTGGTTCTAAGGATTAAAAAGATGGTGATATTTCGTCAACCAAGGTAAATATATAGTGTAATTTATAATATGACAAGCGAGAAACATATTTTATTGCAACTAGCAAGGGGATCCAGTAATTTTCCATTGAGGGTAAAGAGAAATTTTAAAAAGAAATGATGATTTGCATATTCTTGTGTTAAAAGGGAAAAAAATAGCCAGGTGCTAGCCTTGACTTAGCATATGGTGCTGGTGGTGCATAAGCGTTTATGATTTCCTGGAGAAGTATGTTTTGTCACTCGTGTTGATCTTTGTGTTGTGGCGGTGGGTTATTAGTGTATTTAACGTGGTTTGGTGTTGAGGAGTAGATATATTGTTTTCTAGGAGGTGAGCACGGTGGTGAGGTTTATTCCACTATACCGGTGAGGAGGTGTCGCAGAAGCGGGACGAGGTTGCCAGAAGAAATAATATTATTGACAAAATTATTTTATCTCTCTCAGTGAGAGGAGCGAGTGGAGGAGACACAATAATTATTATAGTTGGGATTTTTTATATATTTTTTATTTATCAATACAGATGATTGATCGTTTTCTGTATTCTGTGTATGTGGTATGTAGTGGGTTATCTATCTCTATTCAGCGAAAACAACCGATCGGCCGTGAGAGAGAGGAGAGGAGAGAGACGCCTTTGCTTGTTCCTTGCAGATACCGGGAGAGTAGTAGCCCGCGCACCCGAGCGGAAGCTTGGGTTGCGTGGTTTTGTTGGATTTAGATGGGAATTGATGTTGTAGGTGTGTGGTGGGTTGTATGGGGATTGTGGTTACTTGTTTTGTATTTCTTATTCGTGTTGTTAAGCTGTGTTTCTGTGGAGTTATTTAAATAAGTTTAGTTAATGTTTGTGTAACAGATACTATCGCATGATGGTGTGCGAGAGCTTTAGTATTGTTGAGTGTGGGGATGGTGTTGGCGTTATATGCGGGGAGTAGTGTTTCTGTTATGGCGGTGGTTGTGGCTGGTGGGGTAGCGCTAGTTGATGTTAGTATATGGGAGGTTGGTCATGGGATCTGATTACTCGGTGTGCTCGTGGACGCGGTCTTATCCTGTGGTTGGCTGATGTGTGGGGCAGCTATGGAGAATGTTTAGTGTTAATTTAGAAGAGGAGAACTGTACTTTTTTTTGGTAATTTTGCCTAACGACAGAAATTTTTGCTAGAATGGGTTAATATAAGAAAATGATATGCCACATGAGAGTAGCACATCTTGGTAAATCGATCTGTGCAGGTAAAACATCTGAGACCGTGACAGTAGTTGTAAATGCACTACCCTTCAGGCCATAACAATTTGCCCCTGGTCTAAGAAAGTAGTGTTAAGTCATTGGGGTGGCCTAAAGTCAGTACTCAGCCTGAGCAGTGATGGAGGAAGGAAAAGCAAGGGATACCTATCTCCTTTTACTAGTGCGTAGACGCAAGGAGATTGTTTTGGACTCTGAGGTGGAAAGTGCCGACATCCTACCATCTAAGCTCTGTCACCTTTCAGCATCACAGATCCCCTGTGCTAAGTCAATATTGCTGAGTGTGCTCGAGGGACAGTTAAATTGAACCCAGACACTTGTGGTTCCTAGTTGGATAGCTCACTGACTGACTGAGCACAACAAAAAGGGGAAGACTCCTTTGATCGTGTGACTAAATACTGACAATAAGCTAGTTCTGAGAACTTTACTCTGTTTAATATACTAGATGAACTTTTTCTTGAAGTTTTTTTTTTCTTAATATTATACCCACCAAAAACTTTGCTAAGAATGTCGCCATTGATTGATGCTTATGGTAATTGGGGAATCGTTGAAATTAACTAAATAAGATGTCTGAGGACAGATTGAATATTTTCATTGGTCTTCAAGGTCGAGCTTATCTCCAAAAGACAAAATCTAATATGCATGCACGAGATTGGTGTTGGCAATAGAAAACCTCATATTAAGCATATATAGAGCTTCTTTTTATTTGGAACAATACAAAAATCGTGAAGTTAAGATTCTTTCCTATCATCAAATGCATTTACTCTGACATGCGAATTACGATAAGAAAAGAATCGTGTGGATACGGAAAAATATTTCTTTTGTATTTTTTACCCTTATCATAAGAAAGATCATCTGCTGCGCTAGGATCATTAGACTGGTAGCGCAACATATCTAACGCCCCGACATAATAAGACAGAGAAAATTATTAAAGTTAAAAAGTTCTTTCTTCTTTTTACTGCTATGTTGATTAGCCAGACTGAGAATATCACATAATATATATAGAAGGACACATCTTCAAATCATACAGAAGCTCTATGATATGCATTAGTTCAAGCAGAAAATGACAATACAAATAGTGTTCCTTGTCAGCACAATTATGCGCAGCTAAAACCTTCGGATACATTTTGTCGAAATAAATAGATTAACCACCGGATCATTATTCTGACTCAATTCTCCTTTCAAAGCTTTGTCATGTTCCCCTTCAAATATTAACCCTTATCGACAGGAAATCACTGTGGGTGACCGACACCTAGAAAGACATAATGCAGTCGAAAAACTTCAACAATTTCTGCTAGGCAGACACAATTAAAAGTGATTTGATTAACAATGAAGGCTTTCAGCTTTTCAAAATGAGCAAGGAAAGACAGCTGTCATTTTGTGCAATCTGCCAAGATACAGTAACTTCGCGTACAATAACCCGTAGATTTTCGTTAAACATCACCAGCAACATTGTATATATAATTTATTGACTTTTTAGTTGATAAGGAAATAGAGAAGAAAAGGAATAAAGCTAATATATCTACTATATATATAACATACCAATATGACACATCGTTGATTTTTACAGTAAGGCTAACAAGTAGTGTGGCAGAGTGGCCTATTGTTTGGTATCAGCTGGTACAGTGGGGAGCTCTATCCCCTTTTTCGCTAGCACTATTAGGTCTAGACTATTTTCTTTGTAATATGAGGTGGAGTGTGCCAAACCTACCTTCAGAATCTCCATTTTAAACAGCACATATCCAGGCTGTGGCTACACTGATTGGTGCTGAGTTGGCAAGGGCAGCTATCGAACCTGAACCTTGTGTTTGCCAAGACAAGTGGTCAACAACCTGAGCTAAAACCAAAGCACCGTTGACTTCTTGTCCAAGGCGGTTACCAATTATATTATATAAGATTATATGAGGTATGAGGTATGATATATATATACAACATACACAGACACAGTATTGTTATCTTTGGCCAGCATTTTTTCCTTAATGCATGTTCTCTTAAAGCATGATGGACAAGTCATCTCGATGTCTGACAAAGTGTTCTTCTTCAGTCGCTTTCCTCGTTTTCTGGCCAGTTTTTTAACATTCAGGTTGGAGTTGGTTAGATAAAGCTTTTCAATCCCTAGTACTATTCAGCATTCTCCAGGGAATCGAAACTCAATTACATCTACCCGCTGAGATGGCACTATGGACATGCTGAAAATACAGGGAATGAATAAGTTTGGTGATTTAATCAACTGAACTTCACCTGACGACAAAAAAACTGGAAAATATTGAAGATATTAAAATGCGCATACCAAAATGTCATCGTTGCTTAAACACAACATATATATAATGATTTCACTTTCTCACTTATATAAACATATTATAAGTGAGAAAAATGGAGTGGGAATCCGATAAATTATGTTTAAAATAAAATGAAAGAAAATGTTTGTAAATTAATTCTTATCTAAGTAATTTTGGTTTATTCCAATTGCAAGCATTTAACAACAAGGTCAATTTTTTAAGTGAAGTAAAGCTGGTTGAATTCAGTGTTTATCTTCTTCCTAAGACTAGGTTGCCATTAATCGAGGCTAAAGAACGCTAATCTGCCCCCACTCGTAAGGCAGGGCTTAGAATACAATAGATTGTATTCCTTGCAGAGGAATGAGACGCCTTCCTCTGACCAAAGAAAAGGGGTTATCCTGGGTATGAATACTAGACTGTATAATGGTGAGAGAGGTACAGTTTCTGGAGGTCTGGAGAGTGTGGAGTACCCTGTCATTGCCATCTACTGAAGTGTAGGGGTCCGCTTATCGTAAGGGTCAAACAACTGTTTAAGAATTATGTTCTATTCAACGAGACCATGAAAAAAACTCATTACTGGAAATGGATTACCCACACAAAATAATGGAAATATGAAACATGACAATGAACTCTATTTCCCTACACTCTAGTTATAAGAATAACTCTAGACGAGGTTGGACATGCCATTAAAATCAGTCAATCATTCAATCGATTGAGTCTGCTTGATATTTTACCCATAGCTATGGGGCGGAGAGATGGATTCAAGCCTGGTTCTCAAGGGTCATTAATATGCAAAGTGAAATGCTAACAAACTTCTCAGGATTGGTGAACTTAAGTTGCAGGTGTTCTCAGGTTTCTACAATGATAACCAATGTATGGGATAGACTGAGCGCGAGTCCTTAGAAGTTAATTGTTTGCATAATAATCGCATTAAAAGACTTAGAGGTATTGACAGGTCGAAAATTCAATCAACTCATTGTGCAGGTAATTATTAAAAAGAATTATGAAAAAGAATAAATATATCTCTATTTTGATACTGATGCTGGTGTGTAACCAAAGGAAATTAGAAGTATGTGTATGTCAATCAAATATGTTATTAATAAATACTTTTATTCATGTTCATCGGAGGGTCACCAAAAAAAAACGAAAAAACAAAATTGGCAGTGTAATAAGATGACTTAATTCAAGGTCACAATCGCACATGCAAAGACGGAAAAACAAATCAAGGAACGACCTTTTTTTCAGCCAGTAAGGATTCTATTAACAACAGCTTACAATTCCAGCATTTTAAATAGTTCCTATTCAGATCGCACCATTGAGAATTTGTATTAGGATTTTTTTTTTTGAGTTTTTTTTTGGATAATTTCATTTTCAAATGTACTAAAGAAATAATGAAATTAGAATGTTCTAAATATGAAAGTTAAAAAGTTAAATTTTCATTGTTATATTTTCATGTTGAACACTCATGCAAAGTAACGTTTGTAGTTAGAGTGGGGAAGAAGAAATGTTTTATATTGACTATAATGAATTTACAGAGATAAGTCGTGATATTTTGTAATTATTGAAATTCTTTAACATCATCTAGTATATAGAAAAAATGTACATTTTGAAAGTGATCAATAAATAATGTTACCTATTGACGGTATAGTTTTCTTTCTTAAATGAGAAATAATGAATTTATTTTTAGTTTCTTTGTAGTGTAAATGTTTTATATTAAAGAATATCAGTATTCAGTTCAAAGATAATGTCAGGAAAGAAACTAACCTATTTATATTGATATCATTGAAGTCTGTTAATATCTAATCAATTGTGTATCTCAGTCTGTGTCATATCTAAGCTCATATCAATCGGCAACTCTGTTCATATCTACCGTATCAATTCACAGTCCTGTTTTGTTCTGAATCTAGTTTCTAATCTTATCTATCCTATCTATCCCAGTGGTGTTCATATTCATCTCTATTTCATCATTATGGCCCTGTTTAGAGTATCTAGTCACTTGTTACATGAATTAAAATGTATGCTATCTACTTATAGTACATGCTGTGGTAAATAGTGAGGGATTATTGTTAATGGAGAATTGTTTTTTCTTTCTATTTGTAGGTGAATGTTTATAGTAGATAGAGCAATAGTGTGATTCAGATTCAAATGGAATGATTCCCAGGGAAAGAAAACTAATTTTAACCTGAATTGATCGCTAAGTAGCAAGGAAAGTTTATTAAGACTTCAGGCTTATGATTCTAAATTTAAGCTTAGAGGAATCTGTTTCACCAGTAGTTGTATTTACCAGTCACCCTTGTCCACCATGAGCAGGAATGTGACAATATCAAATTAATTGTAAGTGGAGTAGAGCTGGTCTACAATTCAGAGTTTCCAAAACTTAGGTGATGTGTCCATGGTTTCCTATATTATAAGTCCATTTAAGTCACAAGTGGAGTTGAGCTAAATAAAGAAAATTTCTCAAAGGTTTCAAACTTACTATCAGATGATGATAGCACCAGGTCATGGGAGCTTGCAGGAAACAACAGTTGGGAATGGTTAGGTTCATTAGTTTTAATAAAAATTTTTCTGACGAACAGTTTTGTTGGCTTTTTTTTTGAGCTTGCACAAAATAGTGAAAACAGGCTGTTTTGATCGTATGATGAATTGTTTTTTTCTTTTAACTGCAAAAATTTTCTGTTGGGGACTTTCCAGGTATTATTGCACCATAGAGGAAGACGTTGCTAAAATATCAAGGGAAGTTGAACTTAAATGAAAATGGATTATTTCCAGAGAATCGGAATTTTACAAAACTAGGTGTTCAAGATTCTGGACCAATAAGTCCATTGTGTATTTCACTTTGTACGGATGCCACTTGGGAAAATCATGATAAAATTGGATTTCTTTAACCTTGGATTGGGGACAATCAGTTATTGAGAAAAGAAAAGCTCTGAATTCAAAGGACTAGATTGTATGTCTAGCTTGAACACCGACCTTGTGTCACATCCTGTTTGTGGGTGGAGGATTTTTGTAATTACAGACCTATCTGTCCCCAGCTTTGTGCAAAAAACTTTTTGTTTCCAGAAAAAAGAAAGTTAATCTCAAAAAAGGGAATGATGTTGAGATGTCAGAGGATATTAAGGAGAGATATGAATCGGCAACAGATATCTTCTCACCATCTCAAAAAGAGCAGTTTTTCGCGCAGGTGCTCAACATATGGAAAACTCCTGGAATAAGCCTGACAGTTTCCTGTTTGGAAAATACAGTTTAATCTCAATCACTTTTGAATACTCTGTATATTTACTTACCTGGTGAATGCGTCATGCTGGGTGGAGAATAATGCAGCTTAGTTTCAGGGAGGTCTTCCCCAACAGAGCAGCACCTACCCCCCTTGACTAAGAGGTATAAGGGCTGGGTTTCCATGGCCCAGGGCCTGAGGTGACCCTGAAGAGGAATGACACATAGAAAATAAATAGATTTTTGCACCTCCCCTCAGGAGCTTGATTATGCAGGGCACCACTTCAACTATATAAATTGATACTTAATGTGATTTTAACGCTGTAGGATAGCTGAATAAAATACCTACTTTAAATATTTGCTATTGATTTCTTTTTTTTCTTTTTTTTTTTTTATATAAACTTAACTAGTTTATAATCTTCCTGCTTTGAATAAGTATTTCTTGCAAACCTCAATTATTTTTTTTGTTTTGTTCAGCCATCCCTTTCATTTTTTTTATTTGGGGGAAAAAAAAAGTGAAAATCTTGAACAAGCCAAAATTGGGATAATCCCCCGCTTGGAAAAAAAATCATTTTTAAATTAAATTAGAAAGAAAAAGATAAAATGATTCGATGTTTGGAAGCAGCATGTCAACGCTGTCGCTGGGCTATGTTTATGCCTAGAAGATTATGGAATTGCATCATTGTTTGTTCATACATTGTAACATTTATTTTGCAGTTGTTTAAAGGATTTTTGGCAACACAGGCCTCTTGAAGACAAAATAATTTTAAACATATTCATTTAATACACGTGACCCTGGGAGTAATAGAAAGACGGAAAATCGTACTTTGACCTTCACTATCAAGATGTATTTAGTCTTCCTAAGTTGTGAATACGGTCGTTACTCCGCTCAGAGGATGACAGTCAATATACTTCTAAGCTCTGATGATTGGAATAAGTGGCATGTCAACCTGTGTAGGGTTATTTTATGCCCTAGAAGTTTGAAAATTGCTTCATTTTGCATTTATATTTAAATCCTTTTTGGTGTAGTTGTTTTAGTTACAAAATAAATTGTCAAACAGACTCTATTTGACCCATTAGATAGGAACACCAAATAGGCTACTAGCACTCTGTACGTACAGAGTGGATCTGAGAAATACTCTATATGAAGGGAGTACGGCCATACTATCCCTAAGCAATTTGAAATAGAAGTTTCACCATGCCAGATGCCAGTTTAAATGTCCATAACCCAGGATACCCAGTTTCGTTAGTGGAGGTCTATAACATAGGATGAATGTGCTGGTTGGCAATGCTGCACATGCAAATTGTCAAACTTTTCGAGTCCCATCTCTTTCTCCAGAGCCTCCTCCACATTCTGATATGTACCCCTCTCATGTCCTAGTCTTATCTATCTTACTCCTCTATAATAGTACTCTACTGACTTGTATGTATCCCCTTTAGAGCCTCTCACATATCCTCTATATATTCCTAGCCTCAGACTCTCCTCTTCATCCTGCCTCCCTCTCTACTTCATCAGTTTTTTCTCCTCTCTGCTGTGTACCTCTCTCGCTTCATCGTCTGACTAGCCACGACCGCTTTTCCGCTCTGTCCTTCCGTCCTCTCATCGCTCGTAGCCCAACCCGCCGATTTGCTCATCTTACCCCCTTCATTACTTAAATAGATTCTTTACATATTTGATTAATCAAGCTTCTGTAGCCTGGAAAGAAAGGGAAAAAGGAGAAAAAAGAATTACAGATTCTCTTAACTCAACATTCTTTCTTCTTTTTTATTCTTTTGTGCAAAATAAAGAGACAGAAAACGATTTTCTAAGGCAAATTATAGCCGTTAATAAGTATATAGCGAAAACAAAAAAGAACAAAATAAAACACCAAAAAAAACAAAACAAAACAAAGTGAATCATCATTATTGTAATTATAGACAACTCTTCCTACATTTCAACACAAAAGTGTCATATAATATCTACTGATAACACAGACTCAATGTAGCTGTTAATCTTGCCAAGTCCTGTCTCGAAGTGACTAAGTTGTTCCGTTAGCGTCTTCAAATTTATAGAGAAACAAGAAAAAAAATTCCTTGATTTTTGCAAACCTCCTGATTTTTCATTAGTTAGCTCACACCACTTCAGCGGGACCAGACCTGCTGGTTTGTAACGGAACCTATTGACTTAGATTAACAATTATTAATTATACGTATTACGGGTTCATCCACTTTGACTTATAAGTTATAAAATTGTATTTTGAATTGTTTTAATTATTAATTTTATATGTGGGCTAGCATTAATTTATATTGTTAGAGAAAGATGTGATGGATGGGCTGGACACTACTATTTTAAAATAGCACATTTGACTTATGGGGCGTTCATAAATCTAATCAGAACACATGTGCATTTTACTCGAGCCACCAACCATATCATCCGCCAATGATAAATGATTGTGTAAGCAAAAAAGAATGGTCTTTCAAAAGAGTTGAAGCTGTTTTAATTGACATAACGAAGCTAAGAGGTCTTCTACTAAGAATAGGCATTCATCTTATGAATATATTTCAGTTATACTCTTACCACTTTCATTCAATACATGTGAGCTCTGCTTTTGACAGTGGAAGTTCTAGTTTTCACAACATTGAATGTGACAACATTACTGTCATTTTCTTTTTGTATAATAAATTTTTAAAATTTAAATCTCCTATGCAGTAAGAAGAGTCACGTAACCAGTTCGTGAATTAACAAATAAGAAAAAACTTAGCTAGTAAAAAGGTCATTATTTTCAATATAATACTTGTAAAATGTCAAGTAAGTATTGGGGTAGCCTAAGTTAGGTACAGCCAGACAGTGAAGTGAGTCCTAGAGTCCCCTTTTTCCACTAGTGCTAGGAACCCAAGGATTGTGTTGTTGGTATATGAGTTGGAGTGCCATAGCCTACCGATCAGCTCCTCAAGCATTAACCCAAGAATCCTGTGCTACTCATACAACGAGTTGGTGAGGCATGGTATTGAACCTGGAAACTTGTGTTTGGTTCCTTATCAGACTGGGATAACAGAAAGTTAGTACTGTTGATATATTTCTTACTACTCTTGGTGTATAGGAGAACCAGATGTGTGGAGTCACCCCTTTGATATGCCCATTAATAGCCTGGCTTTGTGGCAGAGAGGTTTGAGGGTAATACATACAGGAATAAAGTGTATGTTTAGGCACAGAGATGGAGGACTACAACTCAGGCCAAAACGATATGTGTATAATATGCATAAAGATGAAGGACAAATCAGTAAAAAAATCCAAAATAATCACAAGATTATACAATGCTCATCTAAAAAAATCAGAGAAAATAATTCAATCAGAATGAGAGATTTTGTATGAACTAATAGGATACTAAAGTCTATGCTCATTAAGTCATAGAGACGCAGCGATTTGTGACTATAATCTTTATCCATCTGATTTTTAGCAAAGAAACTTTAAAGCTGTTAATCAAACAAATCTTTTCGTTAACATCTTTTAAACTGTATGTCAAAAAAGTGTACTTCAGATCACAACCGTCAGTCCAAGCTCTTTTCCTCTGCTAATTTGAGTTTCTATGCAATGTCAGTAGAGTGAAGTTTGTCTAGGAATTATTCTTATAAATATTCACGATGCAGCAAAAGTTCAATACAGGCTTTATTGCAATATACCAATTTATTTATCCTTTCTTTTTTCTCTGTTTCTTTTTTTCTTGTGCGAATACTTGCTCCTGTCCATTGTAAGAGAAACGCAGTGAAGAAAAAGTATATACTTTAAGCTTATCCAACAGATCATAACATTCCACATTGAATTCTTTGGCAATATGACCCATGTGGTCTCAATATATTAACACTAAACAAGAGACGTATCAACGACAATCTGTTGTCAGTAGGTTATAAAAGAAAAATAATTTCATTCCTAACATATGCTGTATATTTTAGGCGCTTTCCAGGAGACGATTGCATATCTAGTTCGAATCAATAAGATTATATTCAAGTTACAATAAGCTAATGAGAAAGCCTTTGTAAATGTTCTTGCATGCATGTGGTCAGCAGATGGGTTTCCTTATTTTTCAGTTGTATCTTAAATTTCAAAGTTATATTGTCTTGCTTCTGTTTAGCAATGGATTCAGATAATACTGAGAACTGAATCACAATACTTGTGTAAAATATGAACTGGTAAACAATGCACAATTGTAATCAGCGTTTTATATTGTATTAGACGCCCACGCTTATTCCAAAAGTTATTTTTCTTCAAATATTAATAGTGGCAACAATTAAAATATGTATATGCTTAAAGTTGAATACGGTTTTAATGAATAGAAGCACTACTTTCAAGTTTACTCTGTCCCAGAATAGTTGTTACACTTGTAAAGATATCCTTCCAGGCCACTGAAATCTAGTACAATTATTATGAGCTAGTTGTTTCAAATAGATTGATTCTGTTATTATATAATTACACACATAGTGGAATAGCCCATTGCCTAAGCTAGAAAACAAAGGTCAAAACTTTGAATGCACGAGACTGCAACGAAAAGATATAAAAAGTGTACTTTGCACTTACTTAGTTTTGTATCATAAATGGCTATGTTTTTCATGAAGATTTATGTCAATCCAATTAAAATTGATACACCAAATGGTTACAGAATGGGTCAAATTTATTATAGAAAAAGATAAATCTTTCTCTCTGATATTGTAAGGATATTAAGTGTTCACCAAATGCTCCTGGTGATTTATCCAACTGGCTCAACATGACGAATGCCACCTGCAGATTCATATCGACTGTCATAAAAGGCCAAGCAGAAAGTGCAAAACTACATTATGTGTAATGTAACGAACACCTTACAATAGGAAGGATGTGGATAAAGGTTAATGTTTTAAGACAGGTAAAACTGGTTTTAAATTCAAACTTTTCATTTTAAGTAGCTGAGGTATCCTACCAAGGCTAAAGAACCCAGTCTAAGCGCCGCGCACGTTAACTTTAAACCCGCATAGGCTGGGGAGAGAACCAGAGTGTGGATATCATAGCCCTTTAGCACCACAGTGGAAGACAAAAATGCCTGTTCAAGTAGATTTAAAGAGCTTGGATTGCTAACTTTCTAGTTGAAATGATAATATATAAAACGCAACATTTATGCTAGTCATTAGACAATAATTGGAAATTTTCAGCAAAATGGCATTACAAATTAGTGTTTGGGTTATTTAATGTCAAAATTTGATTATTTGTAAATTTTGGATTATGATCATAACATTTTTATAGAAGACACAGCAAGACTAAAAGACAAATATCAAAAATTCATTCATCTTATCTTTTTCCTTTTTTCTCAAGAATATTTATTTTACATCTTCATAGCAAATCACCAAATGGTCACTAACGTTAAATGTTACAATAAAAGATAAATCAACCTAACAGCAAAGTGTTTTACAAATCATATTTTTTTTATTTCCCTCTTAGGAATACTGTTCTGTGAAATATTCAGAGTTTTGTATGGATATATTTCTGACTTTGAGAGAGTGATACTTTGATTCATTATTTAAAAACATTCATTTTTCTTGTCTGGTTTGTTAGTCCTAACAAAATAATGATGGAAATGTATGCAGATCAGTTTTGTTCATGTCAATAACCTCTTCTTTGGGTCTACTAAGTATACACAACAAATTTGAGAGCTTAATATAAAAACATTTGGATACCAATAGAGAACAGATAAATAAATTCTTCCCTGCTATAAATACAGATAATGCCACCCTTGTATAGCAATATCTTATGAGAATATACCACATTTATACAGCAGGATCTTAAAAGTATGTATTTACCAAATGCCTTACCATTTATTACCATGTGACAATTTCAATTTTAAGTCTAGCTGGTTTGAATCCAGAGTTGTCTTTCTCCTACATGGGTTACCTAACTAAAAACCCAATCTGCTCTAATATTTACTCAGATTTGCAGGAAGAACAGATGATCTATGCTTTAGCATTAGCATGAAGTAAAATATTAACAACTTCATCCAGGATTTGAACTCCAGTTTCAAATTCCACTTCCATTAACTATTAATATATAATATCACATTAGGCTAATATTACAATAATTTTAATCTCAAAACACTCTAATAGAATGGCAGATGTGTTGCCAATATCAGTTTGGTTTATTTGTTTAACAGCCTATAACCTTTTATAGGTTATTTAATGTAAATGTTTGATTATAGTTATATATATTTCTATGTTCCACTGAGGAAAAAAGAACATTTTTAGTTATCAATAATCATTTGTGTGCACAGTTATATAATTTCAAATGTTACTATCAAATACTACTACTACTTCATACACAACTATGTTTTCAAGTAACTATTCTGATATAATAATAATTTATTGCACACAGTTATATGGTTTCAAGCACCTCATGATGTAATGGTTAGCAGGCTTGATCTGAAGACCATTGTTAGTGAGTTTGATTTTCATTTGGTGCCTCATACTTCTGGCCTTGTACCACATCTAAACTAAGCTTAGTAAATAACTATATTGTTTCAAGCATCCCTAATGATTTTAAAACAGATCTATTTGACCTATAGATGGGACACTAGCTCGTACCATGGGGAGATTGGAAACTGGAAATAATGGCATTAAAGGAGTACTCCAAATTCCCCAGTGCTTTAGAATTGGAGTCTCACCACCAATATAGCTTAATGTCATTTCAAGGAGTGTTTTTCTCAGTAGGTCACTGCCATAGAGAAAAGATAAAGAGATCGATTTAGTTATCTTTTATTGTATTTAAGTTTGGAGTTTCAATCCATCTGCAGATATTCACTTCAGGGTCCAGGAGCATCTGTACCATTCATAAATACTCCACACTAACTCTGAGCACCAGAACTGAACCCTCACTCCTGACACAGTTTAGTATTAGTGTACTAACCAAATGTACTTCAGAGTTTTCCTTCTCCTTCATTAGTTGTCACACCCTGTCTACCCATAGCTGGAGGGAGAATGGTTATATCTATACCTTCCTAAGGATATTAGAACTATCAAAATGCAACCAGCCTCTTTCATGATTTCAAACTTGTGTCTCCATGTCCATTTCCTACAGTAATAACAATGAAATTAGTGTTATAGCCAGATTGGCAATTGTTAACTTTTTTCACTATTTTCAAGCTTCCAAATGTGAAAGTTAGCCTAGTAGTAGAGCCCCCTGCCTTAGAATTGCAATTTCTGAGTTTGATATCAGTCCCCGCCAACAGCATATGAGTAGCACAGATTGGTTAATCTGATCTGTGTGGAAAAAAGTTGGAAGCTGACGGTAGGTTTGACACTCCACCTCAGCAAAACAATCTCCCTGGTCTAGCATTAGCAAAAAGGTATAGATTCCCTCACAGTCCGGCTGATACTGACAATAAGCTACTCTGCCAACTTTACTTATTTACTTTGAGTGTACTCAAGAGAAATTGATTATCTTTTCAGTTAATAATTTCTCAATTTATATTGTGTTGCTTATATTAAAAATATTTAATTATTGACTTAGTCATTTATCTTGAGAAAAGGAAAATTTTCATTTATCATTGTCCTTGTATTTTCACAATGTTTATCGTGTTTAATCAAAATGTGATAATTTAAAGTAAAAAAAAACTTGGCTCAATTTGTCCAGTCAACATCTTTTTTTTTAATCTTATTTACAAATCAAATTCAAGCATGCAAAATACTCATTAATAAAAGTTAATTTACACAATCTCTTCCCTTTTTGATTTGAATTATTCTCTTGTCTTTGTTTCACTTGGAAATGCATTGAGAACAACTTTACCAAAGAAAGTAGATAAAAAAGATGCACATGATCAAAACTTGTGAAAGTGAAATTCTTCTCTTCTCACTGTACATTATTTCATAAAATGCGTATAAGTGATGTATGTATAGATGGAAGGAGTTGGTGAGTGTGTGTCTGTATATGTGGCTGATGAATATTGCATATACGTATATGCGCATACGTACATAAGTGGGTCTGATCCACACTTGCCATTTCAGTGGTTGGAAATACTTGTGCAGAATTATGCAGAATGAGAAGATTTTGAATAATTTTCATGCATGTGGCATTTCCAAATTTTGTACATAATTTTGTTCCCAAAGAATACCATCTGGAATTATGCCAATCTTTTAAACTTATTTTTCTAGCTGGGAATATCAGGAAAGCCAATATAAAAATTTAATAATAATATGAGTAATGAAAATAATAATAACAACAACATATAGGCAAGTGATGTATATTGTCATGATTGCATTTATACATATTTACTGTGACTCAACTCCCAAATATAAAAAAATCCCATCGATGAAATTACAGATCAGAGAAACATGTCAAATAGAAGAAAGATGGGACTGACTGTTCATGTCACATTAAACACTGGAACAAGTAAACTTTAAGTCAAATTGAGCATGTGTACACGCTGCTTGAACAGAAGATATATTGATGCCTAAATGGGCTCAGCATCACTGAAATCAAATTGATGCGAAAGCCAGGACATACAGTGAACATAATATAAATAAACTCTTACATATATACAAATATTTTTTTTTCATTTATATATATATATATATATATTATATATATCTTACATATATAAAAATACTTTTTTTTAATTTAACATCTTTTTTTTTCATTCTCTCTTTTAAAATCTTTCCACAAGAATAGAAAGAATATTTTTAATAAAAAAAAATGTCCTCAAACCAATTTATATAGCATAGGGAAAGACAAAAAAAATCCAAAACGTTGAGTAGTTTAAGGATAAAAAGATGTAAGGAGATGAAGCCAGCAAGAGGAAAAAAAGAAAAAAAGAAAAAGCCATTAAGATATGAACACATTAGTCAAGTTAGTGCAATATGTATCGTTGATGAAGTAATTTTACGCCAGAGTTAAATATTCATGAAGTAATAAGAGATCCCAATTCTGAACTGATCTTATCAGATGGACAGAAGGAAAAGCAGATAAATCCAGTTGGTCTTATCAATTGAAAATGAACAAATCAATATTTAATACTGACCATGAATATCTAAGACATTTCTTCTTCAACAATCTTTCAGGGCTTAATCTCAGAAAAATTTGAGGCAAAAATGTTCATCTCTCTTTACAAAAAACCCAAAAACAAACAACAAAAAAAACAAAAACTGACCAATCAGTTATAAACTTTAAAAAATATAAAGATGCTTTAGACAATATCATGTATATATTTCTAAATAATGGTTATCTTAATAGGAAATGGACATAGTGAACCGAGTTCAAATCCTGGATGAGGCTATTTGCATTTCACATTGTGCTAATACCCTTGGGGAAGTATGAATCCAACCATTCTCTCTCCAGCTATAGTAAATGGGAGCAAGATAGCTCTTTAACCTTGTATGACAACCAGCCTGGTAGAAGGAAACTCTGAATTCAGACCTGTTAAACTCTGCTTAAAAATGCTTGTCCAGAGGGATTGGGTAAATATATATTTTTAAGTAACATGTAATTCGCAATATTCTTTGGACAACCCCCCCCCTGGGAATCACAGACCCCATCTCCCATGCCCCCTTTCCTGGACATATACATCAATAGCATACATACACTTCAGACTTGTTATCAAGTGTGGAGGACACAACTAAATAACTTCCGTAGAACAAACTCATCCTCAGCAGCTGGGACTGTAAGCAACCTGACATCAAAAATGACTTGATTCAGCATTAAATGACCCAAAAAGGGTTGATATGCCGTAAAAAAAAACAACCAAATCATTCAATAATGCTTTCCCAAAATCATAAGTAAATAAGAGGGCATATTTTAAACATGGTATTTTGTTTCATTTGACTAATTTTATCTCCTTCGTTATTTTGGATGAGGTATACATGCCTTTAGGTAAATCTCTTCAGAGTTGTTAAATATAAAAATCTTAACAAATAGAAACTGTCACTATGGAAACGAAAATCAATAGCAGCAGTCAAAATTTAAAAGTAGAAGTTATGAAAAATCTCTTTTTAAAGAACACATAGCAAGATGTGTAATCAGTTTCATGCAATGCAAACTGCAAGAATGACTATGGGTCATTTCCACCCATGATAAAGAGAATCCATAGACAAACACATCAAGACATGCACATTGTATGGTCAAATCATAGGTAAAAACCTGAGAGCTCTGAATCATAGTTGCAACCATTGAAATTCAAGTCATTAGTCAAACTCTGCCCTACATCATTAATTAGTTTCAAATCTGTGACATTACTCAGTTTTTGATGTTAATCTGACATAAAATGTGAACCCAGCAAAACTAGTGTAAATAATTTGAGAAAAATATAACAATCACCAAACACATTTTTAGTCCATTTTGTTTAAAGAATAATGAATGCTTAATAAAATTATGTAATATATCTTGTGATTTGCCCTTACAAATATATGATAACAAACACATACAATTAGCATGTGAAGAAAAAAACTCATTAAAGAGATTTAAATAATATTTTAGTCTTAGTTTTTTTAAATAATACATAAAATTATATCATTTATCAATTTATATAGTTTTATAATTTTACTGTCGAGTATATACATTTTTAAAGTACAGCTTGTATCATTTATTGTTAATTAGCTGTAAGTATCCAGCCTTTACCGGGGGTATATAGTATCATGCTATATTTAAGTATACAATTTTTTAAATCTCATATTGCTCACCATTGGATACAGTACCTATTGCTCAAGAGCTTATTGTGAACATCTCACACAGAAATTGTGCATGTTAACCCTCATCTACCAATATTGAAAAAGAGTGAGATGCAATACAACAGCATTATTATTAATCCAATTGGTCATAATGAACAGAATGCACAATATGGACATTTATTAAATTTGCAAATCTATGGAGTTATTCCTGTTAGACTATTTCTTTTCTATTTTCTCATACTACTGCTTGTAATTTGGTCCCTAGCCACCCCAAATGAATTCAGGGATAAATATAAACAGCACCACTGGATTCTTCATAAAATTCTCATCCTAGAAAAGTTTGTTTGATCTTAGTACAGGGCTTTGTTTTCAATTGTATCCCCTGACAGATAGACAGAAACCATAAATATAATATAAGATTTTTATGTACTTTATTATTTTAATATATTTCAAATGATACTTACTGAACTGAAATTTGATGTTACACTATAGCGAGATGTTTGTTAGTTAATTCATTTAGCTTCTTTTATTTTTTTGTTGTTAATTTCTATGTATTTTATTTAGTTTGAATATATTTTAAAGGAAAGTTAATTTAATACTTTTATTATGCTGACGTTGCTGAGTAGCATATCATCGGACGTAATGACGTTTACTGAACTGAAATTTGATGTTGGCTGTAACGGGGTAAAACAGGATATTGTCTCCTGAAGATCAGTAGGTAAGAGGTTAATTAGAGTTTATTGTCAACATCATTTCTCATGTACATTATAATAATTTGTAAAGAAAAATAAAATTTTGTTATTTACATTTGTTTACAATTTTATAATGTGAATATTTTATTGTATATACATCTTTTATGTATTTTTATTGTATTTGAAATTCTTTTTAACTTTTTATCTTTTAGTTAATTTATGGATTTTATTAATTTTGAATATATTTTAAAAGAAAAGTTTATTCATGTCATGTCCTTTTATTATGACAAAGGTGACATTGCTGAGTGATATAATCATTTGCTGAACTTAAATCCAGTCTGGAAAAATGGTGCAAAAGAAAATTTGATGTTGACCAAAATTAAATAAATTGGGGCATTATTGTATAAACCTAATTATAATTATAACCTATTATTGAATAACTCTAATTATTTTCTTGATCAAATTCTATGATCAGGATATCTTTACAGTTTTACATCAATAATATTAAGTTTCTATCATTTTTAGATTCATTTTTTTAAATGGTTTATATTTAAAGGTACATAAAAACTACAGAATAGAATTAAAAAATGATAATATATAATCTACACTTTTTATTTTTAATTGTAATCATGATTTTCTGAAATTTAGTTAAGAAAAATGGTGTAATGGTGAGATTATGTAAAGCAGTATGTTTTGGAAAGGCTACATTCTGATTCTAGTATAAATTACAGAGAATAAACCAATAAGCAATTAAGCACTATTAATTTTATATATATATATATATATATATATATATATTTAATTCTAGTATAAAAGATGAGAGAAGAAGCACCCTCTGAGCATAAGTATTTAAGTGTTAGTGTAATATTAGATTAGAATAACTAAGGAATCTAAATAAGAATGTATATAAAATGATTAGTCATTTTAATTGATATAAAATTATACATTGCTTTAAATATATTTGAGAATGGAATAATAACATTAGAAATCTATAATGCCAAGTTAAAACCAGTATGCAAATTATCTGCACCATGCAACACTAGGTCAATTTTTAAGCAGAGTTTAACAGGTTTGGATTCAGAATTTTCCTTCTCCTAAACATATATAACTTGGTCAAAGAGATCAGCACACCTTTCCAAAGGGTATTAGCACTATGTGAAATGCATGCAACCTCATCCAGGATTTGAACTCACGTCACCATCTCCATTTCCTTTTACAATAGCCATTACAACACAAGTGTTTCAAGTATATATGTATTTATATGTTTAATCACCAACAGAATTGACTTAAAAACTGAATAAATAATCCCTGTATCTCATACTAAATGAAACATTCCAAAAAGAGAATTTCCTACCCAAATACATATTTATATTTCTGTATATATACATGCCTGCATCTAATGTACTTTTTAAATGTGTGTGTACAAAAGTATACA
>CM042143.1:46411124-46531124 GCA_023376005.1 Doryteuthis pealeii | reverse complement strand
AACTTTTACAGTTACCCAATTGAAAGAAAAAAAAACTTGACAAACAGGAAGGAGGTAAAAATGATGATCTTAATTTGAAACAAATGAGAAAAGTGAATTAAGGCTTAATATATTATATATTATATATATATATATATATATATATAATATATATATATACACACACACACACACAATTGCCTCTTAATTGTATTGTACACTAGAATAAAAATATAGGTCTTACACCAGTAATCAGGCAGTAAATTTTAATTTCTCCAACACAATATATATGTATACATATATGGATAGGAGGCATGAGGTGTAATTGGTAGCACTGCAGGAAATGGACACAGCAACACAAACTCAAATCCTGAACAAGGCTGTTTGCATTTCATATAATACCAATACACTTGGGGAAGGTATGAATACAGCTATTCTCCATCCAGCTATGGTAAATAGTTGGCAGACTGGGTTTTTTAGCCTAGGTTAGGCAACCAGTCTAGAGAATCAAAACTCTGAATTCAAACCTGTTAAATTCCACTTAAGAAATTGACCTTGTGTCACATCGTACTTATACTGAGGGGTTGGTATATATATATATATGGGAGAAATGTGAGGAGGTTAATCCGACAATATGTGGAGAAAAGTAGCAAACATGGGATGTTATGGAAACTGGTTTTATTGTCCATGATGCAACGTTTCAGTCTGAAGTTATCCATGTGATATATATATATATATTATATATATATATATATATATATATAATATAAATATATATATATTGTGAGTTTTATAGTTTGCTTGAAGCATTGTGTGCAAATTTGGTTTGTATTTTTATTATATTTGAAAAAATAAAAATACAGGTAAATTAGCAACATACTTTTTACCTTTCTTCCTTCGCATTCTGATAAACCTTAAAAATTAATTTACAAACAATATATATATATATATATCTATATATACAACATATACACACACACTCTGAGTATTTCTTTCTTTTTATATAGCTATAATGATGAATTATTATATATGATGTATGTTCAAAAAAGTATTATTGAAGGTGTTTTTACCCAGACAGAAAATAAACAACGATTTAAATGTTAATTTTCTTCAAAATAGACCCCTCAGCATTCAAGATAATTAAAAGGAAAATCTAAAGAAAAGAAAATTGATTTATAAATTTGCTTATTTGAGTTGTGGTGTCGTTCAAGTGCTGAAAAATTTTCAATAATTCTCCTTCAAGGTGGAAAGAATTTCTTAATAAATTTGAACTCTACGAAAGATACATTTTATTTTTTCTTTCTTATAAACTATGTCTATTTTATTTTATTTTTTCAAACTAATAAAATTAAGTACTCAAATTAAACTTTGTTTTATTTAAAATTTGATTTCTTAATCAGAGAAATTAAATTAATATATAATTTAATATTTTAATCACTAAACAAATGGTCAATAGATTATCTGAAGATTTAGATTTTTGCTGAAATAAATTAACAAAAATTTTCTGTATGATAATGAATTCTAATAGATATCGGTGATTTTTTGGGTGGGGTGTTTGATATGGAAATGATAATAAGGAACAGTGTGCCTATCCTCTAAAGATGTCAAATGGTTTGAGATAAAGCTATCAAATTAAATATTAATATTCGTGTTCCTTAATGTGTGACCGTTATCATTTTGCAACATTCTCTGGTCAAAAATGAGATTGTCCAAAATTCCAAATGAAATGCACAAATTAAATCCTGATTATCTACTGTTGCTTATCCACACAATTCTTATTCTTATAAGTGTTGTCACATCAGCTAAATAGGACCATTATGTGTTTATTATAAAGAAAGGGAAGAAAAAGGACATGCTATACAGAAAAAATATAAGAAAGAAAGAAAAAGAGAATAGGGGAAAGACAAAGAGGGGGTGAGTGTACAAAAGCAATAACACTAATCTGTTTCAATCGAACATAATGAAAAAAATGAAAAGAAGGAAGAAAGAAAAAAAAAGTGAGAGAGAGTTAAATCAAGATTATTATACATTTTACATATTGAACTTTTTAGCAATAGATCTTAAGTAAACTATCAAATGTTGTAATAATTGAATTATGATACTGTGTATATCCCAGGTCCTGCTAGTAAAAACAAAATTACTCAAATTATCTTAAAAGATAAAAAAAATTATTAATGTTATATTTCCAAAAGTATGTCTACATAAAAAGCATTGGATACAAGGTCAGGAGATTAATTCTTCAACTTAAATCCCAGAAGAATATAATTTGTTGGTTAGTAATAAGAACCTGTTGTCTGAGGCAATAGCAATAATGGCCATTATATATCAATAATAAGAGAAATTCTGCTATGAAGCCCATCAAAGTTGCTTCTGTCATAGATCTGAGTCACCTCCTAAAATGCAATTCCCTTGCCATAGCTGCCTACTTAAAAGTAACACTCATAACAATGGGGCAGAATTGTCAGAAAATTCTGGTGTGAGTGCAAATGAGATAACTACACTCAAATATAAAGCACTACTTGTTCTTTTAAGGGGCAATATGTAGCATAATGATACGTGCCCGTGTTCAAATCCTGGACAGATTGCTTGCATTTTACATTGTGCAATGCCCCTGGAAGGGCATGAAATGTTACCTCTCCTACAGCTATGATAATAATTGGCTTTAGCCTTCGTATGCAACCAGTCAAGGAAAAGCAAAACTTGCATCATTGCCTTATAAATTAGGGTAGCATGACATGAGTCAATGGTGCTTGGTAACTGACAGTTTCTCCGCATGAACATAAACTGTCCCCAAGCAAATCAACACTTCCCACATCAATACACTACAGTATAAGGAAAGAAACAGAACAAATATCCACTTGGTTGAAAATCACATAGACAAGAAACTGTCAGTTTACCCTAACTAAGACAAACATGCACTATCAATACTTTTGAGCACTATTTATATATATATATCATATATATTAATATATATATAATTATTAGTATTATTGCTAATAGGACTATCAATCTTTTTTTAAAAATCTAATCAATAAATCTCAAGTATCTCCATTCAAATTTAAAAACATTTCTCTGTTGAAAGCACCATCCGCTAGGTCACTGAATAAGCCTGATGAGTCTGTTCTTAGTTGTGATCATTTGATACTGTCCATCAGTTATTATGGCCATGAAACACAACAACCATAGACCCACATGTACATCAGATTCATTTAAGAGCATGTCAACCTATCTATTGTTATTTTATGCCTAGAGTTGGGGAATATGTAGTGTTCTAAAGAATTTTTTATTAGATCTTTAAGGGACTCATGCAATTTTACAGAAAATGGAGCCACCATCAGCTGCATTAGTGTTAACCCAGGACAGAAAGGAAGACAAGTAATCAATTGTTGTTATCAGCCAGACGGGAGAGTCCAGGTAAATGGAGTGCGGCACAAGGCACACTTTGTCGCACAGATTAGAGTTACACAATCTGTGCTATCATGCACGTTGCAGAGACTGGTATCAAACAATCAATCAGCAGGTGCTCTACCAAAACTCTTGATTAACCACATAATGAACAACTAAGCAAGCTCATAATTCCACTGAGTTAAGGTGATTGAAGAAAAACTACGATTTTAAAAGGTTGTATAATTTAGCATCTTTGACAATGAATAAATGAAAAACAAAAAAACATTAGAATAAAGTGTTAACCGTAGCGACACTAGATTTAATTTAATTCTATCTAGATAAATGAGCAAGCCAAACACCTTGTGTATTCCGCAAAAGTCAGCCAGTTTAATCATTGAGTATTTTCCAGGGGCATCTATTTAAGCATGTCAGAGTGTGTGTTAATCAAAACGCACACTCCAATTCATTCAACTTTCTTTTTTCTTCTTTTCTTTTCATTACAAATTCTATTTATCTGTGTTTTGTTCTTCTGGGAAAGAAGGAAAAAAAAAAGAAAAAGTTGAATGAATTGGAGTGTGCGTTTTGATTAACACACACTCTGACATTATTTAATATGCTTAATAGATGCCCCCCTGGGAAATCAGCCTCACTAATGAATTAAACTGGCTGACTGAGGTTTGCGGAAACAAACAAGGTGTTTGCTTTGTCATCATTTATCTAAGATAGAATCTAAATTAAATCTAGTGTCGCTCACGGTTACAACACATTTATTTCTAATGTTTTTTTGTTTATTCATTTATTCATTGTCAAAGATGCTAAATTTTATACAACCTTTTAAAAATCGTAGTTTTATCTTCATCAACCTTTAACTCAGTGGAACTTATGAGCTTTGCCTTTAAAGTTTTTAACTGTTCATTATGTGGTTAATCAATGGGCTCGTTTAAGTTCAGTTGGTAGAGCACCTGCCTAGAAATTGAAAGGTTCCTGGTTTGATACCAGTCTCTGCCAACTCAGTGCATGAATAGCACAGATTGTGTAATCTAATCTGTGCGACAAAGTTGGGGAGCTGCCGGTAGGTGTGGCACTCCATCTCAGCAAAAAAGCAACTTACCTGGACTAGTATGAGCGAAAAGGGAATAGACTCCCTCACTGTCTGGCTGATAACAACAATAGGCCACAACACTGACTTTACTTATGTGGTTAATGCCTGTTGAGAGGTAAGAACCTTCCCTCCCACCACCACCACCACCAAAAAAGGTGTCCTGGGTATAACACTAAACTGCAGCTGATGGTGAGGCTCCATTTTTGGAGGTCTGTAAAATGTGGAGTATCCCTTTATGAGTCAATTAGATCCATTTAAAGATGATTCCTATTCAATAGGCCTGTGTGCAAAAAATAAAGACTCTTTAGAAACCACTATACAAAAGATATAAATTTGATTGAACAATGAATGTGATTCCCCAACCTCTAGGCATAAAATAACAATAGATAGGTTGACATGCTCTTAAAATGAATCTGACCCAGAGTCATAGTACATGTTAGGGTCCCACCGATAGGATGGTTGTTGTTGTTTCATGGCATATCAACTTTTTTCGGATTACTTAATGCCAAATCCAATCATTTTTATATTTGGTTTCTTACAGTATCTGCTGTTGCTTAAATGATCACCCAACTAAGTCTTGAACAGACTCATCACGGCTTAAGTTCAGTGACCTAGCAGGAACTGGTGCTTTCAACAGAGAAATGTTTTTTAAAATTTGAATTGGAGATACTTGAGATTTATTGATTAGATTTTTAAAAAAAGATTGATAGTCCTAATTAAGCAATAATACTATATATATATATATATATATATATATATATATATATATATATAAATAGTGCTCAAAAGTATTGATAGTGCATGTTTGTCTTAGTTAGGGTAACTGACAGTTTCTTGTCTATGTGATTTTCAAACCAAGTGGATATTTTTGTTTCTGTTTCTTTCCTTATATACTGTAGTGTATTGGATTGTGGGAAGTGTTGATTTGCTTTGGGATTCAGTTTATGTTGCATGCGAGAAACTGTCAGTTACCAAGCACCATTGACTTCATGTTCATGCTACCCTAATTTATATAAGCAATGATGCAAGTTTTGCTTTTCCTTGACTGGTTGCTATACGAAGGCTAAAGAGCCCATTCTTCCCTATTATTTATCCATAGCTGTAGGAGAGGTAATCATTTCATGCCCTTCCCAGGGGCATTAGCACAATGTAAAATGCAAGCAATCTTGTCCAGGATTTGAACACGGGCCACTGTATCCATTATGCTACATATTGCCCCCCTTAAAAGAACAAGTAAGTGCTTTATATTTGAGTGTAGTTATCTCATTTGCACTTCACAACCAGAAATTTTCTGACAAATCTACCTGCCCCATTAGTTATGAGTGTTACTTTTAAGTAGGCAGCTATGGCAAGGGAATTGCATTTTAGGAGGTGACTCAGATCTATGACAGAAGCAACTTTGATGGGCTTCATAGCAGAATTTCTCTTATTTATTGATATATAATGGCCATTATTTGCTATTGCCTCAGACCAACAGGTTCTTATTACTAACCAACAAATTATATTCTTCTGGGAGTTTAAGTTGAAGAATTAATCTCCTGACCTTGTATCCAATGCTTTTTATGTAGACATACTTTTGGAAAATATAACATTAATAATTTTTTTTATCTTTTAAGATAATTTGAGTAATTTTGTTTTTACTAGCAGGACCTGTGGATATACCACAGTATCATAATTCAATTATTACAACATTTGATATGTTTACTTAAGATCTATTGCTAAAAAGTTCAATATGTAAAATGTATAATAATCTTGATTTAACTCTCTCTCACTTTTTTTTTCTTTCTTTCCTTCTTTTCATTTTTTTTCATTATGTTCGATTGAAACAGATTAGTGTTATTGCTTTTGTACACTCACCCCCCCTCTTTGTCTTTCCCCTATTCTCTTTTTCTTTCTTTCTTATATTTTTTCTGTATAGCATGTCCTTTTTCTTCCCTTTCTTTATAATAAACACATAATGGTCCATTATTTAGCTGATGTGACAACACTTATAAGAAATAAGAATTGTGTGGATAAGCAACAGTAGATAATCAGGATTTAAATTTGTGCATTTCATTTTGGACAATTTGGACAATCTCATTTTTGACCAGAGAATGTTGCAAAATGATAACGGTCACACATTTAAGGAACACGAATATTAATATTTAATTTGATAGCTTTATCTCAAACCATTTGACATCTTTAGAGGATAGGCACACTGTTCCTTATTATCATTTCCATATCAACACCCCCACCCCCCAAAAAAATCACCTGATATCTATTAGAATTCATTATCATACAGAAAATTTTTGTTAATTTATTTATCAAGCAAAAATCTAAATCTTCAGATAATCTATTGACCATTTGTTTAGTGATTAAAATATTAAATTATATATTAATTTAATTTTCTCTGATTAAGAAATCAAATTTTAAAATAAAACAAAAGTTTAATTTGAGTACTTAATTTTATTAGTTTTGAAAAACAATAAAATAAAAATAGACATAGTTTATAAGAAAGAAAAAATAAAATGTATCTTTTCGTAGAGTTCAAATTTATTAAGAAATTCTTTCCACCTTGAAGGAGAATTATTGAAAATTTTTCAGCACTTGAACGACACCACAACTCAAATAAGCAAATTTATAAATCAATTTTCTTTTCTTTAGATTTTCCTTTTAATTATCTTGAATGCTGAGGGGTCTATTTTGAAGAAAATTAACATTTCAATCGTTGTTTATTTCTGTCTGGGTAAAAACACCTTCAATAATACTTTTTGAACATACATCATATATAATAATTCATCATTATAGCTATATAAAAAGAAAGAAATACTCAGAGTGTGTGTGTATATGTTTGTATATATAGATATATATATATATATATTGTTTGTAAATTAATTTTTAAGGTTTATCAGAATGCGAAGGAAGAAAAGGTAAAAAGTATGTTGCTAATTTACCTGTATTTTTATTTTTTTTCAAATATAATAAAAATACAAACCAAATTTGCACACAATGCTTCAAGCAAACTATAAAACTCACATATATATATATATATTATATATATATATATATATATATATATATATATATAATATCCACATGGATAACTTCAGACTGAAACGTTGCATCATGGACAATAAACATCCAGTTTCCATAACATCCCATGTTTGTCTACTTTTCTCCACATATTGTCGGATTAACCTCCTCACATTTCTCCCATATATATATATATACCAACCCCTCAGTATAAGTACGATGTGACACAAGGTCAATTTCTTAAGTGGAATTTAACAGGTTGAATTCAGAGTTTTGATTCTCCTAGACTGGTTGCCTAACCTAGGCTAAAAAACCCAGTCTGCCAACTATTTACCCATAGCTGGATGGAGAATAGCTGTATTCATACCTTCCCCAAGTGTATTGGTATTATATGAAATGCAAACAGCCTTGTTCAGGATTTGAGTTTGTGTTGCTGTGTCCATTTCCTGCAGTGCTACCAATTACACCTCATGCCTCCTATCCATATATGTATACATATATATTGTGTTGGAGAAATTAAAATTTACTGCCTGATTACTGGTGTAAGACCTATATTTTTATTCTAGTGTACAATACAATTAAGAGGCAATTGTGTGTGTGTGTGTATATATATATATATATATATTATATATATATATATATATATATATATAAAGCCCTTAATTCACTTTTCTCATTGTGTTTCAAATTAAGATCATCATTTTTACCTCCTTCCTGTTTGTCAAGCTTTTTTTTTCTTTCAATATTGGGTAACTGTAAAAGTTCATTTAGTTTAATAAGTAAAAACGAGACTTAATTTTTTTTTTTTTTTGACATCTAAGGAAGAAAAATTAAATATTTTCTTCCCTTATCTTTTAGGCAATTTCAAAATTCCATTCTTTTAGAACTTAAAGATTATCTCAAAAAAGAAAGAAAAAAAAACAAAAAGCAAACTGTTCCTTTAAGTAGTGATTGAATGCAATCAGGATAGACAAAATAGTTTTAATGAAATCTCTTTTGTCCCTGAAAACTCTTTACAAAGAAAACAGCTTTCATGATTGTTTTTGTGTTCTTGTCCATTCTAAGAGTTGATAAAAGTACTTAAAACAATTTCACATCCATATGGTTCAAGTCAAGAAATGATTCAGAATAAATAAAATTGAGGTTCAAATGTAAGTTAGAGTATCCTATTACCTCTTTAGTAAAAGGAAAATGTTTATGCTAGTTAACAGGCTTTTGGTTGTGTTGTAGTCTTATCTGGGTTAAGATGGCAACTGTTCAAGTATTTGTAAATGCTTTAAACCCATTTATCATGATAATAGGTTCCTGTTTTTCTTCTTACTATTATTTTCTTTTGCTTCTTTCATCCTTTGCCCTTTATTAAAACTGAGGTAAACCCAAAGATAAAGACAACTACCTTATAAATTATGTCTTGAAATTTGTGTATGAAAGAAGTAATTCCTAAGGTTTTATTTATTAAGCAATACACAATACTTACAATGGTAAACTCTCAAACTAAACCATTTCTATTATAGTACATACATACACATTATTTATAAGACTTAGTGGCAATATCAATGTTTTAAGAGCAAATGTATTAATACAAGTACAAATGATTTTAATCAGGCAAACACTTAATACTTAGTTAAAATGGCCTGGAATAATGTAAGTCAAGCTCTCACAATGGATGACCGGTATCACCACAGAAAAACTCCACATGGAATGATCCTCAACACTAAGAAATGTGTATGTATATATATATATATATATATGACAAAATAACTCTGATAAAACTGAATCTTTCAAAAAGTCAGAATTTTCATTAGAAAATTCACAGAAATAGTAAAAAAGAGAAAATTTCATAGTTTTCGTTCTTGGTTTGATATCCTAATTTGTGATTAGTCCTCTGCTAATGATTTTTCTTGACAGCTAAGGCAACTTTGACACTAATAATCAAGGAAAATTATTACTTCCCATGTGTGTCTAAGCCATTGAAGTTTCATAAAAATTTGTGACAATGATAAAAAAAGGTAAAGTTTTTCATACTGCATTTTCTGGAGGTTTTTGTCCAGTATCATGGACATGAAGTCAATGGCACTTGGTAACTGATAGTTTCTCAGCTATGTGATTTTCAAACCAAGTGGTTTAGTTACCAAGTGCCACTGAATCCATGTCCACACTGCCCTAACTTATGCAAACTATATTATCACACACACACACACACACACACACATATATATATATATATATATATATATATATAATCCAAAAATCCGGAGAAGAAATCTTCCTTACGGCATAGGAGTTTTTTTAAAATATATATATATATATATAAGAATTTTAAAAGAAAAATATATATATATAAGAATTTTAATAATCTATTGATAAACCTCTTTCTTTTTTACACTTTAACTATTATTAAACAGTATGAAACCAAGATTAAAAATAATTAGAAATACAAACATTTGTATATTTTCTGATTTTGAAGTTGTTGATTCTTTTTTCCATTCTCTTTGCTTAGATTTAAAAATAATTCCCCTCACACAAACATCATATTTGTCATTTTATTCATTTAACTTTTTTTTCCAATAAAATAAATTAGAGCAAATATTGATTTATTATAAATTAAATTATTAATCAACAACATTTCTGCTAATTGACTTTTTTTATTGAATCAAAAGAATGATTTATTTTTTTCTTAAAATGAAATCTCCTTATAAAACAAGCAAAAAAAAAATTTGTTAATCACGGAGAAAATAATTTGGAATTCAATTTAAAAGAAACTAATTTCCATCCCTTTTTCTTACCACCTCAAGCTAATGAGAGTTTCCAAATTAACAGACATCTATATGTACTTCTTTACTTCATTGTATCCAGGTTGTTTTCTTTTTTCTTTTTAAGCTAAAAATCATTATAAATGCATTAGAAAAGGCACGAGTTAGAGAATCCAATTTTCATGCTCCAGTTAGTTTTCCTTAAATTTCTTAGCATGAAGGAGCATTTACTTTCCTTTCCACACAGGGATTCTTTGCAATCATTACATCGGGATTAAGACAAAACCTTCATCTAGAATTATTAATTTGTGAGATGAAGGACAAAAAATATTTGACTGGTTTTAATAAATCAGCAAAATTAGCATTCAAATCACATTTTTCTCCCAGATTTTACTCTTGGCTAAGAAATTGTTCATTGATCATGTTCATAGGAAACTAGCAATATAATTTCTCTCTATTTCTCACACACACACTAATAAGAATAATACTGATTGTATCCCTTTTTTATTTGTTTTTATCTTGTTTTATGTGTATATACAATTCATTTAATGCTGGAGAGTTTAATAATAAATAATACGGAATAATATGTTTTGAATAATTTTTATTTTTCGGACTGTTGTCTTCATCTTTATTGTGGTATATATAAACACAACCTTTTGACCTTCCTCAGATGTTCACAGTGTATCTGGATATAGTTATGATCCAACCCGGGAAATAATTTTTAATAGTTGATCAAACAGGCGTCGAAGAACTTTTGAAGATCTCATTCAAATAATGACATCCTTGTTTTTACATACCTATCATTCCAACAAAAGATCTTGATTTTTGTTTGAGAAGAAAATTAACTTAACAAATTTCAGGATATTCTCATCCTATTAATAAAAGTGTGTGTGTGTATATATATATATATATATATATATATATATATATATACACACACACACACTAAAAAGATTATCCAACTCAGAACATATAATTTCTTCATCATCAGAGTTTGTGATATATATATATATATAACACCTCAGAAATATAATTATGAACACTAAAAGTCTGTGCCCTGGTTATGATTGTAAACTACATCAAGAGGTGTGTTTCCAATTCTGGAGCTCTGTGGAGCATGGAGTACCTCATTATTGCCATTACTTTGAGGTCCACTCCGATTCAGAGTAGTAATTACCTGTGAGTGTCCCATCTATGGGTAAAATAGATATTTTTGCAACTTAATGAAATTATTTCTACCATTTGTTAATACTCATGAAGTTAATGAAAAATCTAACATCAAAATTATTTCTATCAGTTTATAAAATCAAACAAAAATATTTTTCCTACAATTTTTTCACTTGCAAATCATATATACAAAATAAAAAAAAAGATTTGGCATTAAATGACTCACAAAGGTTGATATGCCATTAATGAAAATAACCATCCAACCAATAGAAAATTTATGTAGTGTGCATAATCATCAGGTGGAAACATTAAATGAAAATTAAAATAACCAAAATAAAAAGTTATACATTGCTGCCATGGATCTGAATTAGAAAAATGACTGGTATAACCACAAGATCAGCTTTAACTACAGAAAATATGCAAACAGTATGACAACACTGCCTGAGCTCTTATGTCAAATTAAAGTAGAAAGAGACAAATATCCCACAATAGAATGGGATATTTTCAAGAAAGCACAAGCTTACAAAGGAGTTAACAATAGTTGCAGATTGTATCTGGAAGAAAGATTATACATCTGAGAACATGCTGAAAACAAATTGATGAACAAAAGAAACAAATTGATATCAAAGTGTAGACATAATTTTTTCTTGAGTCAGTTCCCACCTGACTAATTCTATATTTATTCTCCTTTATTTGCAATATATTGCAACATATATACATATATATAAAATGTATTTATACATATATATTTTCCTTGTTTGATTGTCACATGTATTTCCATCTTAACACCTCACAAGTTACTTTTATCTCATTTCCATCTGATGATTGTGCATACCACATGAAACTTCAAGTAGTAGACTTTTAGTATTTATGATTAGATATTTTTTTAGATTTGATACCTGCTCATCTAAAATAGAGTTGAGTGCTGTTTTATGCAAACTTTTCATATTTGCGTTTCTTTTTACGCACACACACACACACACATATATATATGTGTGTGTGTGTCTGTGTGTGCCTTGTGTTAAAACACATTTCCCAAATAGACTTGGGTATATCAACAGTAATGTTCCTGAGGTCATCAGCATTTTGGTGATTTTAGTATTAAGCCCTTGATTCTCTTAGGTGTACATGTAATAACAATATTATTTTTACACTACTTGATCTAATTCTACCCTCCATTACTATTGCCTTTTCTACCCTTAAAGGCTGTTTAATAAGATAGTCATTTTACATATTCAGCTATTTTTCAGCCAGGGATCCATGGGAGAAGGGTCCCTAAGCATAGGGGTCTCAAAGTTATTGTTGACTTGCAAAAGATTTATGTATGTAATGTTAATATAAATGAGAATAACTTACCTATTTATTGATTAGTGCAGTAGAATTCATAATGATGTTTCAAGCTATTTTTATTGACGTTAAACTTTGTCTAAAATCTAACCTCATGTTAAAACTTATAAAAGATTCTGTGAGAGTTTCTGAAGTAAAAAGTCTGTTGAAATTAAATGCAGAGAAGGAAATATGTCTTTTGTGTATTTTCTTCGCCTGATCAGATATGAGTTAATTGGCATTAAGTATTAATTAGAGGGACTAATTAAGAATTTAGATTCATTCATTTTCTGAAATTGCCTAATTAGTTCAGTTTCATGATAGAATATGAAATTAGATCAATATTTTTATTTTGTGTGTATAACAAAAATACTGACATAGAGAGAAATAAGTATATTTTAGTATAAATGTATAAAATTCCTTTTTTAAAAAATGTGTGTAAAGTTTGATAAACATAAATTTGCTTTTTGGGTTATTTTATGTTTTTATTAATTTTTAGATTAAATACAAGCACTTAAGATAGATATTTCTAAACAGCTTGTATACTTTTGTACACACACATTAAAAAGTACATTAGATGCAGGCATGTATATATACAGAAATATAAATATGTATTTGGGTAGGAAATTCTCTTTTTGGAATGTTTCATTTAGTATGAGATACAGGGATTATTTATTCAGTTTTTAAGTCAATTCTGTTGGTGATTAAACATATAAATACATATATACTTGAAACACTTGTGTTGTAATGGCTATTGTAAAAGGAAATGGAGATGGTGACGTGAGTTCAAATCCTGGATGAGGTTGCATGCATTTCACATAGTGCTAATACCCTTTGGAAAGGTGTGCTGATCTCTTTGACCAAGTTATATATGTTTAGGAGAAGGAAAATTCTGAATTCAAACCTGTTAAACTCTGCTTAAAAATTGACCTAGTGTTGCATGGTGCAGATAATTTGCATACTGGTTTTAACTTGGCATTATAGATTTCTAATGTTATTATTCCATTCTCAAATATATTTAAAGCAATGTATAATTTTATATCAATTAAAATGACTAATCATTTTATATACATTCTTATTTAGATTCCTTAGTTATTCTAATCTAATATTACACTAACACTTAAATACTTATGCTCAGAGGGTGCTTCTTCTCTCATCTTTTTATACTAGAATTAAATATATATATATATATATATATATATATATATAAAATTAATAGTGCTTAATTGCTTATTGGTTTATCTCTCTGTAATTTATACTAGAATCAGAATGTAGCCTTTCCAAAACATACTGCTTTACATAATCTCACCATTACACCATTTTTCTTAACTAAATTTCAGAAAACATCATGATTACAATTAAAAATAAAAAGTGTAGATTATATATTATCATTTTTTAATTCTATTCTGTAGTTTTTATGTACCTTTAAATATAAACCATTTAAAAAATGAATCTAAAAATGATAGAAACTTAATATTATTGATGTAAAACTGTAAAGATATCCTGATCATAGAATTTGATCAAGAAATAATTAGAGTTATTCAATAATAGGTTATAATTATAATTAGGTTTATACAATAATGCCCCAATTTATTTAATTTTGGTCAACATCAAATTTTCTTTGCACCATTTTTCCAGACTGGATTTAAGTTCAGCAAATGTCATTATATCACTCAGCAATGTCACCTTTGTCTTAATAAAAGGACATGACATGAATAAACTTTTCTTTTAAAATATATTCAAAATTAATAAAATCCATAAAATTAACAATAAAAGATAAAAAGTTAAAAAGAATTTCAAATACAATAAAAATACATAAAAGATGTATATACAATAAAATATTCACATTATAAAATTGTAAACAAATGTAAATAACAAAATTTTATTTATTATTCTTTACAAATTATTATAATGTACATGAGAAATGATGTTGACAATAAACTCTAATTAACCTCTTACCTACTGATCTTCAGGAGACAATATCCTGTTTTACCCCGTTACAGCCAACATCAAATTTCAGTTCAGTAAACGTCATTACGTCCGATGATATGCTACTCAGCAACGTCAGCATAATAAAAGTATTAAATTAACTTTTCCTTTAAAATATATTCAAACTAAATAAAATACATAGAAATTAACAACAACAAAAAATAAAAGAAGCTAAAATGAATTAACTAACAAACATCTCGCTATAGTGTAACATCAAATTTCAGTTCAGTAAGTATCATTTGAAATATATTTAAAATAAATAAAATACATAAAAATCTTATATTATATTTATGGTTTCTGTCTATCTGTCAGGGGATACAATTTAAAACAAAGCCCTGTACTAAGATCAAACAAAACTTTTCTAGGATGTGAATTTTATGAAGAATCCAGTGGTGCTGTTTATATATATCCCTGAATTCATTTGGGGTGGCTAGGGACCAGCAGTAGTATGAGAAAATAGAAAAGAAAATAGTCTAACAGGAATAACTCCATAGATTTGCAAATTTAATAAATGTCCATATTGTGCATTCTGTTCATTATGACCAATTGGATTAATAATAATGCTGTTGATATTGCATCTCACTCCTTTTCAATATTGGTAGATGAGGGTTAACATGCACAAATTTCTGTTGTGAGATGTTCACAATAAGCTCATTGAGCAATAGGTACTGTTATCCAATGGTGAGCAATATGATTTAAAAATTGTATACTTAAATATAGCATGATACTATAACCCGGTAAAGGCTGGATACTTACAGCTAATTAATAATAAATGATACAAGCTGTACTTTAAAAATGTATATACTCGACAGTAAAATTATAAACAACTATATAAATATTGATAAATGATATAATTTATGTATTATTATTAAAAAAACTAAGACTAAAATATTATTTAAATCTCTTTAATGAGTTTTTTTCTTCCACATGCTAATTGTATGTGTTTGTTATCATATATTTGTAAGGGCAAATCACAAGATATATTACATAATTTTATTAAGCATTCATTATTCTTTAACAAAATGGACTAAAATGTGTTTGGTGATTGTTATATTTTTCTCAAATTATTTACACTAGTTTTGCTGGGTTCACATTTTATGTCAGATTAACATCAAAAACTGAGTAATGTCACAGATTTTGAAACTAATTAATGATGTAGGGCAGAGTTTGACTAATGACTTGAATTTCAATGGTTGCAACTATGATTCAGAGCTCTCAGGTTTTTACCTATGATTTGACCATACAATGTGCATGTCTTGATGTGTTTGTCTATGGATTCTCTTTATCATGGGTGGAAATGACCCATAGTCATTCTTGCAGTTTGCATTGCATGAAACTGATTACACATCTTGCTATGTTGTTCTTTAAAAAGAGATTTTTCATAACTTCTACTTTTAAATTTTGACTGCTGCTATTGATTTTCGTTTCCATAGTGACAGTTTCTATTTGTTAAGATTTTTATATTTAACAACTCTGAAGAGATTTACCTAAAGGCATGTATAACCTCATCCCAAAATAACGAAGGAGATAAAATTAGTCAAATGAAACAAAATACCATGTTTAAAATATGCCCTCTTATTTACTTATGATTTTGGGAAAGCATTATTGAATGATTTGGTTGTTTTTTTTACGGCATATCAACCCTTTTTGGGTCATTTAATGCTAAATCAAGTCATTTTTGTCAGGTTGCTTACAGTCCCAGCTGCTGAGGATGAGTTGGTTCTACGGAAGTTATTTAGTTGTGTCCTCCACACTTGATAACAAGTCTGAAGTGTATGTATGCTATTAATGTATGTGCCAGGAAAGGGGGCACTGGAGATGGGGTCTGTGATTCCCAGGGGGGGGGGTTGTCCAAGAATATTGCGAATTACATGTTACTTAAAAATATATATTTACCCAATCCCTCTGGACAAGCATTTTTTAAGCAGAGTTTAACAGGTCTGAATTCAGAGTTTTCCTTCTACCAGGCTGGTTGTCATACCAAGGTTAAAGAGCTATCTTTGCCTCCCATTTACCTATAGCTGGAGAGAGAATGGTTGGATTCATACTTCCCCAAGGGTATTAGCACAATGTGAAATGCAAATAGCCTCATCCAGGATTTGAACTCGGTTCACTATGTCCATTTCCTATTAAGATAACCATTATTTAGAAATATATACATGATATTGTCTAAAGCATCTTTATATTTTTAAAGTTTATCAACTGATTGGTCAGTTTTTGTTTTTTTTGTTGTTTGTTTTTTTTTTGTAAAGAGAGATGAACATTTTTGCCTCAAATTTTTCTGAGATTAAGCCCTGAAAGATTGTTGAAGAAGAAATGTCTTAGATATTCATGGTCAGTATTAAATATTGATTTGTTCATTTTCAATTGATAAGACCAACTGGATTTATCTGCTTTTCCTTCTGTCCATCTGATAAGATCAGTTCAGAATTGGGATCTCTTATTACTTCATGAATATTTTAACTCTGGCGTAAAATTACTTCATCAACGATACATATTGCACTAACTTGACTAATGTGTTCATATCTTAATGGCTTTTTTCTTTTTTTCTTTTTTTCCTCTTGCTGGCTTCATCTCCTTACATCTTTTTATCCTTAAACTACTCAACGTTTTGGATTTTTTTGTCTTTCCCTATGCTATATAAATTGGTTTGAGGACATTTTTTTTTATTTAAAAAATATTTTCTTTCTATTCTTGTGGAAAGATTTTTAAAAGAGAGAATGAAAAAAAAAGATGTTAGATAAATTAAAAAAAAGTATTTTTATATATGTAAGATATATATATATATATATATATATATATATAATGAAAAAAAATATTTGTATATATGTAAGAGTTTATTTATATTATGTTCACTGTATGTCCTGGCTTTCGCATCAATTTGATTTCAGTGATGCTGAGCCCATTTAGGCATCAATATATCTTCTGTTCAAGCAGCGTGTACACATGCTCAATTTGACTTAAAGTTTACTTGTTCCAGTGTTTAATGTGACATGAACAGTCAGTCCCATCTTTCTTCTATTTGACATGTTTCTCTGATCTGTAATTTCATCGATGGGATTTGTTATATTTGGGAGTTGAGTCACAGTACATATGTATAAATGCAATCAAATGACAATATACATCACTTGCCTATATTGTTGTTGTTATTATTATTTTCATTACTCATATTATTATTATTTTTATATTTGGCTTTCCTGATATTCCCAGCTAGAAAAATAAGTTAAAAGATTGGCATAATTCCAGATGGTATTCTTTGGGAACAAAATTATGTTACAAAATTTGGAAATGCCACATGCATGAAATTAATTCAAAATCTTCTACATTCCTGCATAATTCTGCACAAGTATTTCCAACCACTGAAATGGCAAGTGTGGATCAGACCCACTTACGTACATATGCGCATATACGTATATGCATATTCATCAGCCACATATACAGACACACACTCACCAACCTCCTTCCATCTATACATACATCACTTATACGCATATTTATGAAATAATGTACAGTGAGAAAGAGAAGAATTTCACTTTCACAAGTTTTGATCATGTGCATCTTTTTTATCTACTTTCTTTGGTAAAGTTGTTCTCAATGCATTTCCAAGTGAAACAAAGACAAGAGAATAATTCAAATCAAAAAGGGAAGAGATTGTGTAAATTAACTTTTATTAATGAGTATTTTGCATGCTTGAATTTGTTGATTGTAAATAAGATTAAAAAAAAAAGATGTTGACTGGACAAATTGAGCCAAGTTTTTTTTTACTTTAAATTATCACATTTTGATTAAACACGATAAACATTGTGAAAATACAAGGACAATGATAAATGAAAATTTTCCTTTTCTCAAGATAAAATGACTAAGTCAATAATTAAATATTTTTAATATAAGCAACACAATATAAATTGAGAAATTATTAACTGAAAAGATAATCAATTTCTCTTGAGTACACTCAAAGTAAATAAGTAAAGTTGGCAGAGTAGCTTATTGTCAGTATCAGCCGGACAGTGAGGGAATCCCCTTTTTGCTAATGCTAGACCAGGGAGATTGTTTTTGCTGAGGTGGAGTGTCAAACCTACCGTCAACTTCCAACTTTTTTCCACACAGATCAGATTAACCAATCTGTGCTACTCATATGCTGTTGGCGGGGACTGATATCAAACTCAGAAATTGCAATTCTAAGGCAGGGGGCTCTACCTACTGAGCTAACTTTTCACATTTAGGAAGCTTGAAAATAGTGAAAAAAGTTAAAACTTGCCAATCTGGCTATAACACTAATTTCATTGTTATTACTGTAGGAAATGGACATGGAGACACAAGTTTGAATCATGAAAGAGGCTGGTTGCATTTTGTATAGTTCTAATATCCTTAGGAAAGGTATAGATATAACCATTCTCCCTCCAGCTATGGGTAGACTGGGTGTGACAACTAATGAAGGAGAAGGAAAACTCTGAAGTACATATTGGTTAGTACATAATACTAAACTGTGTCCAGGAGTGAGGGTTCAGTTCTGGTGCTCAGAGTTAGTGTGGAGTATTTATGAATGGTACAGATGCTCCTGGACCCCTGAAGTGATATCTGCAGATGGATGAAACTCCCAAATTCTTAATACATAAAAGAAAGCTAAATCGATCTCTTTATCTTTTCTCTATGGCAGTGACCTACTGAGAAAAACACTCCTTGAAATGACATTAAGCTATATTTGGTGGTGAGGCTCCAATTCTAAAGCACTGGGGAATTTGGAGTACTCCTTTAATGCCATTATTTCCAGTTCCAATCTCCCCCATGGTACGACGCTAGTGTCCCATCTATAGGTCAAATAGATCTGTTTTAAAATCATTAGGGATGCTTGAAACATATAGTTATTTACTAAGCTTAGTTTAGATGTGGTACAAGGCCAGAAGTATGAGGCACCAAATGAAAATCAAACTCACTAACAATGGTCTTCAGATCAAGCCTGCTAACCATTACATCATGTGAGGTGCTTGAAACCATATAACTGTGTGCAATAAATTATTATTATTCAGAATAGTTACTTGAAAACATAGTTGTGTATGAAGTAGTAGTAGTATTTGATAGTAACATTTGAAATTATATAACTGTGCACACAAATGATTATTGATAACTAAAAATGTTTCTTTTTCCTCAGTGGAACATAGAAATATATATAACTATAATCAAACATTTACATTAAATAACCTATAAAAGGTTGATAGGCTGTTAAACAAATAAACCAAACTGATATGGCAACACATCTGCCATTCTATTAGAGTGTTTTGAGAATTAAAATTATTGTAATATTAGCCTAAATGTGATATTATATATTAATAGTTAATGGAAGTGGAATTTGAAACTGGAGTTCAAATCCTGGATGAGTTGTTAATATTTTACTTCATGCTAATGCTAAAAGCATAGATCCATCTGTTCTTCCTGCAAATCTGAGTAAATATTAGAGCAGATTGGGTTCTTTAGTTAGGTAACCCATGTAGGAGAAAGAACTCTGGATTCAAACCAGCTAGACTTAAAATTGAAATTGTCACATGGTAATAAATGGTAAGGCATTTGGTAAATACATACTTTTAAGATCCTGCTGTATAAATGTGGTATATTCTTCATAAGATATTGCTATACAAGGGTGGCATTATCTGTATTTATAGCAGGGAAGAATTTATTTATCTGTTCTCTATTGGTATCCAAATGTTTTTATATTAAGCTCTCAAATTTGTTGTGTATACTTAGTAGACCCAAGAAGAGGTTATTGACATGAACAAAACTGATCTGCATACATTTCCATCATTATTTTGTTAGGACTAACAAACCAGACAAGAAAAATGAATGTTTTTAAATAATGAATCAAGTATCACTCTCTCAAAGTCAGAAATATATCCATACAAAACTCTGAATATTTTCACAGAACAGTATTCCTAAGAGGAAATAAAAAAAATATGATTTGTAAAACACTTTGCTATTAGGTTGATTTATCTTTTATTGTAACATTTAACGTTAGTGACCATTTGGTGATTTGACTATGAAGATTGTAAAATAAATATTCTTGAGAAAAAAGGAAATAAGATGAATGAATTTTTGATATTTGTCTTTTAGTCTTGCTGTGTCTTCTATAAAAATGTTATGATCATAATCAAAATTTACAAATTAATCAAATTTTGACATTAAATAACCCAAACTAATTTGTATGCCATTTTGCTGAAAATTACCATTATTGTAATACTAGCATAAATGTGGTTTTATATATTATCATTTCAAATAAAATTAGCAATCCAAGTTTAAATCCTGAACATGGATTTTTGTTTCACTTGGTAAAGGCATGAATCCATCTGTTCTCTCCCCAGCTATGGGTAAATAGGGTAGACTGGGTTCTTTAGCCTTGGTTAGGATACCAGTCTATTAAAATGAAAAGTTTGAATTTAAAACAGTTTTACTCTGCTTAAAAATTAACCTTTTATCACATCCTTCCTATTGTGAAGGTGTTTGTTACATACACAAATGTAGTTTTGCACTTCTGCTTGTTTATGAGTCCAAGATGGTGGCATTCGTCATGTTGGCCAAGTGAAAATACAGGAGCATTGGTCAACTAATATCCTTCAATATCAGAAAGAAAGATTATCTTTTCATACTAACAATTACCATTTGGTGTAAATTTTAATTGGATTACAAATTTCTAAAATAGGTATTATTGATAAAAACTAAGTAAGTCAAAGTAACTTTTTATATTTTTGTTGCAGTCTCGGTGCATCAAGTTTTGACCTTGTTTCTAGCTTAGGCAAGTATTCCACTAGTTGTAATTATATATAAACAGAATCAATCTATTTGAAACCACTATCTCATAATAATTGTTAGATTTAGTGGCTGGAGGTATCTTACAAGTGTAACAACTATTTTGGGACAGAGTAAATTGAAGTAGGTTTATTCATAAAACCGTATCAACTTTAAGCATATATATTTAATTGTTGCACTATTAATATTTTGAAGAAAAATAATTTTTGGATAAGGTGGGGTCTAATACAATAAAACCTGATTACATTGTGCATGTTACAGTTCATATTTTACAAAGTATTGTGATTAGTTCTAGTATTATGAATCCATTGCTAACAGAAGCAAGACAATATAACTTTGAATAGATACAACTGAAAATAAGAAACCCATTCTGTGCAATGCTGAAGAAATACAAAGGCTTTCATTAGCTTATTGTAACTTGAATATAATCTATTGAATTGAATAGATTATCAATTGTGAAAGGCTAAAAATAAGCATATGTAGGAATAATCATTTTTCTTTTATAACTACTGAAACATATATGTCGTCTGAGACGTTCTTTTAGTGTTAATTATTGAGACAATGGTCATAATTGCCAAAGAATTCATAGTGGAATTTATGATCTGTTGGGTAAGCTTAAAAGTATATACTTTTCTTTCACTGCTTTTCTTCAATGGACTGGGAGTATTACGCACAGAAAAAAAGAAAAAAAAAAGAAAGAAAAAAATGTTATATTCAATAAAGCTTTATTGATTTGCTGAGTGAATATTTAAAATAATTCCAGACAAATTCATCTACTGACATTCATAGAATCAATTAAGAGGCAAAAGAGCTTGGGACTGAGTTGGATGAATAATTTTTGACTTCAGTTTAAAGAGTTAAGAAAAGATTGTTGATAAAGCTTAAAAGTTTCTTGCTAAAAATAGATGGGATAAATATACACAAATCCTTTTAATTATTGAATGATTTAGTAAAGTCAAATCTTCATTCTGAGTATTATTTCTCTGATTTTTTTAGATGAGATTTGATAATTTGTATTATTTGGATTTTTTTTACTGTTGTCCTTATCTTTATTGTTATATACACAACGTTTTGGCTGATGTGTCCTCCATTTGTGCCTAAACATACACTTTATCTGTATGTATTTACCCAACCTCTCTGCCACAAGCAGGATTAATGGCAATAAAGGGGTGACTCCACAATGCTGGTTCTTATACCAAGTAAGTAAGAAATATTCAAGTACTAACTTTCTGTTATCCCAGTCTGTAGGAACCACAAGTTTCCAGGTTCAATACCAGCCCTCACCAACTCAGTGTATGAGTAGCACAGGAATCTCTGGGGTAATGTGAGGAGCTGATGGTAGGTATGGCACTCCAACTCATATACCAAACAATATCCTTGGTCTAGCACTAGTGAAAAGGGGATAGACTCACTCACTGTCTGGCTGATACCAACTTTAGGCTACCCCAATGACTTACTTGACTTTTACAGTATTATATTGAAAATATGACTTTTTACTGTTAAGTTTTTTTTTTTGTTAATTCAGAATGTAGTACTCTTCTTATACATGGAGATTTAATTAAAATTTATAACAAAAAGAAAAGTAAGTAATGTTGTCATTAATGTTGTGAAAATAGAATCCATGTAAAAGCAGTGTATATTGAAATTGAAAGTGTAAAGTATAATGAAATATATTCAATGAATGTATTCTTAGTAGAAGATCTTATGCTTTTGTCAATTAAAAAGCTTCAACTCTTTGAAAGAATTCTTTTTGACACATCATTTACATTGGATGATTTTGTGGTCGAGTAAATGCACATGTGTTCTGATTAGTTTATGAATGGCCCTAATCAAATGTATTTTAATTAGTAGTGTCAGCCATACATTTTTCTAAAATAAAAATGAGCCAAAAAATTAAAATTAAAAAAAAATGACAATTTTATATTTAAGTCAAAAGTGATGAATAATATATAATTAATATATGTTAATTAAGTCATAGGTTGTAAAGAGGTTGTCCCGCTGATGTGGAATTAGAAGGTAACTAATGGAAAAATCAGAAGGTTGCAAAAATCAGGATTTTTTTTTCTTGTTTCTAAAATTTGAAGAGCTAATGGAACAATTGTCACTTGAGACAGGATTGAAGAATACAGCTAATTAGTCTGTGTTAATCAGAAGATATATATGACACTTTGTGTTGAAATGTAGATAGATGTCTAAATACAATAATGATATTCACTTTGTTTTGTTTTGTTTTTTGGGGTTTTTTGTTTTTTTGTTTTTTTTTTTGCTATATACATAAAGATAATTTGCTTAGAAAATCTTTTCTGTCTTTTATTTTGACAAAAAAAAAAAAGAAGAAAAATGTTGAAAAGATTAATTTCTTTTTTTCTTTTTTCTTTCTTTCTCAGGTACAGAAGTTTGATTAATCAAATATGTAAAATATATTTAAGAATGAAGGGGGAAGAGAGAAGTGGTTAGGGGTAGAGATGAGAAGGGGGAAGGACAGAGGGAAAAGGGGTGGAGTAGAGATGAAGGGAGAGAGGTACAGAGAGAGGAGAAAAAAGTGATGAATAGAGGAGGAGGATGAGAGAGTTGAGGCTAGGAATATATAGAGGATATGTAGAGGTAAAGGAGGAAAACAAGCAGTAAGATATATATAGAGAGTAAAGATAGAAAGAAGGAATGAGAGGTATATAGAATGTGGGAGGGAGGGGTAGAAAGAGAGGGACTTGGAAAAGTTAAATTTGCAGGGAGATTGCCAAAGGGACTTCATCTCTATGGTAAGACTCCACTAACAAAAATGGGGTGTCCTGGGTATGACATTAAACTGCATCTGATAGTGAAACTTCTATTCTAAATTGCTAGGGAGTATGGTGTACTCCTTCATTGATATTACTCCCAGATCCACTCTGCCACAGAGTGCTAGTACCTATTTGGGTTCCATCTATGGGTCAAATAGATCTGTTTGAAAATTATTTGTAACTAAACAACTACACAAAAGATTTAAATATAAATGCAAAATGAATGCAATTTTCAAACTTCTAGGCATAAAATAACCCTACACAGGTTGACATGCCATTATTCCATCATCAGAGCTTAGAATATATTGACTGTATCCTCTGCAGAGGAGTAAGACGTATTCAAATAGGAAACTAAACTACATCTGATACTGAAGGTCAAGTACATTTTCCTTTTCTATTACTCCCAGGTCCACTTTGTTAGGGTCAAATGGATATGTTTAAAAATTATTTGTCTTCAAAGGCCAGTGTGCCAAAAAATCCCTTTAAACAACTGCAAAAAAATGTAAATATGAACAAACAATGAATGCAATTCCATAACCTCTAGGCATAAAATAGCCCAGGACAAGTTGACATGCTGTAAAATCAATCATTTTATCTTTTAATATTAATATCAGATTCCCATTGTTGTATTTCACTCAAAAGATGCTGAAAATATTGAGGTTTGCAAGAAAATATCTTTTCCAAATGCAGGAAGATTATAAATATAAGTTTATTAAAAAAAAAAAAAGAAAAAAAAGAAATTCAAAGCAAATATTTAAAGTAGGTATTTATTCAGCTTCCTACATGGTTAAAATCGCATAAGTTCAATTTAATATTGAGGTGCCCTGCATAAATCAAGTCTCCTGAGGGGGAGGTGCAAAAATTATTTATTTTCTATGTGCATTCCCTTCAGGGGCACCTCAGGCCCTGGGCATGAAACCCAGCCCTTACACCTCTTAGTCAAGGGGGGCAGGTGCTGCTTGTTGGGGAAGACCTCCCTGAAACTAAGCTGATTAATTTTTCTCCACCCAGCATGATTACCAGGTAAGTAAATATACAGAGTATGTTCAAAAAGGATTGAGATTAAAACTGTATTTTCCAAGACAGAAATGTAGGCAGTTATTCCAGTGAGTTTTCCATATGTTGAAGCACCTCGGAAAACTGCTCTTTTGAGATGGTGAGAATCTGTGCCATCATATCTCTTTTAATATCCTCTGCATCCTCAAATCTTCCCTTTTGAGATTAATTTTCTTTTCTGGAAACAAAAAGTTTTGCACAAAGCTGGGACAGATGAGTCTGTAATTACAAAAATCCTCCACCACAAACAGGATGTGACACAAGGTCGGTTTCAAGTAGAATACATCTAGTTTGAATTCAGAGTTTTCTTTCTTCAATACTGATTGTCAATCCAAGGTTAAAGAATTCAATTTATTCATGATTTTCCCAAGGGCATCCGTACAAAGTGAAATACAAATGGCTTTGTCCAGAATTTGAACCTAGTTTGTAAATTCCATTTCCTATGGAAATAACCATTTCATAAAGTTCACTTCCCTTGATATTTTTAGCAAGTCTTCTAGGGGTGCAATAATACCTGGAAAGTGCCAACATTGAAAATTTTGGTTAAATTAGAAAAAAATTCATATACATCAAAATCAGCCTTTTTTCACTATTTTTGTGCAAGTAAAAAAAAAGCAAAAACTGTTGTAGAAATCTTTTAAACTAATGAACTAACATTCCAACTGTTGTTTGCTGCAAGCCTCCATGATGGTGTATCATATCTGATAGTAAGTTTGAAACCTTTGAGAAATTTTCTTTATTTGTCCAATCCACTTGTGTAATGGTTATAATTATAGGAAATGGACACATCGACCTAAGTTTGGGAAACTCTGAATTTAGACCAGCTCTACTCCACTTACAATAATTGATATTGTCACATCCTGTTCATGGTGGAAGGGTTGGGTAAATACCTACTGTTGAACAGATTCCTTGTTAAATTTAGATCATAAGCTGAAGTTTAATAAACTTCTTGCTACTAGGATCAATCAGGTTAAATAGTTTTCTTCCCTGGAACATATTGAACTGAATCACATATTGCTACTATATAAACATCACCTACAAAAGAAAGAAAAAAAATCCATTAAATAATTATATTTACACAGCAGACTATAAGTAGATAGATACATTTTTAATCATGTAAAAGTGATAGATATTAACAAGCTATGATGAATAGATAAATATGAACACTGGGATAGATAGATAGATAGATAGATAGATACAGACTGTGATTGATAGGTAGATATGAACAGAGTGCGATTGATAGATAGATATGAACAGACTGAGATACATTGATAGATATTAACAGACTTCAATTGATAGTATTAAATAGGTTAGTTTTCTTTCCTGACATATTTTGAACTGAATACTGTATTCTTAATATAAACATTACCTACAAAAGAAACTAAAAATAAATTAATTATATTCATACAGAAAACTATAAGTCAATAGGTACATTATTTTTGATCACTTCAAATTTACATTTTTAAAAATATAGATGAGGTTAATAGAATCTCATAAAATTACAAATATTTTCACGACTTATCTCTGTTTTCATTATAGTCAATATAAACATTCTCTTCCCCACTCTAACTACAAACGTACTTTGGTGTTCAACATGAAAAATAAACAATGAAATTAACTTTTAACTTTCATTTTAGACTTCAATTTCATTATTCTTTAGTACAATTTGAAATGAAAATTACCAAAAAAAAAAAAAAAAAAAAAAATAATTTCATGTGGATTTTAATAGGAATATTTAAAATCTGAATGTGCTGTTGTTAATGAGATCCTTAATGTGAAAAAAGTTTTTGATTTGTTTTTTAGTCTTTGATGCATTGTACCTTGAAAAGTATCTTAATTTTGTATTTTGTTTTTTTTGGTTGACCCTGTGAACATGAATAAAAGTATTTATTTTAATAACATATTTGATGACTACACATACTTCTAATTCTCCTTGGGTTAAAACCAGCATCAGTATCAAAATAGAGATATATTTATTTTTTTCATAATCTTTTTAATAATACCTGCAAATGAGTTGATGAATTTTACTGTCAATATTAAGTCTTTTAATGTGAGTTTTATGCAAACAATTAACTTTAAGGTGCACTCAGCATAATGGTTATCATTGTAGAAAATGGAACCTGCAACTTAGGTTCAAATCCTGGATGAAGTTGTTAGCATTTCACTTTGTATTAATGCCCTTGAGAAAGGCTTGAATCCATCTCTCCGCCCCCTAGCTATGGGTAAATATCAAGCAGACTAATTGATTGAATGATTGACTGATTTTAATGGCATGTCAACCTGTCTAGAGTTATTTTATAACTAGAAGTTAGGGAATAGAGTTCATTGTATGTTCATATTTCCATTTTTTGTGTTATCATTTCTAATGAGTTTTTTTTCACATGGTCCTGTTGAATAGAAATAATTTTTAAACAGTTTTGTTTGACCCTTAGAAAGGACCCTAACTTAGTAATGGCAATGAAGGGGTACTCCACACTCTCCAGACCTCCAGAACTGTACTCTCACCATTATACAGTTTAGTATCATACCCAGGATACCCCTTTTTTTTGGCAGGAGGAAGGGTCTTATTCCTCTGCAAGGAATACAATCTATGTATTCTAAGCCCTGCCTACAGTGGTGGGCAGATTAGGTTCTTTAACCTCGATTAGGCAACTAGTCTAGAAGAAGAAAAACTGAATTCAAACCAGCTTTACTTCACTTAAAAATTGACCTTGTGTTAAATGCTGCAATTGGATAAACCAAAATTACTTAGATAAGAATTATTTACAACATTTTCTTTCCATTTATTTTAAACATAATTATCGGATTCACATCCATTTTTCTCACTTATATATATGTTTATAAGTGAGAAGTGAATCATATATATATATGTTGTGTTAAGCACGATGGACATTTTGTGTATGACGATTTTAATCTCAATATTTTCCAGTTTTTTTGCATCAGGGTGAAGTCAGTTGATAAATCCACCAAAGCTATCATCCCTAATATTTTCAGCATTCCATAGTGCCATCCTCAGGGGTAGATGTAATTGAGTTGATTCCTGGAGTGCTGAAAGTAGTAGGGATGAAAGCTTTATCTACCAACTCCAACCTGATGTTAAAAAACTGGCCAGAAAACGGGAAAAGACTGAGAAGAAACTTGTCAGACATGAGATGTCCATCATGTTTAAGAGAACATGCATTAAGGAAAAAATGCTGCCAAAGTATACATACTTGTGTGTGTATGTGTATATAATATATATATATATATATATATATATATATATATATATGGTAACAGGACAAGAAGTCAACGGTGCTTGGTTTTAGCTCAGGTTGTTGACCATTTGTCTTGGAACCACAAGGTTCCAGGTTCGATACTGGCCCTTGCCAACTCAGCACATCAGTAGCACAGCTTGGATATGTGCTGTAAAATGGAGATCTGAAGGTAGGTTTGGCACTCCACCTCATATACAAAAATAGTCTCCCTGACCTAGTGCTAGCGAAAAGGGGATAGACTCCCCCACTGTCCAGCTGATACCAACAATAGGCCACTCTGCCTACATTACTTGTACTTACTTAAAAATACACGTGTGTCATATTGTATGTTATATATAAGTAGATTATAGTTTATTCTTTTTCTCTTATTTCTTATCAACATAAAAGTCAATAAATTTATAACAATGTTGGGTGATGTAAGAACATCTAGGCTTATTGTACGAGTAGGTATTTGGCAGATTGCAAAATGACAGCTGTCTTCTTGCTCATTTTGAAAGCTGAAAGCTTCATTGTTAATAAATACTTTTATTGTGTGCTAGAGAAATTTGTTGAGTTTTTCGCTGCATATGTTCTAGTGTCGGGTGATTTCCTGTGCAAAGGGTTAATATTGAAGGGGAACATGACAAAGCTGAAAGGAATGAGTCAGAATAATGAGGTAATTATTTATTTGACAAATGTAATCCGAGGTTTAGCTGAATAATTGTGCACAGAACATATTTGTATTTTCATTTTCTGTTGAATAATGCATATCATAGCTTTCTTATATGAAGTGTTTTCATTATTTTTGGATATTCTCAGTCTGGCTTAATCAACATGATAAAAAGAAGAAAACTTTTTAACTTAAATTTTCTCTCTTATTTGTGGGGGTTAGATATGTTGGCTACCATCTTAATGTCCACCAGCAGATTTGATTTTCTTATGATAAGTAAAAAAAAAAAGAAATTTGTTTCCTATCACGTCTTTCTTATCGTAATTCGCATGTCAGATAAATGCATTGATGATAGAAGAATCTAATTCAGATTTTTGTATTGTTCAAATAAAAGAACTTATTATCTTAATATGAGGTTTTCTATTGCCAACACCAATTTGTAGTGATATAGATTTTGTCTTTGAAAAGTCGACCTTTTGAAGACCAATGAAAATATTCAATCTGTTCAGTCATCTTATTACGTTATTTCAATGATCCAATACCATAACGCATCAAAAATGGCAATTCTTAGCAAAGTTTTGGTGGGCATAATATAAAAAAAAAAACTTAAGAAAAGTTTCTTCTAAATTAAACAGAGTAAAGTCTGCAGAATAGCTTATTGTCAGTATTAGTCAAACATAAAGGAGTCTATCCCCTTTTTGTTAGTGCTCAGTCAGTAGAGTATCCGACTAGGAACCACAAGGGTCTGGGTTCAATACTGTCCCTTGCTAACTCAGCATATGATTAGCACAGGGATCTGTATGCTGAAGTGAAGAGCTGATGGTAGGTGTGGCACTCCACCTCAGATGCCAAAACAATCTCCTTGGTCTAGCACTAGTGAAAAGGAGATAGGCTGATACTGACTTTAGGCCACCCCAATGACTTAACACTACTTTTTTAGACCAGGGAAATTGTTTGGCTGAAGTGGAGTGCTACAACTACTGTCAGGTCTCAGATGTTTTACTGCACAGATCAGATTTACCAAGATGTGCTACTCATGTGCATTCTTTTTTATTTAACCCATTCTTAGCAAAATTTTGGTTAGCAAAATACAAAAAAAAGTTAAGTTTCTTCTAAATTAAACATAATTAAGTCGGTGGAGTGACATATTGTCGGTATCTGCAGAACAGCAAAGGCGTCTATCTCCTTTTTGTTAGTACTAGACTAGGAGATTGTTTTGCTGAAGTGGTGTACCATACTTACCATCAGCTCCCAGATAAGAAACATAGTACTGTATTGTATAAAAAATAATAAAATAGAATATAATAAATTATGTGTTGTAATATGTTTTAATGTTTATTTTTTATAATATATTTTTTCTTTGGTGTAATAAGTTTGGAAACTTAGTTTTTTTTTAGTGGAATTATTAACATAAGTGTATCTGAAGCTTGTTCATTCCTCAAAATTTATCTTTTAACCCAAAGCAAAAAATCAAACGAGTGACAACTCAAATTAAGGAAACTCATAAGTTGGAGCACTTGTAAGTCAAGGTAGCAATGTATTTTTTTTCCTTTAAAAGAATATGCAAATCATGATTTCTTTTTTATTTCTTTTACCTCATGGAAATTACTGGATCCCTTTGCTAGTTGCAAAAGTTGTTTGCTTTATTTATTCACTTATATATTTATTTGGTTGCAATTCAATTTTTAATCCTTAGAACCAAATCCATGGGCCTGTTCATCCTGAGTACCTTGTTAAAGAAAAGCTGTAAAATGGTGTAATCTATTATTCTATAGCCTGTAAAGCTGTCTATTATAGGAAATGGTAATAATACGGTTAATATTTTTGATTACCAAAATTATTTTATTTCCATTATTTAAGACATTGTTATTATATGGTTATTTCCTGGTTAGAATTCAGGCTGCCTCCTTTTCAGTAGCAGCACCAATACCAGACTCTTGACTTCTAAGGTTAATTTGAATAGGTAAAAAGAAAATTTAATTTTTGCTGTATTTATCCTTTTTTTCTTGATTTAACAAATAGCTATTTTCAGACATATTTTATTTTTGTACACAAAATTGATGTTATGATTACACAGATCTTTTATATGCAAATATATTAAAGTTAAAAAGATTAAAAATTGAATTAGATGTTTTCTTTTGATAAATAAAATCTATTTGATAATAAATTTTCTTAACTGCTTAGGTTCAAATCTTCAAAAGGTCATTATAATTTACTTAAGCCAAAAAATAAAACAAATAATTGCTCTTTACAGATAAAACAGTTTTTCCCTTTAATAAAAACCACAAGGCTAATAATAAGGAGTGATGAAGAGAGAATAAATCTCGACCGTAAATCTTTTTTTCTTCCTTTAACTTATTTGCATTGGGACATCTTAATTTACTCATTCAAAATCTAACATCTTCACCCGATCATAAATTCTGTTACTCAAGATTTTTGTGAAAATTAGATTATTTTATTTTTTAATAAGTTTACCAATAATTTTGACTCTGATTTTGTTTCATCTTAATTTTCTCTGTCTTTTTAAAAAAAAATTTTTATCACAACTTTCTTGAAACATTGACCTATGGCAAGGAGGAACAACACAGATAGGAAACAATAAAGGGTAGGCTCTCAGTGAGAATCAAATTCATTCCTTGAAGAAGCATTGTTAAATGCACCAACTGCTCTATCCAACTGAGTTAGGTGAAACCACTCGTATGCCAAAGTCCAAAACAATCCTTTTAAATACATCTCATTCATTCTCAGTGCTATATTTCTTGTTAGAATTTTTTTTACATTAGACATAGTTATAGTAATTTAGTAATGTACTTTATTTGACGCAAGCACAGAAGCATTGGGTATCCAGTAAGAATCAAAGTAACTAGCAATAGTCTGATCACTATAATATTCCCATAGATGCTTCAAGAGTGGTATAGGAATTGTGGGTATTAGTTTATAACCAACACTAGGTCATAATGTAGTAGTGCATCCATGGATCCACTATCACTAAATATTCTTGAAGGAAAGACAACAAACTTGCATGAACAATACACATATGAATGTTTAATATATATATATATATATATATATATATATACATATATATAAACAACAAAATTAACAATGCATTATGTTACAAAACAGTTTAATTATACATAATGTTCCATGAACAAACAAATGTAATTAAAAGGGACCAAAAAATGGTTTAAAAAACACTTACTGTGTCTTCTATGGTTTTCATAAGGTATAGTAAATGCATTTGGAGACTAATTGTCTCTATTCTGTTCTGTGAACAGAAGTTAGAAACATGTTCTTTTAGCTCAATGAGTGAGGACTGAAAAAAGATAGGTTGTATCTGTTTAATGAACAGGGACCAAAGAAAAAGTTTTAAGGGGCTGAATTATCATGTGACTAATGGGTGCATGACATGGAAAGCCACACCAAAATCCAAGGGAAGAAAACTATTTTGTCTCCCTCCAGTAATATCATCTATTTATTTTTATTATTAGATGTACTATGAATTTTGACTAGCTATTTAGCTTCTTAATTAGAGTTTCTATGTTGCAGCTGATTTAGGTATCAATCTACAGCAACGAGAAACAGCCATGCATCAGTTTCTGTGATAAAACTGTTTAAAAAATCTTTTAAATAACATTTATTCAAGATTATTGTTGTGTTATAAAATTGATTAATTCCAAACTACATTTTATTAAACGTTTGTAAACTTTCTTCAGATATATTCTTAAGAAATACGCCATATAATGAATCATTTACAACAGGTGAACATATCAAATGTTATTAGACATATATTTAATTCTTCCCATTTTATTATTTATTGTTATCATTATTAAAATATTATCAGAATATTAATAATATGTATACACAATATGTTCAATTGTTAATAACAACTGTATGGATATGTGAAGGTAATTGCTTGTGAGATGACCAGGACATGGCTAAAAAGGGAGATACCTGATGAGAAAATTTAAATCTCTTTTAATAGCAACTCAATATAATGATATAAGTACTAATTATATTGAAGCAAGGTAATGTGAAGGAGAATAGCAAATGTGTAAAGGAGAATAGCAAGTTTATGTAATGTAAAGGAGAATAGCAAGTTTATGTAATGTGAAGGAGAATAGCAAGTTTATGTAATGTAATAATAGCAAGTTTATGTAATGTGAAGGAGAATAGCAAGTTTATGTAATGTGAAGGAGAATAGCAAGTTTATGTAATGTGAAGGAGAATAGCAAGTTTATGTAATGTGAAGGAGAATAGCTATGTAATGTAAAGGAGAATAGCAAGTTTATGTAATGTGAAGGAGAATAGCAAGTTTATGTAATGTGAAGGAGTAGCAAGTTTATGTAATGTAAAGGAGAATAGCAAGTTTATGTAATGTGAAGGAGAATAGCAAGTTTATGTAATGAAGGAGAATAGCAAGTTTATGTAATGTGAAGGAGAATAGCAAGTTTATGTAATGTAAAAGGAGAATAGCAAGTTTATGTAATGTGAAGGAGAATAGCAAGTTTATGTAATGTGAAGGAGAATAGCAAGTTTATGTAATGTGAAGGAGAATAGCAAGTAATGTGAAGGAGAATAGCAAGTTTATGTAATGTGAAGGAGAATAGCAAGTTTATGTAATGTAAAGGAGAATATGTAATTAGCAAGTTTATGTAATGTAATAGCAAGTTTATGTAATGTAAAAGAGAATAGCAAGTTTATGTAATGAGAGAGATGAATCAGTTAACTACATAAGAAAATGCAGCAAACTGGCACAAAAGAAATACAACAGTTTACATGACTGTGAATTTCCCAAGAGATTAAAGTCTGGCCATGCTGACAAATGGTATATGCACAAACCAGAACATGTCCTAAAAACTGAGACAAACTTCTCTGGATATAAATACTGACTCACTTGAATGTTAGCAATGGGAAATTAAATTGTGGGGTTTTATCCTGTATCAAATATCTTAATATATTTCTACTGCTACTGTTTGTTTAAAAAGAAACAATGGAAACATCTCACCAGTTCCACACATGATGATAGTACTAAGTAGTGCAGAAAGTACTTGTGTTAGAACCTTTGGTAGATTCATACACCAATTCCATCCTGATATTAAAAAGAAGGCCAGACAATTAGAAAGGATTGGTAAAAAACTTGTCAGACAAGAATTGTCTGTTAAGTTTAACAAAACATGTTTAAAAAAAAAAATGTTGCCAAAATATATTTATCTTAATATATATATATGCTGTAAATTGTGATATTGCTCCACATTTACATACTTCAAACTAATTGCCATGCTCAGGTCAAAGAGCCCAATCTGCCCTACTATTTATCCATAGATGGGGAGGGAGGATAGTTGGATTTCTACCTTTTTCAGGGGTATTACCACTATCGAAAATGCAGGATTTGAACTCAGGTTGACAAGTCTATTACCTATAAATTCATTCCATAAATTAGGTTTTTATGTGAAATAAGTATTTATGGTATGTCCATATGTCTGTAATTTCTAATGAAAGATTGTGAAAGACAATACATACTGGGAAGGATCTCATTTTGTTTAAAATATATATATATGTGTGAGCGAGATAGTTTTAAACCTTATTGGCCTGGGGCACTTCTGATTAGGGGCCCCTCATGTTGCTTTAACATAAAAATTAAATTAGGTACATGAGAAATAAAAGTAAAATGAATTTATTAAAAGAAAAAATATATGTTAGGTTCTGATAAAACTAATATTATAATTATTACATGTTTTATAAAGGAAATCTGGATGTCTGTCTGGTAGGGAAGTCTGGGGAAATAGCCCCTCATAGCCCCTTTATAAATTCTGCCCTGTACACACACACACACACACACACACACATATATATATATATATATATATATATATATATATAATCTACAAATGAATTTGTCAGTTATGGATAAAACTAGTAAAACACTGAATTGATACTTTTTGTAAAGTAACTTAAGTTTGTTAAACGTCACCATTTTGGAATATCTTGGAGTTTATATTTTTGTTAGTTGGTGAAGAAGAAATCAATGACAATTTTTAAACAATGTTCTAATCGGCTTAAATTAAACTGAAAAGAAGATACAAAAAGAGTGCATTAGGTGTCTATGTATTTATCCAACCCTGACACCACCTGTGACACAAGGTCAATTTTTAACTGGAGTAAAACTTGTTATCCGAGACCTGTTCCAATATCAAGTTTAAAGAACCCAGTCTTCCCTAATATTTACCCATAGCTGAGGGGAAGAACAATTGGATTTATATCTTTCCCAAATACATTAGTGCTATGTGAAATGCAAACAACCTTGTCCAGGATTTGACCTCTGGTAACTGTGTCCATTTCTTATAATGATAACCATTACACCATGAGCACCTCTCTATTTAAGAATTGTATTATATTTTCTGTCAAAAATGTATGTATAGTGAGAAGAAACTTATACCTTAAGTCACTTCTTACTTTTAATACAAGATGTAACATGAGGTCACTTTTTAAGCAGCCTAATTCAGGATTTGAACCCAGGTCACAGAGTTCATTTCCTACAAAGATAATGAACACTTATTTCCACTATATCATCATCCTGAAAAACTTGAGATGTATTTTTTGAATCTTTAAATCCAATGTTAGACAGAAAAACATAAAATGTTGTTGAAAAAAATAATTACACTATGTCTTGGTCAGCTGAGGGTGATAAGGTTTCAAAAACATCTTTTATTATATAACAAAGTTCTGGTCATCTAATGGCAAATTATTTCTTACCACAATCTTTTTTTTTTCTTTGTTCCAAGCAAATACATTGGCACTTTTGGGCATGTTGAATTAGATTTTTTTTATTTTTACTTTTTTTTTTTTTGCCTGTCTCTTGAAATAGGCAATGATCCATGTAGATCAATCATGAACAAATTATTGGCAATATGATGAAACGATTTCTTTTACTTGCGATCCCAAAAATATCAATCTCAATTGTCTGTCTTTTTGTACACACTCACACACACACACACACACACATATACACACACACACACACACACACACATATATATATATATATTATATATATATATATACACACACACTCTTATATAAACTATTATATATATATTGTGTGTGTGTATATATATATATATATATATATATATATATATATATATATGTTTTTTTTCTATTAGACTTTATCCTTAAAGAATGAATGATTTTCTTTATTAATTTTGATTGTTCTAAGAACTCAATCATTTCATGCATCATGTGCTTCAAGGAAGTTGACTTATTTTGATACAAAAACAATCAAATTTGTCTTTTGTTCTTTTATTTTATTTATTTTTTTTAGATGTGATTAACCTTTTTATGTCTTTTCTTAATTTGGGCTTGAAAATTCCACCCTCATCAGAAAATAATCTTTCAATACCAAAACCCGCAATTCCTTGATTGATTTTCTTTATTTTCTTACTCACAACTGGAGGAATTAATTTTGCTTTCTTGCCAAATTCCATGTCATTTTACTTTCATTGAGTTGCAGAGTGGCCAGCATTCCCAGAATAAATTCTACATTTAACATTGAGTTTTTTCTTTTTTCTTTTCTTTATTGCTTTGTCCACATCATCGTTATTATCATCGTCATTATTATTATTAATTTTGTAGTTTTATCCTTTATCAAATGATAAATATCATGCTTTACAAAATAATAGTAATGCTCTTAATAATGATATATCTACTATAAAATAAATACATCTGTCTGTTTGAGTGGGTTCTATGAGATGCTGGTTTGTGGAGGGGGGATCTAAAGAAAAATCTGGATATAATCTCTGTATAGTTAAAGAAAAGAAAGAAAAAAATTTAAGATTATATTTGTTACCGATTATGTTTATGAATTTTCTTTGGATTTACGGCTGAAATTTCACTGTAATATGTATTTATTTATTTATTTCAAATGTAATCCAATTCTTCTGATGAAAGTTTAGAAAGTTCTGAAACTTTTACAGTCCACATATAAACTTTAAGATGTTAAAATTCCAGAAGCATCCACATATCTCTATAAATAATTAGGAATAATCTGTTTGTTAGACAAACAATTTGATTTAGAGCTACAAAATCAGTTATGCATAATTATTGGACCAGGAGAAGATTCAAACATTTTTTTTTTGTTCTGAAACTTGAATATTTGCACCTGGGTTAGGGGCACATATTTTTGCTCATAATAATGATAATAATTATTAGTAAACGGTACTAAAGTGAAAGCACCGGTACTTGTTAGATCACTGAAGTTAAACAGTGACAAGCCTGTTCAATAATTTAATGGGTGACCATTTAAGCAACAGCAGGTACTGTAAGTGACCTGATATCAAAATGATTAATTCAGCACTAAATGACTTGAAAAGAGTTGATTATGCCATTACCCCCCAAAAAAAACAAAAAACAACTAGCTTCAAATAAATAGTGTCAGTAGAAATAATTTGAACACTGTTAAATGGTTTCAAGTATTCCAATAAAACATTAATAATTCTATTTAAAAGAAGACATAGAAACTATTCCCATTGATGAATAGCTAGAGAGAAAGTTCAGAATTCAGCGATGACAATATATAAAATATGACAGAATATGACACTAAACTTGAGGTTCGATTATAAATGTGTTTTCCAATCTCTCATCTTTTATAAGGATTTCTTTCTTTCTTTAAAAATAAATTTAACTTTTCTTAATTGCTTATTTAATAAATTATTTTTGACAGTTTCTGTGTATGTCATCAAAATTATTCTGAAACATTCTATCCTGAATGAATTTTAATTATGAATTTATTGTACATTAAATTCCTCTAAACTTTGAGAAGCCAATAAAACTATTTCATTTAGCTTCAATGTACAAGTGAGAAAAAGAAGGCAATGAATTCTTCAAACTCTACTCACATGTGATATTGATAAACACTAACAACATTAAAATGAATTCTCATTTTAAAATTAGAATTTATTGATTGGCCATGGCATCTAAATGCAGGAAAATTAAATTAATTATATAAATTTTACACATCAAACTGGAGAGTAAAAGAAAAACTAAAATTGATTAATAGCCAACATTATTAAACAGTTTCTAATTCCCAATTGCAGTAAAACAAAACGAATTATTTTTTTGAAATGTTTTATATTTGCTTTTGTAGTTGTCTTTTTTGTCTCTTCAATTTGAGGATCCTTTTGATTGCTATATACTTTTCCTAAAAAGAATTTCTTTTTTTTTTAAATAATCTCACACAGTTTGGATGATTCAAATATCTTCTCTCATTAAACTTGAAATGCATCTCATCTACAAACAGCTTTGCCTTGAAATTGGCTGCTTTTATTAGAGCGATCAACTTGGAAAAGTTGGACTTGATGACATAATTTTATGTTATTGTTGCAGTACAGCAACGAGGTTTATTCTAGTTTTATGGACAGCATTGTTCTGCTTAGATTATCATAAAAAGAAAAATAAAAATAAAAAAAAAACTTTAATTTTTTTTCTGAGGTAAATAAGAAAAAAAAATTACAGATTTCTTCCAGTCTGGAATCTGAATTGATTTTAGGTCTTTCTTTATAACAGACCTCATCTTCTTTGGCCCAATAGATCATCTTCTCTGATTCATATTTTATAAGAATTTCTTTGCTTTTTTTATCTAATTGGAAAGAAATTAGTTGTTTGGATGATTATTATTTATTTATTTATTTTTTGTTGAGGGGGCTTGGCCATTTGATCCACAATCTCTGAGAGAGTGAGAGAGTTTAAACAGAATATGGTGTACAGATTGCTGTTGAAGAATATAGTTTCTAAAGAAAAGAAATAGTTGGGTCCAGAAAAAAAGAAAAATTGTCTAAGCTGTATAAAGCAAAATAAATGTAAAAAAAAAAGTGGATAGAGGCAGGAACATAAACTCAATTAAAAACTCTGAATAAGGTTTTCTAAAGATAAAAAAAAACAGGTTCAGTAGATATAAAGTAATACGAAACTTAAAAAAGAATGAATAAATAAAAATAAACAAAAAAAGGATTTGGTGAGGATGAAAAAATACAACAAAAAAAAAAACCTTAAAGGATTATAAAGATTTTTCTGGGTACTTTAAGAATACTTGCCGCAGTTTCAAAAAGGACATCAACATATTTAAAATATTTGATTTTTTTGTTGTATTGTTTATTATTTTTATTGATAAAAGTATCAGTCTCTTTAGACTTAACCAAATGGATATTATGAATAAGCATAAATGTTTTTCAGAAATCTTTTTACCTCTCTAAAAAGAATATACTTACTTAGAGAATGTTTTAGCTCAAATATTTTATGTAGTGGAACAAAAATGAGCCATGGGGTTGTTAATTCATTTTTAATTGTTCCTATGTTTACCATATGTTTATTGAGTTGATTTTAATTGAACACATCTACTTTACATTTTCTGGGTCTCTCAGTACAAACATCTGTAACGTTAAGGAACATGGATATAAATGAAAAGAAAATGTATCCTTTCCTAATGTAACATTAAAAATGGGAAAGATAAAAATCACCTAATGACATCAATAATGAAAACTAAAATAGAGAAAAGAAAAGAAAGAAAAGAAAGAGGAAAAATAATCTTCCTTTTCTCTTTTTTTTTGGGGGGGGGGGTTGATCATCTTTTAAAGGTAATATCACCTTTTTGGAAATTTATGAGGAATAAATAAAACATACGATATACACTGATGCATTTGGACTAGTGTCCTCATCTTGATTATTATTACAATCCTATCATCTTTTTCTGCTCTGTCAGCAGGCTTTAGAATACTCTGAAATTCCACTGCAGGGGGGGGGGGAGATAACTTACCAAATCAGGTGTCTGGCAAGGCTGGATCTACCAATAGGCATATTAGGCCATTGGTCATGTCCGCCGAATGAATTATGGACGAATACTGAAGGATACCTTTTATGCAGAGCTTTCATCTGGTAAGAGACAGAATGGTTGCCCCCAGCTGCATGTCAGGGATGTCTGCAGGACAATCTCAGATGATTTGGCATTGCTCTTTCCAGCTGGGAGGATTTGGATCAGGACCGCCCTCGGTGGCGGCAGACTCTCTGTAGAGGACAGTTCATGTCTGAAGTTACCCTGGTGCAACACCATGAAGGTATGGACTAGTATCGAATCAAGAAACTTGTGATTACCTAGGCAGGTGCTCTAACTGATTGAGCTAAACCAGCCCCTTGATAGACATAATATAAGTCTAATTTGATTAAATTTGTTTAAATAGATATAATATTAATCGAATTTGATTAAAAGTAATTATGTCTTACATTTTGGTGAAACTTGTATTTCATACATTATAATATCATGTAGTATTTGTTGACATTTGGCCTTGCAAAAAATGACATATATATATATATATATATATATATATAAACACGGTTTGGAAAAATCTGGCAAAATGTAAAAGTATAAATGTAAGAAGGGGTGGATAAACCAACACAATCAAATGAATTCATGATAAACTTAATATTCAAATACACTGTTCTCTGGGATTCAAGAACAGTTAGAGAAAAGTGAAATAATATAAGAAAAGCATCCCTACATAATAAAACAAACCCAACTAACACCAATGTACAAAATCTTAAGAAACCCCAGTTAGAACTAAATATTAAAAAAGAACAAATATATTACTTCCAAAGCCAAATAAAAAAAATGTGAAACTCGCTGGATAGACAATCACAATGTGCATGGTAAATGATGAAAAGTATGTGGTAGGAATAAGCACCCCTAAATTAATGCTAAATGAAGCCAGCCAAGAAGATAGGCTCCTGAAGTGAAAAGAAAGAGAAACTGCTGGGAAACATTCCTAAAATCATAGAAAATGATACCCCAAAAATTGCTGATAGCCAACTAGACATCAAGCTAGGAGATGAACAAACTCTTAAAAACAATTTAAAAAATTGAAAAGCAACAGGCCTCAATAAAGTACCTCCCCTCCTGAAGTATTGAAGGCAAGAAAATTTGATCACAAAATTTGCTGATTTTATGCAAATGTTTATAACTTGTAATAACTTATCTGAGTCCTGAGATAGGGTATTATTGGAGCCCTTGCTACGGCCTTCTGATAGTTCGGTATGATAGACGTTCTGTTTGATGTCCGACTCCGATTCTGGTTGTTGAGGAAGAGGCGGAGAGACTCTGTTTTAGGTCCGTCTCCGGTGAAAGCTGGATCAGAAGAGGGCGAGTTTGCTTATTTGGCTTTGCCGCCAAAGTATGCTGGCTCGTGATTGGTTGGCTCAAAACAGAGGCGATAACCCCCATACCCCAGAATTCTCAATAAAATGTTTGTATTTGATAGGAATACTTGATAACATATAACTATAAATTATTTGTATTCAGAATAGTTACTTGAAAGCTATAGTTATTTACTAAGGATTATTAAATTAATGCACACCATATAACTGTGTGCCAACTAATGACTATTATTAAATAGAAATAATTACTTGAAATCATGATTATTAATATTAGAAATACTTGAAACCATACAACTTTGAGAAAATTATTAGTATTAGACCGGAATACTCTATATCTGTGCTAAAAAAAACTATAACAACTACAAAGATATAGTAAGTAAATATGTGCAATGAATACAATCCCCTAACCTCGAGGCATAAAATAACCTTTGATATGGAATTAAAATCAATCAATAAAAGAGAGGAGAAAAATATTTCAACAATATTATGTAAAAAACAACTTAAATCATTTACAGAAATTAATAACTGGTATTTTTGAATAGATATTTTCTTGGAATATCTCATTAGAATTGAAAGGGTTAAAGAACATAGAAGACCCCAGAAAAGGAATTGGTTTTTCTGCTTTTCTTATTGTTTTGTTTTTTTAAATTCAAAAGCATGTATAGAATCAATTGATTAAAATCTACTGCAGGAATAAAATATTGGTTTTATTACAAGTTCATCCTCCCTTATAGATCTTAGATCTTAGAATAAATAGGCATAACATCTAATTACTGCTTTTGTTCTTGCCCTGGAGCTCATAAAATTTGCCTATTAAGCAGGCAGAAGCTCACTTACAAACACATTCTTTCTTTGCACTCAGCCAATCACCATCTTTGTCTTGGAGAGATCTTAAATCTCCATGGCAAGCCCACAGGATTGCAGAATTCATAACATCTGAGAAAGAAATAGAAAATTACTGACCCCATTTGAATTAATCAATCACACATAGAATAGTGCATGTATTCGTTTGCTGTTTCATATTTCAGATATCTCCCATGACAATGAATTCCTTCTGACTTGCAAGTGAATTGGCTGCAAACTAAAATAATTATGGAGACAATTATTGGCTGATTGATATCTTAAGCCACTGGCCTTGGCTTTCTCATGTAAGCAGCTAGATCATCTAATCTACATAATGTGTTACTGCATGTAGCTAACTCTTCTTTATATATATATATACATATATAATTAATAATTGGGAAGAGTTTGTTTGTCCTCTATGGACAACCAAAATGATTTTATGCAAAGCTACCAAATGCAATATGCATACTTATTGGTCCCAGGGGAAGTTTTTAACTTAAAAATTATTCTACATGGAGAAAAGAGAACTCTCATCAGGAGGAGGATCTCTAACAATAAATATTAATCAGCAGGGAGCCATCTTGCTGCAAGAGATAATTAATGATAAAGAGTTTAAATTTCCAAACTTTAGAAAAAATTGTCTTGGTGAAATATTTAAATTGAATTTACATTAAAAATAATGTTAATAGATATACATTTATCCAACCCCAAGGTCAATTCTTAAGCAGAGTAAAGCTGGTCTGAATTTAGAGTTTTTCATCTAGACTGGTTGCCTTACCAAGGCTAAAGAAACCAGTCTGCCCTACTATTTATCTATAGCTGGAGGAGTATTAGCACAAGTAAAACATAAATGGTCTTGTCTATGATTTGAACTCTGGTTGCTGAATCCACTTCCTATGACAATAACCAGTATGCTAAGTGTGCCTCTTAAGTTGATAAGTAGTTCTTCAAAGAGGTTTATTATTGCTTAGTTATATATATATATATATATATATATATATATATATATTTTCAAAGTTGAATTTTAAAACAAAAGCACATCATATACTCCAATTAAACTTCAACCATTTACCAATATCTCAGAGGATTGTGAATTGTTTAACAAAATGAAAAATAATCTAAAGGTAGTGTTTTTTTTTGTAAACTTTTTTTTCCCTTTTTTTTCTCTGTAAATATGCAAATTGTTTTGTTGTAGCTCTTAAAACTTAACTGCTTCCCAGTAGACCATGTTGCTGTCATGTTGCACCAAATGAAAAGTACTTACTTTCACACAACTCTGCCTAGGGATGTTTTTTTTTATCTGCTTTCTTCACAACCAACACTTGTTTAGCAGTATATAAATTGTTCTAAATGCAAAAGGTGACCACTGCCCAACCTGCAAATCTCTTATGGCTTGCACATTTATTATTCTGGAGTATACACATTCATCTATCAGTATTCATGTTCCTGAATTAAATTTAACACCTTTTAATGTTAATTTTAGGTTGGGCTTTTTTTTTTACTTACAACAACAAAGGTTATTCACAGAAATGTTCTACTAATTGCCAAACTGTGAGTATAGTTTGTGTAGCAAGTCATGTTGGACATTATGCAATTGGCATAAATATCTATCTCAATAATTGGGAAGAACTTGATAGTCCCAAAATAAACAAATCAGCAGGAAGTAATGTTGCTGAAAGTCATAATTAATTTGTCCAGTTGGACACAAACGGATATAGGGGTTGAGTTAATACAGTTCTAAGTGACAATAATCTATAGGTTGCAGTTTCAATCCTGACCACAGGCAATGATGATATAGATTACTTAACATGGCTTAACACTTGTATCTGGTCATGGTTAGCGGAATGAGAAGTGTCAACCCCGGTGAATGGAATAAAGGATTTGGTTCAAAGTTCGATGAAGGCTCCCAATTATGACAAGAAGGTTCCTGAGTTCAACAAGAAATGCTTCAAGAAACCCAGAGGGCACATCAGCTGAAATGTTGTGTATATAACAAAGACTAGGACAATAGTCCAAAAAAATCCAAATAATTCATAACTAATTGTACAGAATTTAAATTTCTGAACATTAAAAGGGAAAAAAATGGATTGTCTAATAATTCACATTTAATTGAATATTGCAAACTAGGTTTTTGGGTAGTCTTCAAGTTGGATATTTAAAATAACATTAATTGATACTAACAGTCCTTGTTAGCTGTGTGGTGGGTAGGTGCATTCATGCCTTTCCCATTAGTGCAAATGCAGTCTTGTCCAGAATTTTTTTTTGTGTGTGTGTGTGTGGGGGGGGGTCCTATTTAAAATGTAAATACAATGTCAAAAACAATTTCTAACTTTTTGGTATACAGGTACATGATTTATCTTTCTCTTTTTATTTTCAAATGCCAACTTTGATGATGCAACACTCCACTTTGGCCCTTTCTTTGGCTAGAAGAGCAGTTGGAGGTCCCCTCCAATCAATCAGCTGGTTACGTCAAGCTCTAGTACCTATAGGATTGTCCCAACCTTATTGCCCTTGTGCCCTTTTTATATCATCTCTGCGCTAGAATGGATATGATGTTAAACTGCATCACATGGTGTAGTTCCAGTTTGGAACTCTGGGGAGTGTGGAGTACCCCTTCATCACCATTACTCTCAGATCCACTCTGAACTGAAGTGTTAATACCTGTTAGGGTCCCATCTAAGGGTTAAATAGAAAAAAATTAGTTTAAAAAAAAAAATTTGCTCTAATTATTTTTTCTTTTCTAATTTTTAGAATTTTTGCAGTATGGTTTTAAAATGCTAACATTTTTATTTTGTATTCAATTACTTTATTTACTTATTTGTATTAATTTTGTTTTTCATTTTTTTTATTTTTTAGGTAAGTAACAAATTCAAGTCACTGTGAAACTACTGCAGTTTCTTATGCTGGAAAGACATGAAAACCCGTATGGTATTGTTTGTGCATATTTACTTTATATCTTTATATTTTACCACAATGACATTATCAATTTTATCACATTCCTTCAACATAAAACAACCTTATTCTTTCATTAAGGTGTATGTGTGGATATGTAACACATATATATATATATATATATATATATATATACCAACACAAACAATTGATTCAATTATTATTTCATCTTTATTTATTAAAAGACTTCATTAGAAAAATAAATAAAAAATATTAATTGGAGCAGTTTTTTGTGTTGGTTTATCTAACTTTTCATGTTGGATTTTTTCCAAACTGTTGATTCTTTATATATATATAAAGTCACCAGTGCTTGCTAATTGTCAGTTTCTCACCTTCATTAAACCTATCCTAACTTAAATATACATATCTGCTTTATCACTGACATCAAGCACTCTTTATTTTTAAATATAGCAAACTATATCTATCTACCTATCAATATATATATATATATATATATATATATATATAGTTGCTCTATGCATTTTATAGATGTAGAAGATTTCTGCTAAAGTGTTTTACATTTTTGTTTATGTATATTATCCTAACAGCAAAAATAGCTGATGGAAGCAAGATTTTTTGTTAGTGCAATAACCTTAATCTAAACACTAGATCAATTTTCACTCTAATTTGCAATTTGATAATAAGTGTGGGGTCTTCATTCATATTCACCCTGATCATTGTAATTTCTAAGGGAGATAACTATTAAATACTTATAGAGTGGTCTCAGCATGGTAATACATCCTGTGACAATAATTGCTTTGTGTCACTGGTAAAAATGCTTTGTTTCTGAAATTTAAATAGAATGTTAGGAAGGGCAACTGCTGGCATATAATAGTGATGAGACACGAGAAAACTAGTGTAACAAACAGATAAAACATTGTGACACAAAACGAAAGGATGAGAAAATGGAACTTACCTAACCCTCTAACAATGGGCAGGATGTAACACAGTCTCCCATAGATGGCCAAAGGAAGTGCTAAAATTGCTTGGATCCATCAGCATTGCCCCCTTCAGTGGGTGAGGGATGCCTTATGTATCAAACAATGAATCTAATATTCAGCTTTTTAGATGAGGGGCCAGGTACTGCCTGGATGGATAGCCGTCTAAAGTTAAGCTTTTCAATGTCTGGCCAGGACTGAATCAAACTTCATTGTTTCCCACATCCAATTTTGTCTTCTATGTATTATTTAGTATTAAACACTGCAGCATTGAAACTAGACCCCAAAATAAAATTGCATAAATATATGTAAGAAGTGTGCTTATTTTTTACTACTATATATATATATATATATATATATATATATATATATATATAATATACTCACAATGTTATCGTGAAGTAACTTCCTATTTTAAAGATCTTATTTATTTCCGAATCCTTATTTTTACAAAAAATTAAGAACACACATCTCATGGAGTTTTAGTTAAAATTTTATATGGGTACCAGCATTCGGCCCTAGCCACTCAAGCATTGACTGATCTTTCCAGGAACTCTTGTGGAATGGCAGAAATAAATGCTCATATTCATCATTCAAGTTCTTCCAAAGTCATCAGTTTTGTAGAGTAGAATTGCTCCTTCAGTGAACCTAAAGAAAAAAGTCACCGGGTGTTAAATCAGGGCTTATGGTCGGACATGTCTACCCATTCATCTTCCATTCACAAACATCTTTATCAGGCTTTGAATTTTGACACCAAATAATCATTCTGAAAAGATACATAAAAGGATTGAGAAAAACTGTGTTTAAAAAATATATGAAGAGTTTAAAATAGGGAGTTACTTTTCAATCACCTTGTGTATATATATATATATATATATATATATATATATATAATAACAGTTTTACCATGGTGAAAATTTAGACATTTCACTAATACTAATGTCTTAGAAATGCAATTAATTTTTAAAAAATCTGGTTAAAAAGTAATAGAGTGAATCAAATGTTTTTTGTTAATATTTTGTGTAATGTGAGGCACAGTTTTGGCAGCTCTGGATGCTTTTGACAGTGTTTTGAAAGTGATAAACCACAATAGACTCAATAGATGTCAACCTTGATTGATATTCCCCTAGTCCTACTCACTAGATTTGCTTCTATGGATTGGAGCATAGCCTCAGAATCCACAGTTTTAAGCCTACCTGACTTTGACTGATTTTTAAGTGCTTGCAACTTGAGCAAAATTTCTTGAAGTATCTGCGTACTCTTCTATGATCAACTGTTCTATCATATTTTGAAAAAAAAAGTTTTTTAGTTATTTTGGTGACATTATGGCCCAGTTTAAACTTGTAAAGTATAAGTTCCCAAATTAGACTACAGTGCAACTTTCAAATCACAAATGGAATGAGGCCATTCATGTATCAGCGCACCAACTACCATGATAATACCAACCACAGCAGACACTTTCGATATCTTGAACAGCTTCATTAACGTGATATACACACCACAAACTAGCACATTCCAAAATATTGCAAAACTTTTGGTTCACCCAAGAAGAATGAAATACAATTAAAAATAAAATAAATATATAATTTTGATCTTATTCACTTGATTATCTAATTAAAATTTTACTGGCACAAAAAAAAAAGAAAAAGAAAATACAATTACCTGAGATCATGAAGAAGTGTTTGTTTTGGTATCTGATAATATTTGCTTTGCTCCAGTGAATATACTTTAATAATTGCAATTGATTGCTTTAATATTGCTATCTTAATTTAAGTGATAATGAGAAAGAACAGATAGAAAGACAAGCGAAAACCAAGCTCATTCTTCTACTTCCTCTTTTTCTTCTATTATTATTGGCCAGAAATGTGTAACTTTGTGTTTAAAATGAAAACTCTTCTTATGATTATGACAAGAAATATCCAATCAGTTTCATAGCCAATCTACTCATGTTCATTAATGTTGTTTATGAGCTGAGAACTAATAGTTTGATTATAAGGTAAATTTGAACGAGAATAAAAAATTAAGTTAGGATAAAAGAAAGGAAAATAAAACCCAGAAAAACTAAGCAGTTAAAAGAAGAGTTGCTGTTAGAAATAATGTAATGTTTGACTAATGGATAAAGCTATACGGTTGGATTTTAATAGGATCTAAGGAGGCATTAAAGTTGAAGAATGAAATTATAGTTTAATAATCTCAAGTGTGAAGTCGGCATGAAATATTTCGTTTCTGAGTAATGACATCATCTTTCATTATTATGTCTCTCTCTCTTTGGTGAAATGAGTTCTGAAAATCCATTTTTCTGTTTCCATCTTTTGCAGTTCTTAAAAGATAATCATTTTAACTAAAGTTAAGGCATTAACAACATAAGGCTGTTAATCTTTTTTTTCATGTTTTCTCCTACTCTGTTGGTTCGGCTTAGAATAGGCTGACTGCATCCTATGCAGAGGATTAAGCCCCCCCCCCCTTTAAAAAATGGGGGGCCAGAGATATGACAATCAATTGCATCTGGTAGTGAGGTTAGAGATCTGGGCAGTAGTGAAATACAAATTACTCTCAGGTCCACTTAATTTAATACAAATACTAGGCAAAATATTCAGTATCCTGGGTAAAACTGCAACTAGTGTTTAAGGTTAAAATTCTGGAGAAATGGGGAGTGAAGTACCACTTCATTGTCATTACGCCCAGGTCAACTCTGACCTTGAAGCGTAGTACCTGTTATAGTCCCATCTATGGGTTAAATAGGAAAATAAATGAGTTAAAAAAATGTGTTATAAGAAATAGTTTAAAAAAAATTGAATGCCCAACAAGCATGGATAGAACAAAATGTCTTTAGCATGAAATAACCCAACAAGGGTTGACATGCCATAAAATCCAACAAATCAATCAAAATATTCATAAGATTTCAATGATGTGCATGGTGTAGCCACTGGTACCTGGTGCAATTCTTGTTGCATTGTGACATCAGGTTCCAACACTGTTGCAGTTTTGCAGGTTGAGTCAAAACTTGCACAGTCAAGAGACAGTATAACAGAAAGAAAAGAAAAATGACAAGATAGGGCAAACTTTTAAAACACAATTGTGGTGGTGTGTGTGACACCACTGCAAAATGCTTCAAGTGTTGATTTTGCAGCATGGCACCCTTGTATTATTCCACATTCTCTTTCACTTTCAGTCCTTCAGTTCCGAGTTAATGTCATGGCCGTGCATCTAGGTCCCAACAACCACTGTCTTGATCACAGCTAACTCTCACTGGCTCTCATTCTTCCTTTGTTATAGTGTTCTTCATTATTGCTGCATAAAGAGGGTAACTGCCTCTACTATTCATCCTTGCAAACCTGAACCATACAACATCAGATACTCAATTAGCTAATCTCTTTTATCTACTAGTTAGTGCCAAAAAGCCATGTTGAACAAAAAAATATTAAAAATGGATCCCTCTTCATACAAAATTCCAAAATGTTGACCGGTTCATCCATTCTTCTGATTTCAACACATAACCACACATGCTACATATGCTCACCCAAGCATGGGCATGTCCAAATACATATAGATATATATACACACACACCTTGACATAGATATAACTATCTTCATATAGATATACTTATACTTTACACCCACCCACATGGACATAATGCTGATTGATTAGGTTTTCTGGCATGTCAACCCTTGTTGGGTTATTTTATGCTGAAGACATTTTGTTTTATTTGTTCTTGATGGTATTCAAATTTTTTTTTTAAATCAATTTTTTTTTAACATTTTTCTATTTTACCCATACATGGGACCATAACAGGTAATAACACTCCTGGTTAGAGTGGATCTGGGAGTAATGGCAATGAAGTGTACACCACACTCCCCAGAGTTTCAGAATTGGAATTTCACCATGTGATGCAGTTTAACGTCATACCCAGGACATTAAGACCCTCAGCCATTGCTTTCTAGCATATATGATATAAAGGGTTGGAGCTTGTCATACATATTAAGGCTGGAACAATCCTATAGGTACTAGGGCTTGATGTGACCAGCTGATTGATCAAAGAGAGCCTCTCCGACCACATGTCTAGCCTAAATAAGGACCAAAGTGGAGTGTTGCAAGTCATGGACTGGACAGAGTTCTGTCTTTAAGCAATATGGATTGCTATGCATGGCCAACAGATGGCTCCATTAGGGTGGGGTTACTCCTCTGCAGAGGTGCAGTCAGTGTATTCTACAGCCCTAGCCAACAGGGTGGCACACATAGTGTAACAGTTTGTCTACTAGATTTAAAACATTGATAAGACAATGGCTCCATCTCTACTTAACTGTTGAATTTGTTTCTCCACTTTGGATAAAACAACATTACATTGAACAAAATTAAAGAAAATAATGTATATTAGTTGAATGGGGGCAATACTGAGTTAGAGTAGCAACAAATGAAAAGTTACTTGGCACCACCTGGGATGAAATAGAGTAATTCCCTGTTGTTCTACAATTAATAAAGTGTTTCATGATGGATTGCACAGCATGTTCCCTGAGTTGTATTGATGGAGAGCGACTAAATGCCTGGCTTATTGTGTGAAACATGTGATTAACTATTTCCATGCTTTACAATTGTTCAAATACAATCGACTGAAGTTATTCAAATTAACCAAGGTGAAACTTATTTGCTTAGTGGCAAATAGGCTTTGGTGAAAGAAATGTATTCATATTACATTTACTGTTATGTTATTTACATTTCAACCTCGACAGCATATAAGCATAAATCCTACCATGTACTCTTTTGAAACACTCCATTCCTTTCACCACTTCTTGAAAATCTTCATGCAACCCAGTACTAACACTAGGCCAACATTGGTTACTGCCCTTTCTTCATACAAAACCAACCATTCTCCCATTTTTCGGAAGTCATCCACTCTTACCACACAACATTTCACCAACCTCAAGTCCTGATGAAGGTTTGTTCAAAAACTGAAAATTTATGATGTCAACTTCCCCATCAAGAATAAAACTCATCTTTTTGGAATACTTCATGTTTTTCTATTCCTCACATACTGTTGGATTTAATTCCCGATTACATTTACTGTGATTAATTTTAAAAGTGGTTCTTGATGAAAGCTGTAAACTTGGTTTATCAACTGGAGGATTTTAAATATACAGGGAATCTAGGTCTGCAATTGAGGAGGAGAGAACACCTATAAATTATTTGTCTGAATTTTTAGATGATGCTCGATACATGGCTATATTGATAATAAGGGCTAATTTGATAGAGTTCTAAGTGACAATCATCTGTAGATTGCAAGTTCAATCCTGACTACAGGTGAAAATAACATAGTATACTTAATATAGCATAACACTTGTACCCAGTCACAGTTATCAAAATTAGATCAATCTAATCCAATGAATTAAATAGACAGTTTGGTTTGAAGTTCTGTGAAGGCTCCAAAGTTTGACAAGTTTTGGCTTTAGGATGTATGGCCCACGAGAACAAGCAATTGGATCATATAATCTTGAAAAAGAAAGTGATTACAATACCAAAACAAAATTTCAAATGTTATTCTTTCTTATATTAAAATTGAATTTTAAATCTGATCTTGGTTGCCACCTTTTATTTATTTTCCAAACCCAAAGAGATCATTCTGCCGGAACTGTATTATGTTCCTTTATATTTTCATTGGTATACATTATTCATCTTGACTTGACTTGAGCTAAAACCAGAAAAATATGTTGTTTTAAAAATTCATAAAAGAATTCATAAAAGAAATCAATGAAGAACTCTAGGATTTGTTACTTACGAAAGATCACTTAACATAAAAACATTAAAAACTAAATAAGGAGAAATACATACATACATATATATATATATATATATATATATATATATATATATATATATATACATACATTTTTTAGATTCCTGATTTGTAAAATATCTCATCTATAATACGATTTTAAAAATTGTTTGTATTATATTCTGACATCCTTGTCTTCTGCCTTTAATAACCTTTTCTGTATGTTTTTCTCAGACTTTTTTGCATGAAAAAGAACCCTACATTGTTATTGTTGCATATTTTTTACTTCACAAATATAATTTTGTGATTATTGTAGACATTGTAGCAAGCAGCTGTTGTAGTCTGAACTATTTGGTAAGTTTACTTAATTCCAAAGAAAAGCGATTTTTAACTGACCATGTAAAAAGAGAAGATTCTGATCTTTCTTTTAAATTTAATGTTGTCTCTTTTTCTTTAGTTTATGTGGAATGTTTAAGGATACTTTGATTTCTTTTATCCTGTTTTTTTTTCATTTATTTTGTTTATTTATGACACCTTCTCTTATTGATAATGGGGAACCAACATTTTTTTATATAGAATTGTAAGTTTTGGTATGTAATGCAAATATATTTTGGTTAGATTTCAAAGAACAGATTTTATGAGAAACTTACTAAAAGGACACATTAGGCAGCCTTTAAGCTTGATATCAAGTTATATTCTGTCTAAGGAATTGGTTTGTTTAATGGCATATCAAACACTTATTATTGAATGCTAAAATTTGATTCATTTGTAAATGTTTCATTCTAATCATACTCATAATCTCAATGCTCAATTGAATTGTTTGTTTTTTTAAATTTCCCTTTTGTCTATAATCATTTGTACACTGTTATATGTTATCAAGTACAATGATACTTATGAATTTAATTCATTTCCTTGTAACTCAATTTCCTTGTATATCAAATCAATTTTCCCCATTGAAATAAACTGAAATCCATTTCACCCCCCCAAAAAAAAAACACCAAAATCTTTGAATGTTTATCAAATAAGAATAATAGCACTGTATTGTATAAAACCATAATAAAATAGAATGTAATTAATCTAATAACATATGTGCTTTAATGTTTTAATGATTATCTTTTTATAAAGGTAGAACTGAATTACTATCTAATGTAAATATTTGCACACTATTAAGGTTTCAAGTAACTATTCCTGTTTATTAATAACCATTTTCTTGCATGTTGTTATATGGTTTCAAATATTCCACTAATACTAATAACTTGTACACAACTATATAATTTAAAGTAATTAATGATTAATTTCCCTCTTGATGCAAACTTATTTGGTTTTATTTTTAAAAAGTATTCCTATCTATTACTATTGGCTTATCCATTACTATATAATACTGCTAATTAGATTTGGTTTATTTAATGGCATATCAGTCTGCTAAGGGTTATTTAATGTTGAAAATTTAATTTGTAAATGTTTGTTATAATCATAGCTTTATTTTCAAGGTTTCATTGCAATAATTTTAAATGCTACTTTATTTATCAATAATATTTAGTTATATGGTTTCAATTATTTCTATCTAAAATCAATAATTTGCAAGCAATTGTATAGTTTCAATTAACTAAATATGATAATCATGAGTAAACAATTAAAGCTTTAAGTAATACATTTATATAGTATTAACTATTCCTATATAAGTACTAATCATTTTTAAACAAATTTATTTTACCTATAGATGGGACCTAATAGGTACAACAACTCTAATCAGAGTGGGCATAAGAATATTGGAAATGAAAGTGTGATTCCACACTCCTCAACTCTAGAACTATAGCCACACCATCAGATGCAGATTAGTGTCATATCAACACACCTTTAGATGGGAGCATAGAGGGGTCCATGTATTCTAAACCTTACTGATAGGGCTATCTGTTTATAGATTTCATATTATAACTAGTATACATTTTATCACTTATGATTGGATTATTTATGTACATCACTTTTATGAGTTTTATATGGTTACGTTGAATTTGAGAGTTAAGAAAACTGAAGAATCAGTTAATTGAAATTCTTTTGATTAAACAGAAGAAAGTGAAGAGAGAAAAAATTGAATGAAAAGATGAAAAAAATAAAAAGTAACAGGGAAGAGAAAATATTGAAAAACGTGAAAGAGATTCAGTAGTGTAGTTTAGAGGGAAAAAAATCTCATAGACGTCTGTATTTAGCAACTACTAAAAGGACAGCTTAAATATGTTTCACCCTTTAAAAACATGGTAAAAAAAGGTTTTGCCACCTGACCTAAAAATGGTCAGGTGCAAATAACAAAGGAGAAGTTGGTTTTCATATCTGCCCTTAGACACCAAATCTGATTTTTATTTTTCTCTAATATTCAACAGTCAGCATAAGTGTGCCAAGCTAACTGAGTTTTTATTTTTTATTCTAAAATCATTATACTGTCACATAATAGACCTTACATTTATCATTTGAAATGTATATGCAAATGTAACAACTATTATGAGACAGAGATAGTCTTTCAAAACTGATAAATTTTCTTTTTGTTTCTCTTCTGAACAATTCCTTGAAAGGTGATTCTACCAATTAAGAAAAGCAATAAATGGTGTCATTTAGATAACACCATAAAAATAAATTATCAACTTTCAGCATCTAAGATAAAAGGTATCATTACAAGGCAATTTTCTCCTGATGTCTACATTTTTTTGTGATTTAAAAAAATTATGATATGACACAATTAAGATTTTATTCATAAAAGAATGTAAGGTTAATATCTATGCCAAAATAAAGAATTTTCCCCAAAGTGCTAAAATTAATATTGTAACTTCATAGCATAGGAAATGGACTTGACAATCCAAGTTCATATCCTTCATGAATCTGTGTTTCACTTTCATGCTAATGTCCTTGGTAAAGGCACAAATCTCTCGCTTCTCCTTCAAGCTATAAATATTTGAAATATGAAATACTAACATTAGAAAAACTTTTGAGTTTTATAGTAGTTTCTCTTTGTCATATCCAGTGGCATATCTACAGAAAAAAGCGCCAATGGCAAGTACTGGCACCCGTGCCTAAATATGATACCCATATTTTAGATAACTTTACTATCAAATCAGCGCAAAAATTCAATTTAATTTTGTTAACGTTAAATGCCAATTGCACCTTCCTTGCTTAGACTGATGGAAATTGATCTATGATGTGGTCAAAGTCTGTTTTTTCAGTTTCTTCTTTTTCTACACTCAACAGAGAAAAATCACAAAGTCTGACTTGACCCAAAGGTTCTCAAATACAAAAGTATTAGTTTTTACCTTGCTGGAAGGATAAAGACTTTGATCTTTAGCCTTGGTAAGGCAAACAGTCTCGAGGAAAGAAAAAAAGTCTGAATTCAAAATCAGTACTTGTGTGGTTAGCAACACCACCCTATAAAAAAAAACCCTAACTTGTTATGAAATTGTAACACCATCACAAGCATGATGTGGCCTTACACTTGTGAAGGGTGTTGGGCATTTACATTACAAGAGAAATCTTTTAGAAATTATATTGTTTATATCTTAAGGTAATGAAAATAGGCAGTTTCGAAAATTTCCAATTTAGCGATGAAGAGAAAAAAATGTACTAACCAGAGAAAATTTAATGGCTGTAGCTCTAGACATTTTAGATTTAAGTAGTGACAGATGGACAAAAAAGGTGTTTGGTGAATTATAGTAATACTAGCAGAGATACCCCACATTGTTCAGTGACAAAACATAGAAGACAACATTTTTAGATGAAATGCAACTATAATACACAAATGTGTGTTCCTAGGTAGTACGGCTTATTTCTTAATTGCCTATGTTGCAAAAATATAGAAACTAGTATTATTCCTTTCAAACATGGCTTTGGTGTCCTGGATAATGAAATTTAGAAATTAACCTATTTTTTCTATAAAAACAGGAAAATTTTCAATTTTCATTTACATAAGATTTGAATAAAACAACATATGAATCAAAATTTGCATGTTTTTATACTAAAGTTATAAAAACATGAATAAAAATATTTAGAAGTGAGTTGTTTTTTTAAGATTTGCAACATTTATGTAAATTACTTTAACATTATATACAAATACACACACATATATATATCTATATATATATATATATTATATATATATATATATATATGTAGTCTCTCATTGTGTATTGAAAATTTAATTACCCAAATCACAAAAGCAAATTTAGAAGAAAACCTAGGCATTTTCTATTTATTTTAGGCAAAAGCAATTGGCAAATAACCAGGAAAAAGAAAAAGGGAAAATTTTGTTAAATAATCCTGCTATATATTCTAACAATATTTTATGAATAAAGAAATATGAATATGATCTTTAGTGAGGATGTGTAATGGTTATCGTCATTAAAAAATGGGGACAGTAAGAATAGTTCAAATCTATATGAGGCTGGTTGCATTTAAAATAGTGTTAATATCCTTGGGAAAGGTAGGCAGACATCTATTATCCTTGTAGCTAAGGATAAAAAGTTGGGCAGACTGAGCTATTTAACCTTGATTAGGCAAGCGGTCTAGAAGGAAAACTTGAATTCAAACCTATTAAACCCCACTTAAGAAATTGACCATATGTCACATCCTACCTATTTTCACATTTTCATAAGATTTGAATATAGAGCGTTGATATATATATATGACCTATTTTTAAGCCTTTTTCATTACCAAATATATATATATATATATATATATATATATAAAAAAAAAAATAAAAATCCTGTATCATGCAAATATGTAGAATCATTTTTAAAACTTACTCATAAGCATCCAACATAGAGCTGACCATGTAAAAAGTTAATCTGGCTTTGTCCTACCATTTATACGAAAACATGTTTTGTACTTTTTATTGAGGTTTCTGTTTTACTCCATTTTGCCCTAATCCTCAACAGAAATGTTGGCTTCAGTAGATAACTATTGAACCCTTACAACTATTGAACCCAATGACCAACAGAAGTAACACCTGAAATAATATATAAATACCTGCATAAATAACAACCATTCACCAAAAAGAAGGAACAAAGCAAAAATTATGTTGGCTTAAAATAACCCAAGGGTTGACATTCTGTAAAACCCACCAAACAATCCATTTTACCCCAAATCTTTTGGTATTTGATGACCTCAGAGTTGTCAAAAGGTGACTTTGTATAGATTATGTTGAAAAAAAAAATCTGATATTTGTGGTTCATGTAAAATATATTTATAACACCATGAAAATTTTGTTTATACATTTCCCTGTTAGCAAGGTATCAAGTAAACTGATTGTATCCCCTGCAGAAGAGTAAGACATTCTCCCACAAAAGCAGTGCTCTAAACAACATGTGGTGATGAGGCTCCATTTCCGGAGCTTTGAAGTATGTGGAATCCCCATTTTGTTGTATGACCTGGAGTGGTAGGATGTTTTATAATCATATTTATGGGTAAAATAGATCTGTTTGAAAAATATTATTAGTAGATAGGAATACTTGAAACTATATGACTGTGTGCAAATTATTTGTATTTAGAACAGTTACTTGAAGCCATATATTTGCTTGAAATAGTTGAACAGAATACTAGAAACCATATAACTGTGTGCAAACCAATGATTATTATTAAATAGGAATAGTTACTTGAAACCATATAATAGTTTTTAAAAAAAGGCCAGACTTTAGGATTAGAAAGGGTTGACATACCATAAAATCAAGCAACATCTTAAACAAAACATATTTCTCTACTCAGCATTGTTCTAATTGATTTTTATTCTAATGAGTGACTGTGAGGCTTTTGTCTTATCTGAAAACACCAAAGCAGAATATGAAAGTGTCAGAATTCTTGTCTATTCAAGTTTTGGACAAGAAAAATAATCTTATGCCCAGGGCTTTTAGAATCTTCTTAAGCTAAAGGAAATGGATCTAATCACACTTTCTTGGTTTTCATGGATACTTGCATGGATAATTCTTACCTGGAAGGTAGTTAAAAAAAAAGGAAAAGAAAAGTTCTCTGCTTCCAACAATCAGACATTAATCTAGCACATATCAATTTACTTCCCCGGATTTAATCAATGCTTCACAACAAAAGGATATATTTCAATATTTTGGTGTAGATATTCTGGCACAAGTCTTGGATATTATAATTATTTTTTCAGTTAACCTCGGTTATACAGGAGTGTTGTGATAGAAAGTGGTTGATTGATGTGTATCAGTGGCATACTTTTTTTTTAGTAAAAAGAATTAATGATGTATGTGTTCATGTTAAATAAAAAAAACTAATTAACTCCTGTTTGGAGGTGTCCTACTCTTGGATCAAATTAACTTTAAAGATTAACAAGGGAATGAAAACTGCAAAGGAAAGAGCCAGAAAGTAAATAAAGAAATGAAGAAAAATGAATGAAAAAAGAATGGAAGGAAAACTGGAAAAGAAGAAGAAGAAGAAAAAAGAAAACATTTTAAAAGTAACGTGAATGAAGAAGGGAAAAATGTGAAAGAAATCCCTAGAAAGGAAAGAAAAATAGATGAAAAAAGAATGAAAGGAAACCGAGGAAGAGACACAAAGAAAGCAAAGAAAAAAAATTGTGAATTTTGTCCTTGTTTTACTTGCTCTTTAGACAGAGGCCAAAATGACAGTTTTAGAGAAAGAAAGAGAAAGTTACCCATATGTACAGAACAACTTATGCATAAGCAATAGCAATATTAAGGACTCACATGCATGCAGACAGGTCATATTGCAAATGATTGCTTACACAAAAACATGAAAGGCAGTTCCTCCTTTTTGCTTCAGGTGAGTGAAAATCATCACAGTGTGCACAGCTGAGCAACTTGAAATGATGATGTCCAGATGTGTTGACTGCAACTGAGATAAATCAATGCCAATTTGGAAAAGAAGGAAGTAATTCAGAACATAATCTTAACACTTTTTGAATGAAATATTTGTTTTGTAAAACATAGGATTTTACAAGCACAGCATCCTCCATACTCATGAAAATTGAAATTTGAGAAAATAGGTTACTAATTAGGACTGAGCCTATTCTAGTAGTGACCACCTCAAATGGGATTTAACAGGTTTGAATTCAGTTTTCCTTCTCCCTGCCTAACCAAGGTTATAGAGCCCAGTCTGCCCTACTATAATACACCTAGCTGGAGAGAGAATATTTGGATTCATATCTTTCCCAAGGGTATTAGTGCTATGTGAACTGTAGGTTCATCCAGGATTTAAACTCAGGTCAACAAGTCCATTTCCTACAACTCTAACCATTACACCACATATCTCCAACTAGCTGAAAACCAACTGCATACAAAAGTGGAGCTTCACATCTTATCAAAGAAGTAATTTTGGAGATGCTTCTACCAATGGAAAACTCAGTGGAATAAGTGTGTTGGATGCCAAGGAGACTGTTTTAAGGTCAATTAATGTCTCATTCATTGTTCATGTGTGACTTGGTAAATGCAACATAAGTCTCTATACTTTTTTCACACAGATTGTATTTTATTTCTACTCCACTATGATGAGGATATAATTTTCATGATTCATAATCATTAGCTTGCTTATAAGTAAGCATAGATTTGAGGCCAATTGAATATTAGAAAAAAGATCAAGAAAAATACCAAAATATTCAGTCCGTATCAATAAATATGTAACATGAGAAATATCTAAAATAATAATTATAGAAGTCATTAACTTGAATGTAAAACAATATGTTTTTACAAAAGACTACTAAGTTTTTTTTTTACAGAAAATATTAACTTCATAAGATAATGCACAACAATTTTTGGATTTTTCAGCAGTTATAAGAGGTGCTTGCGGTGTATTTGTTATCATCATAGTAAATGGATACAGCAACCAGAGTTCAAATCCTGGATAAGTCTGTTTGAATTTTAAATTTGACCTTGTGTCTCATCATGCTTGCATGGAAGGGATGGGAAAATACATATATGTTAAGCAGTTCTGTGTACTTTGACATTGTTTGAAATAACACTAATGTGCTCCTTTATCAGTAATAAGGCACTGTTTTATTTTCATTATAACCAGCTATTATCCATGTCTTGACACCTACCCTTACATGTACAAATACTTCATCTAGTACCTGTAAATCTGTTGTGCATCTTTGAAATTCCTAGTGACTCTGACTGTATACAAGAGTTGACTTTGTATCTGAAATTCTTTTCCTAACAAATCTACAAAATATGTTAAAATATAAAAAAATCTTTTTTTTTTTAATTAGTTTTACTTTCAATTCTTTTTGAATTGAACCATTGATTATCATTCTTGATCATTAATAAACACTGCCTGTAAAGTCCAAGATCAAACTTGACTCACTTAAACAAATACCCCCCTCCCTCAAAAAAAAAAGGGGGGGAAAGGTTTCTTTTGTATGAACCTCAATCAATGATCTAATAAACATGATATTGTCTCAAAGCAAATATATCCATATGTAGGCTGAAAAGGCATTGATTTATTTGTTGATTCTTTTATCCAGTTAGATTTTTAATAAATTGCACAGTCTGATACCAAATAATTTGCTTTTATTGTCATTCACATATTCTCTGAACCGTGGAATATTTCAACATACGAAACCAATGAGAATATGAACAACAGTGAAATGTATAACATGCAAGTACCCCAACAAATCTTCTTTGATTGTTGATATATTAGAATGGTAATAGTTTTATATGTATTGCCTTCTTTTTTTTTTCTTTTTTTTTTACTTCCTTTCTTTTTCTTTTTTAAAGTTGAAATCATTGCCAACCAACAAATGGATTAATATTCACCGAAAGATGTCTGTAGGCACTCAGACATGAAATTTACCAGCTCTTGTACATAATCTGTACATTACAACAATGTCTAAATGAGCATGTATAATCTATGTTCCAAATTACATTTCTAATTTTGTTGATCACTGCTCAATGTGATGAAGAAGAAGAAAAAAAGAAATTAAATGCAATCCTTCTGCCATAGGTTCTGCTCTGTGAAGTGTGGAACCATCAAAGACTTTATGTAGCTTTGCATTGCTAAGTCCCTCATAAACACTGCATGTTATTAACACCATTCATTATATTGAAAAAGTTTTTGTTTGCTTCTCTTTTCCGATACAAGCAAGAACTTATGAATAATAAATTCTTCCATAAAACCAAGTTATGCATTTTAATTTCTAATGTTATTCCCTGTCTTCTGTTTGAGTAGGTAATTACATCATTTTCGATGAAAATTTTATTTTGTATCTGTACAGCAAGCAGTCCATAATAATAGTCTACTTTTCATAATGCATTGTTATTTTTGATAGTTGATGATAATGGGGTGTATTTTGCATGCTAAGCAGATATCTCAGCACAAAAGCAGTCTTGAATTTGTTTGACTATGAGAAATGAAACCATTGTCTGTTCTCAGACGTGGTTACACACTATTACATCTTTGAGTTGGCAGATATGCCATGAGAATCTGGTAATTCATTTTGTTACAAAACGAGGGAAATAAATAGTAGCCAAATACTTGATTTATGTGTTCCATATGGTAATGCAAAGTAATGTAAAATGACTGGAGTTGTCGGAAAATTCGGGACAATTTGCAGAGACTCGTACTCTTCTACAATTCCACGAGGAAATGGTTGTAAAGAAGGTGGAATAATGCCACTTGTTTATTCGTGAATATATGCCACACACTTGTTTGTCTCTTGTTGTAAATTGCAATATGTTCTTCAGCTTGAGCACACCCTATCTTCATTGAGAGATCATAAAACTTGCAACTTTATCCATCAGTCTTGCCCAATGATATACACCCTTATTGTGCTACTGCCCATCATATTAAGTGCTTCCCTAGGCACAAGCTGTATGAAATAAGGAAGCATGAAGACTGGCTTTAAAATAGCTATATTATAATAACTAGTGGAATCTTTCTGAAACTGTGGGTTCACTAAATCTGTGGCTTATATAAAAAATTATGAGCATCCTTTTTATTTATTCATTTATTTATTCATTTTTTTGTTTCAGTTTATATTAGAATATCACGCAAGTCTCTTAGCTTTGCAAAGATCTAAGTTGTATCTTGATTTTATGTTCATTACATATTATATGTGATAGCACATAAACAAATATCTTCCAGTTATCTTGTATGAAATGTGGACATTTTTTTTTGTCCTGTGCCTCACGAATATAAATCATGCATCAGGAGTTTGTTTTCTAAAAAGCTTTCTAAATTGGAAATTTTACTGTTGCTTTTATCATTGTTTAATGTGAAAACAGGTATTTCCGGAGGAGGTCTTCTACACTGGCAACTATTCTTGAAGCTTTTATATTTTGGTAAACTTTTAACAGTGGAGCGGATTCCTGGTTTTTCTTAGGATTCAGTTGAGTTCTGTTGGGAGAGATATTTATTTTAAGAAACAGGCTTAATTAATCAAATTATTTAGAAAATCAGAAATTAGGCTAATTACAAAAAAAAAATTCTAATAATTGCCTTAAAGAAAAAATTATTTTATGGATTAAAAAATATCAGCATATCTGCATTTATGGAATATTTTGTTAAGATAAAACTCCCAACATAAACAATAATTTACCATCCTTGACAATCAGTGGTTCATAGATACTAAATTGGAATTAGGGGAAACCCTATGGTGTAGTGAATAACATACTGGAGTGGTACATTGTAGTAAGTGAGTTTAAACTCCAGTTGATCTACTACATTCACTTTTGGAGTAATACTCTTGGGAAATGTATGAACCCTCTCATCCTCCATCTATGGATGAAATAGTACAACTACTGTTCTTCTACAAGAATGGCTTTGGTATCAAATAACCTACAAAGGTTAATGTGCCATTAAAAACAAAATAAGATGAACTTAGTCTGGCTCAAGGCCAAGATTATTAGGTACCCTTTAAAGTATGATAGAAAGCTCTCTATCAGGCATTAAAGAGGCTTATGTTTATATCCTAGATTTATTTGACATCATTTAAGATACGTTAAGTTTTTCAACAAAAAATAATGTATTAAAAATCTGAATGGGAGTAGTTCCATCTTATCTGAGGTAGATATGTTGCAAGAGCCACCCATGGATAAGGTAGACTTATCTTTTCTCCTCATCAGTAAAATTCTATTTATGAAATTTGGCTGAGTTTTAAAAATTGACAGTAAGATATGATAATCAGAGACATGATATATTTACTAAGATTGGCTTTGTACATACACACATGCATCCCATCATGGTGTAATGCTTAGCAAGCTAGTCTCACAGATCCATTACTCCTGAATAGTGAGTTTGATCCTCACTGGATGCCCATACTTGTGAGCTTATCACATCCTACCATAATAAATGGGTTGTATAAATACCTATGTGCCTACCACGTACAGATATATATAGTTCAAATCCTGGAACTAGGCATTTCACATAGCACTAATACCCTTGAAAAAGATATGTATCCAACTATTCTCCCTCATTTCTTGCTTAGATAGTTTTCATCTATGTGACATTAATGTTTTCAGAAAGGTATAGAGCTGCACAAGAAAGCTGCAAGTGATCTTAAACAAACCATGGAAACACCCCACAAGGAAGCAGCTTGATGGCCACTTGCCCCCTATCACACAAACTACCTGAGTGAGACAAACAAGACATGCTGGACAAGCAAGGATGTATTTCTATATGCGACATCCTTCTATGGAAACCAGGACATAAACACACCAGCAAAGACCTACATTGACCAGCTCTGCATGGACTCTGGATGGTGTGCAGAGGACCTTGCAATGATAGGGACGGTTGGTGAGAGATTGCCTTGGATATCAGTGCTACTAGAGCATGATGATGATAGATTAATCTCTTCTATAGATAAATAACAGGACAGTCTCTACTCTCTAGTCATGATTTGCAGTCTATGGTCACTACTAGAATAGGCTCAGGCCTACTTAGTGATCTATTTCAATTAAAAAAAAAAGTTTATACACAATTGGTAAGAAACTAAGAGAGCTAAAGGCCCTCACAAAGGAAAAGACAGTGAAGCTTCAACTGAAGAAGGACTGAATGCTGCTGTATTCCAAACTACTACAGCGGCAGAATATAGTAAATGATATCATTATCATTTACTATATTCTACCGCTGTAGAACATCCTTCTTTATGAAACTTTTTGATGATTTAGTTTTTGTTAGGAAGAGACTTGCTTGAATTTATAAAAAACAAACATAAATATTTATGATTGCATTCAATTCAAATCTTTCTTTATTAACCATGCTTTATCATAATGTGCAGAATTGATCATTCTTTCTCATTAATTATTATTCTATTATAAGGATTATTTCAACACTTTAAATGGCAAACTAAAAAAATCAATGACTTTTTCTCTCTGATACAGCATCAAAATGAAACTCGGGTCAGACAAAATATCTTTAGTACCAGTGTAGAAATATTAAGGACTGGCAGCACCTGTGGAAATACCACAGTATGATAATTATTACAACGTTTGATTTGTTTACTTAAGAGCTATTGCAACATAGTTCAATATTTAAAAGTATAATATTGATATTAATATCTTGTTTTAACTCTCTCTCATCCTTTTTCTTTCTTTCCTTCTTTTCATTATGTTCAATCAAAACAGGTTACCGTTATCGCTCTCATGCGCTAATCCCCTCTATCTTTCCCTTATTTTTTTCTTTCTTTTTATTTTTTTCTGTGTTGCTGACCCTTTTCTTCTCTTTCTCTATAATAAAAATAGAATGGTCCATTATGTAGCTGGGGTGACGTCACTCATAAGAAATTAGAATTTGGCAGATAAGCAAAACCAGATAATCAGGGTTTATATTTTTGTATTTCATCTTGATGATTGGATAGTCTCATTTTTAAGCAGAGGGTGTTGTAAGATGATAACAGTTGTACAATTGTGGAACATGAGTATTAATGTATAGAAGCTGTGACCCCTAAATATTTGGTTAAATATCTTAAGGGTTAAGTGAAAGACTTTCTCAATTACTGGGACTTACAGGATTTTCAATTACCACTGAATGTAAGATAGTTTCTTTCTTGACAAATTTATCTTGACAAGCAAAGATATAAATTCATGGCATTTTTATGATACCCAGAACTTCTTGATGGTTATATAAACTTTTTCACCAACTTCAAATTTAATTCAGTCTTTTATTTATTTATTTATGTGTTTATTTATTTTTTATGCTAACATAATTGAATATTCAGACTGATATCTGAACTCAAATGAAAAAAACAAAAAGAAATATCTTAGATGCTGATTTTCAAGGCTGGTAACTCCTCTGCATTATAAAGATATTTTTTTTATGCTAACATAATTGAATATTTAAACTGATCCATATCTGAACTCAAATGAAAAAAACAAAAACAACAAAAAAGAAATATCTTAGATGCTGATTTTCAAGGCTGGTAACTCCTCTGCATTATAAAGATATGTTTTTTATGTTAACATAATTGAATATTCAAACTGATCCATATCTGAACTCAATGAAAAAAAACAAAAATATTTAGATGCTGATTTTCAAGGCTGGTAACTCCTCTGCATTATAATGATATGTTTAACATAATCTTCCTATTGTGTAACTGTCAATTATAATGTTACAGAACATTTGTATTTACATCAGTCAACAATTTACTTAGACTGATTTATTTATTTTGGTTGTTATATTTGCAATGGAAATATAATGTGTAAGGGTTATCCTCATAGGAAATGAACTTGGTATTGAAAAAATAGGGGACTAATTATCTAACCTTGGCAGTAAGGAGCCAATCAATGCACTACTGTAGATTGGAGTCTTACTTCAGCAGATGTCTGGCTGCAATGCCATTAAGTTTGCAATTCTTGTATTTTATAATATATATTTGTATTTTCATATTGTTTGTTGAATCTGTTTCATCTAAATTTGAATGCCAATCTGAAAATCAGAAAATATAGAGTGTCCAGCAAAAAAGACCATATTGAAAACCTGAGTTCAAATCCTGGATGAGGCTATTTGGATTTTATTTAGCCCTAATACCCTTGAGAAGGTGTGAATCCAACTATTCTTACACCAGCTATGGATAAATAAATAGTATGGTAGACTGGGCTTTTTAACCTTGGGTAGGCAACCAGTCTAGGAGAAGAAAACTCTGAATTCAAACCTATTAAACTCCACTTAAGAAATTGACCTTGTGTCACATCCTACTAGTGTGGGGGTTGGTCAATATAAATTGATATATTCACAATGTTTTGATTGTTGTATCCTCTGGCCTTCTTCAGGTGTCTGTCATATTTGGTAATCTGCTGAGAATTTAAAACTAAAAAACTGTAGCAAAGTGTTCTTATTTTGCTGTCCATGTTTAGAAAATCTCTTGTATCACTTAATTCTTCAGAGTTAATTTCTTTGTTTGTACATCTTTTTCTTTGAACCAGAGTATATGACCTTTTGCACTATCTGACCACAAAGTAACTAGATATGCCCCCCTCTCTGCTTTTATCTACTTGTGCATTGCCCCATAATGTATAATCACCATTACTTTTGCCAGATTTCAACTGAAAAAAGGTTTTAAGCTGTACTATAAATCTGCCTCAGACTGTTTTTAGATAGGCTCTGTCTTCCCTCATCTATGTCTTACTGTCTACTTCCTGAAGGCACTCGTTGTGTAATGTTTATCATCATAGGAAATGGACAAAGCAACCTGAGTTCAATGGATGAGTGGTGACCCTATTGTTAGTGGCTAACGTGTTGAACTGCAACAATATAGTAAGCAAGTTCAAACTCCATTTGTATTATGTTCCTTTTTGGAATAATACTCTTGGGAAAGGTATGAACCCCCTCATCATTTCAGATATGAGTTAGATAGTACAACTACTGTTCTTCTACAAGGATGGCTTTGACATTAAATAATCCATAAAGGTTGACATGCTATTAAAAAAAAACAATCTCCTCCCTGTATATATTTAGACCATTTATCATAGCCAGGTAGAGACACTAAGATTTGAAGTTTAATGTGCCAAAGAAACCAAACCAAATACTATTTAAAATTATTTTTGTAGACACCCTCGGTGTGTTTTTTGTGTGTGTATGTATATATATATATTCAGATTTTAGTTCCTGTTTTAAAATTACTTTCTTTTGTCAGTGCTCAGTAAATTATTACTAGATTTGAAGCTAATTATAAATAATAATATTAAAAAGAAAATCTATTTCAAATAAGTTAAGATAAATCTTTATTCAAAGAATCAAAGAGAGTAAAAACTTTTAACTGCTGATATGGAAGAAGATGCATTTTTGAAACTATAGCATTAAATAACCCTCTAGTTTTAATATGCCAGTAAACATAGAAACAGACTTCAAATCCAGGACAAGGCTATTCGCATTATACTTTTATACCATTACCCCTTGTACCATTGGGAAAGGTATGAATCCAACTATTCTTCCAGCTATGGGTAAAATAGTAGGGTGAACTGGGCTCTTTAACCATCAATTGATAACCAGTCTGAGAAACATGTGTGATTTCAATTCTACAGAAATAAGTGCACCCCTGAAAGGATAAATCCACTTCTTCCCAAGTTAAAGGTACATAGGTTTGGTTTAATGGCATATCAACACCTTATGGGATATCTAATGTCAAAATTTGATTCATTTGCAAATGTTTGATTTAGATGAAAATTTTAACCCATAAATTGAGAAAAAACACAATTTTCATTGACTTAAAAATTGATGAAATCACAACCACCAGGTAATTAGATACATTTAATCAATACTTTTACTTTGGCCTGTCAAAGAGGGCCCCCTCTGATCAATCGACTGATTACATCAAGCCCTTGCACCTATATTATTGTCCTAACCCTATTGCCTTTAGGGCAAGTCCCAACCCTTTTTATCATACATGTGCTAGAAGGTTGTGGCTGAGGGTCTTGGTGTCCTGAGTATGCCGTTAAACTCTATCTGCTGGGGAAGTTCCAGTTCTGGAACTCTGGGGAATGTGGAGTACCGCTTTATCACAAGCTTGAATCTGACCCAGAGTGGTTGTACCTATTAGGGTCCTATCTTTGGGTTAAATAGAAAAATATGAGTTTTGAAAAAATGTGTTTAAAAAAAATGGAATACCCATCAAGAATGAATAAAACATAACATCTTCAGCATAAAATAACCCAACAAGGGTTGACATGCCATAAAATTCAACCAAACAACACTTTTACCTATTCAGCCATAGTCCTTGCTGGTAATAACTTGTAGTTTTAACAATAATGTTGCTTATATTACTTTCCTTTGAACAAAAGCATATGACTGTTTACACTATAACCCAGGACTAAATAATGAGTTTGCTTTGAAATTAACAAGTCATCAACAATTTTGGATAAAATTGAACTTGATTTATATTTAGTTCAAATGATTTTTTAAAGTAGTTTCAGATTTAATAGATTCTATGAGTCAATTTCATTGACATTTACTGTATTTGTGATTGCATTCTATAGTTAAGGACACTAAGTAGCTATTTAGTATAAAAGCAAGTCTGCCGAGAGGAGACTGACAAGAAATATGGCTCAATGAAAACTTGAGAAGTCATTGGTGTGTAGCTTGTTGGGTCAACCAAAACACTAGCGCTTGTTCTAAGGTATCATCCTGTGTTTAATTTGGCCACTCATTCTGAATGGAGTACCAATCAGCCGTGTGGAAGCAGTGGACTACAAAATCAGCACCAATGAACAAAGGTCATCGAGAAGAAAAATGGAACAGTGCGGACAGTAGTAATTATACTCTTCTCTACTGCCAGACTATTTGTAGTGTTATGAAATAAGAGCTAGAATATTTGACACTGACATAGTCCAAATAAAAAAGACAGTGGGTTAAATACATATTTGACTTGGAAGGAATCAAGGCCCCGTGAATAAATTCTATAGGTAACTATTAAATTGGTTTTGAACCCTGTTGATTCTCTTCTAGTTCTTTTTTAAAAGTACAAAGTGACTTAAGTGGGGAAAGTTATACATACAACTATTCTCCCTCTAGCTATGGATAAATAATAGGGCACTTTGTCTCTTTAACCTTGCTATGGCAACTGGGAGGCAAACTAAATTTAATCCAAATGTACTCTGGATAAATAGGGTGCCTGGTCTCTTTAACATTGATATGGCGACTGGTCGGGGAGAATGAAAACTGAATTTAAACCAAATGTACTCTGCTTAAAGATTGATCTTGTGTCACATCCTGTATTGAAAAGTAAGAAGTGGCTTAAGGTATAAGTTTTTTTTACTGTCTGTATATATTTTTTGCGTTTTTGACATGAAAATATAATACAATTCTTGAAACACTGAGTTGCTTGTGGTGTAATGGTTATCACTGTAGAAAATGGGCACAGCGACCAGATTTCAAATTCAGTACAAGGCCGTTAGCATTTTTCACATAGAACTAATACCCTTGGGAAAGGTATCAAACTATTCTCCCTCCAGCTATGAATAAATAGAAGGGTGACTGGGCTCTTTAACCTTGGTATGGCAACTGTTATTGGAGAAGGAAAACTGAATTCAGACCAAATGTTCTCTGCTTAAAAATTGATCTGGTGTCGCATCCTGTATTTAAATGTAAGAAATCACTTAAGGTATAAGATTCTTTTCCCTGTATACATATTTTGTATTTGAGATATGAAAATATAATACAATTTTTGAAATACAGGGATGCTTGTAGTGTTATGGACATGGCAAAAAGAGTTCAAATCCTGGATGAAGCAGTTTGCATCTTCACATAGTTCTAATACCCTTGAGATAAGTATACATCGAACTATTCTCCTTCCAGCTATGGATAAATAGAGGGACTGGGCTCTTTAACCTTAATATGGCATCTTGTCTTGGAGAAAGAAAACTCTAAATTAAAACATTAAATTCTGCTTAAAAATTGGCCTTGTGTCTCATCCTGCCTGGGGTGGTGGGGTTGGGTAAAAAAATACAATTCTTGAAATTCTCTTTTAAATGTATACATATATTTCTAAACAAATTATAATTAAGTTCCCTGTATCCTTAATTTTCCAGACAATCCCTGTTTATCTATACTTCCACAGGCACCAATTATTGACTACAATTATTGCTGCCTCAAGCCTTAATAATAAACCTTGTCTTTCTTTACAAAACTGTATTGTTAGTGTCTAAATAGATTTTAAAAAGTACTTTTTGTTGACACCCTATATGTATGTAAGCTTAAGAATGATCATTTTAGGAAATTGAATTGCTGACCCAAGTTCAAATCTTAGACAAAGCTATTTGCATTTCATTTTATGCAAATGTCCTTGGGAAACATATGAGTAGCACAGCTTGGGGAATATGATCTTTGTGGTAAAGCATCTGGGAGCTGATGGTAGGTGTGGTGCTCCACCACAGCAAAACAATCTCCTTGGTCTAGTGCTACCAAAAGGGGGATAGATCCCTCACTGTTTGGCAGATACTGACAATAGGCCATTCTGCAGACTTTACTACTACTACTTACTGTTCTTCTACAAGGATAGATTTGTCATTAAATAACACTTGATGATTGATATACCATTAAACAAAGAAACCAAACTAAATACAGTATAAAACTACTTTTGTACACACCCTATATATGTGTGTTTGTGTGTATGTAATATATATATATATATATATATATATATATACACATTCACAAACTTTAGTTCCGGTTTTAAGATTACTTTCCTTTGTCAATGCTCGGTAAATTATCACTTGATTTGAATCTGATTATAGATAATAATATTAAAAAGAAAAAATATTTCAAATAAGTTAAAGTAAATCTTTATTTAAAAATATCAAAGAAAAGGAAATACATTTAACTAGGGAGATGTTAGAAGATAAATCTTTGAAACTGTGGAAGATTGGTAAACAGGATATCTATCTTCGGATGGAAAAGAGTTTAGAAAAACAAAAACAAACAAAAAGAACAGATCATGCAAATCAGATCAATTGTGAAAAATTAAGATTCAATGAATCAGATGTTTTTGTTATTCTATAAACCTGATATCAAACTTTGTGATAATAGCAGTTAATTGGATAAGTTTCTTGAATAAAAGTCCCTGTTGGCCAGTTTTGAATAATCTAAATTTGCCATAGGCTCAGGAAATAATTTTGCTGCCAAGATGAAGGTGTTGGGTGAGAAATTACAAGGTTGTATCAAAGTAACTAATTGGAGAATGAAGAAAATTTATCATAGAATTTATAAGGGAAGTCGAGAAAAAGAGGAAGAAAAAAAAATACCTGTTTCATTTTCTGGATGTAGCCATTTAAAAAAGAAAAAAAATTAAAGAACTGATTTGTCAAAGTTTGTATGACTTGAAATTAGAAAAAAATAAATAAAATTTCATTGTTTATTTACTTTTCTTAAAATATCGATATAAATTTTAAATGACAATATAAGAAAGAACAGAAGCTATTTTGTTAACGACACAAAATGTAGTTATATTATTTTCAAACCTTTTTTTATTAGAATGCATTGAGTAAGGAAAAAAACTGCCTTTTTGAACACAATAGGTGTTAATCATGTAAAATCTATTGAAACATTTGTATACATTGAAGAAGAAAGTAGATTGTAATGTTTTAATAATCTTTCAATTCTCAACATACACATAATTGCTTTCTGTATTGTACACTTAACTGAAAATATTACATTTTAAGTAATCTATATGAAATGTGATTTTTTTTCAAGTACAGTACTTTATTTATTTGGATAAAAATATTAAAATTTATATGTGCTTACTTAAAGAAGTCTGTTGTAGACAACGATGACCTCACTCAACATGGAGTGAAACTTGTGAGATATTTTAAGTGGAAAGATGATGCACAGACCTCTGTCCACTGTCTTGGCAGTTGGTCCAGTGGCAGGGGAAAGACTGAGATGACTGGACTGCTGAGCTGCTGCAGGGTGCTGTCTCAGGTAGTATTGAGTCACTTGAGAGGCAAGCCTCCTCGGAAGCCCCAGTGTTTGCATCCTAGTGTCAGGTTGTATTGGGGATTTATGTAAGTACACAAATCCTACTACTATCTGTGTGGATGACCGTTGGCTCCCCTAAAGCTCATCCGCTCTTTGACAGCTCTTGTTTTTTAGTGATGTTGGGTGTCCACACACCCACCTCATCAGACAAGCCAAGGTGTGCTTGATGGGGGAGCCAGTTTAGTTGCCAAAAACCTGACCATAAAACAGGTAGTATTAGTTTATATGGTACTAGTAGCAGGTAAGAAAGAAGACCTGACATAATTCATATGTGAATAAAATTAATATTTCAAAGAAAATAAATGCCTCATAACCTGTTAGGTTGTGAGAGTGACATGCTGAGTAGTGTTTCTTAATAGCCTTATTCAGGGCAATGGGGATAATTTGGCAGTGCTCATCTCCCATACAAACAACATATTTGTATTAACCTCTTATCAAATACTCAAAACGGATTGCTTTTTTTATGTCACCATCTACCCAATCTGTCAGTGAGGCTTAAAATATGCTGATTGTATCCTCTGCAGAGGGGTAATACCCCTTGCTCCCCAAAAATGTGTGGTTTTCAGTATGGTAGTAAACTGCATCTGATGGTGAGGCTTCAGTTTTGGAGTATGTAGTATACTCATTCATGATTATTACTTTCAGTTCCACTCTAACCCAGAGTGGTTGTGCATGTTAGAGTCCTATCTATGGGTCAAATAGATCTTTGAAATAATTTCGTATTAGATAGGAATATCTGATACCATATAACTGTGTGCAAATTGTTTGTAATAAGGACAGTTATTTGAAGCTATAATTGTTTCTTTTTTTTTTTTAGGATGATTAATTACTTGAAACCATATAATTTTGATAAATTAGTAGCATTAGGGTCCAATCTATGGGTCACATAAATCTGTTGAAAAAACCCAGGGTTTACAGTGGATTCACAGGGGACACTAATTTTCTAGAGTCATCTCTGTTTCTTTTTTTTTCCTTTTTTTGTTTAACACTATCTACCCGTGTGTCTTACAAAATTGCATCATGCTACCACGAGATCAACACCCTCAAAGATCATTTACCCCTCCCGTTGAATAACCATCTTTCTCCTCCAGGAGATAGGATTATTTCCTATTCTGCAGCTTTGGGTTCAAGAAAGGGCTAATGTAAGTGAGTGTCAACATTCTCTATGACAGTGAGTTCTGATTTCCTTCTTCCACATACCTGATATGTAACATTTAAGATGGGTGGTTTTTATAAAGCCCTGCTGCATTTAGATAACTGGAGGAAAAAGTGGATTAAGGAATTTCTAAAAGTATTAGTTCAAAGTGAATACGTACTACCCTAACCAGAATTTGAAATCTGATCATCATTTATATTTTCTGTGTTTTTAACTGTTATGTGCACCCCCAAAATAAATATAATGAAAAGATAAATTACAAACATAAATAATTTTGACATTTTGGACTGTTGTCCTCATCTTTATTGTGGTATGTATAAACACAATGTTAAGGCCACTGTAACCTTGGGCTTTGTTTAGGTGTTGTTTTTTTTAATTACCTTAAAATAAATCATTATCAGATGATAACTTTGAATTCAAACGTGGTTTCAGAGTTGAAATCATTACCACTAATTCAAGGTGCTCCAAACAGCATAAATTCCACCAGACTCATACCTTAAAAATAAGTCATCATTATTCAAATGTAGTTTTGGAGCTGAAATCATTACCATCAGTTCAAGGCGCTCAGAATAAATACAGACAAATACAAGAAACATATTTTTATTTTGGCTATATCTTCATTTTAAAATACAAAGAAATATGATTATGTGCAAATGAACTTTAAAGGTATCCATTAAAGAGAGTCAAGCATAGAAAGAGAAAATATTTGGCTTGGATACTGAAAGCATACGCTTGCAGTGACAGTGGCAACAGCAGTCTGAAAGTTGTCCATCGGCTGGGGACCTGTGCCAACTTATCAGGGGATCAGCATTCATGACATCTTCAGTTGTAGAGTAGTTAATGTTATCAACGGTGTGACCTCTGGCAAGCGATCTATTGATCAGCAAACAGTAGGAAAAAGATAGAGGGTTTTCTTGAGGTTGGGTGGGGAAGTTTTAGTTATTCACGGGCGGTCTGACGCTTCATAAATGTAATGGTAGCACCGGTGACCTTCTAGATCATACATTGTCTTGCTAAGAAACTGTTTTGTATCTTTTGTCTGTTCCAATTCTTTTGAGAAAAAAATTGGATTTTTGCTAAGAGTCATTGTGTTTTGTTTTGTTTTTTAAATTGTATTTTTTTTTTTTATTATCTTAAATATGTATATATTTACCAAACCCTCTGCATGAGCAGGATGAGACACAAACTCAATTTTTAAGCAGTTTAACAGGTTTGAATTCAGTGGTTTCCTTCTCTGATTCCCACACCGTGGTTAAAGCACCTAGTTTGCACTAGTATTTACCAAAAGCGCTAGGTGAACTGCAAATAGCCTCGTCCTGGATTTAAACGTGGGTCTTGATGTCCATTTCCTATGATGATACCCATCACACTATGAGAACCTGTTAAATGTATAAGACATAAACTATCATTACTTGTACTAGCATGAATATGCACCTTCTATGCATAAGTATTTAAGTTTTATTGTATTGAAATATATTAGATTATAAAGACTTACAAAATTAAATAAGAATGCATAAAAAAGATTACAATATTTTAATTATATCTTAATTGGTTTCTATATAAAATCATTCATAGGATTGATTTAAATACATTCAATAAAACAATGGTATTAGTGATCAATAATACCAAGTAATTATTTATTAAATACAGTTTTGTTAAAATCAGTATACAAATTAATCACACCATATATTATGTAAACTTTTATTTCTTCGTGATACATAAACATATTGCAGCATTTTAAACACACTAATAACATAAGCTGTTCTGAGGCAAATCTAACTCAGATTTTCATAGAGACATTGTTAATAAATAAGATCTATTCTATTTATTAATGATTTTGAATATAAATTGAATACTCATTGATAAACTTATGCAATTCCTGAGGGTATTGTGAGGTAAGAAGTTATATAGTTTCAGTTACAAACAGACACTGAATCTTCATTATAATAAGATCTTTCTTAATTTCTTAAGCTAATAAATGACAATTTTGAATCTTCTGTATGATCAAATGCAAATTTTTGTGCATGTTTCCATATCAATGCTAACATGAAAAGAATCTATGTCATGTTAAATCATCAATATACATAAAGAACAATATGATCAATGTGCAATGAGTATTATGTGTACTAATATATAATGTTTGTGTTCATGACCCTGTGAAAGGGATGAATCCATCTATTCTCCCTCCATCTGTGGGTAAAATAATAGGGCAGACTAGATTCTTTAGTCTTGGTAAAGAAAAACTCTGAATTCAAAGCAACTGTACTCAACTGAAAAGAATTAACCTTGTGTGTCACATTTTATTTGTGGTTCAGTAAATAAATATATACTAACAAATGGCATTTATCAGAAAAGAAATAAACTTCTAAGATAAGAAATAAAGAAGAAATTGTTTTGTGATGGCTATAATGAAAATAAAAACAAAATCACCCTCACATTGACACAAAAATATTAAAATAGTCTTTATTTTCATATAGTATAAATCAGGTTCTGGTGAAGGGAGGGGGGACTATTTTTAAACCAAAGTCTAAAATCAGTCATTCATGGTCACTTTTTTTCTTTCAGTTTTTGAAATGATTGTAAATTGAAAGTCTTTACCAAGTGCCATTGACTTCATGTCCATGTTGCCCTAACTTAGATATACATGTTCTATCAATAATATAGAGGTTTCATTACTTATATATATTTACTAACCCCTCTGCATGTTTAGGATATGACACAAGGTCAATCTATTAAGCAGAGTTTAACAGGTTTGAATTCAGATTTTTCCTTCTCTTCACTTATAGACATAGCATACTATATTATCATTATTAATTTATTATATATGTATATAATAAGAAATAGGGCTTGGAAATCTGAGGTTATTAGAATTTGTGACTGCACAAGAAATTATTCACTTTGATTTGAATGTTACTGATTATGAGTATAAATTCACTGTATTAAGATGCATGGCATAAGTTCTAAGACTCTATAACTATTAAGATATCACCATCAATACGAGCTCAGGAGGAAGTAAAAGTTTGGTAAGTTTAATTTTAACTAAAATTTCCTTTCTTTATGTCTAATTTGTTCGATACATTTATTCTATTTTATTGCTATTGTTCTATCATTTTAGTTTACAGTGTTATTAAGCATCAACTGTATCAAAGAAAAGAAATTAAGCACAAGAAGACCACAAAAATAAAAACATCAGCTAACATTGAAAACTCTCTATGTTCTTTTCTGAGACTGGTGCAGTTTCTTTTTTATTTCCCAGGTAACATTTTCCCCTTCATCAATCAAGCCTTTTAAAAGACAACTGAAGGATTTTCAAACAAGAAAAAAGTTAATGATATTTTTTGTTTATCAAATGTTAATGTGTAATGTAATGAGTTTTAAAGAAATCTTTTATGAGTGAAATTTCTTAAACTGAAAATTTCTGGTTTTGTGTTATGACGTCTATTTCAAACTACTTACATGAAATTATTGATAAAATTTAAGAAATTTATTTTAAAATTGAAAAAAATCTTTCGACTGAAAAAGTTTCTAACTAAAATGATTGTTGTTATAAAATCAATTTGGATATATCACTAAAGGTTTTTGCTTAATATTATAAAATTATATAAACTATAGCTAATGGAATTTTTTTGTCCTTATATTATTTCAGTCAAATAAAGTGATATATTATAGAAATCTGTTTTTTGTTTTATGATTTTAAAATGAGAGATAGCTACTAATTCGATTATTTTTTAGTATATATATATATATATACATATTTATATAGTATAATTTGAAATTTTATAAAGTTGAAAAATGGTCTTTATATGTCTTATTAAGACATCTAAATTAATTATTTGGCATATATATCCTGTGTGCTTATGTGCACGTATATATATATATATATATATATATATATATATATATATAGTAACTGTACAAAAACACAGAATTTATACATAATTGCATGAATTTAAACAATAACATTTTGAAATTTTTTTATTTATAGTTATTTACTAAACTTTCTTAAAGCCAGAAATCTGGGGAACCCAGTGAGAATTGAACTCATTAACAATGGTTTGATTATCTAGGTCCCTAAACATTACACCACATGATCTTAATTCTTTATAAATTTGCAAGAACTACCAACTCTATTAGTATGACTAGTGTTACCGAACAATGCTATTCTATAGGTCAAATAGATTGTTTTTAAAATGATTAGTATTTAATATGAATACTTGAAACCATATAACTATGCTAAAAAATGATTATTATTATTAAATATGAATAGTTACTATGTATTAAGAATACTTGAAACTATATAAGTACAAGTGTAATCCAAAAACTCAGGCATCCAAAGTTCTGGGGATGCAGAGAAACTGTTCATGCAGTTATTGGCAACACTGTTGAGTTTGTTGTGAATATGCCTCTGTCTACCCCTGTACACATCTTGCTGCCATGCTCAGTCTTGGCTTGGCAGTCATTTCTGATGGAGCTCCTGGTTGACGCTACCACCAAGTGTGAGGTTTGTGAAGTTATTTAGTTTTTGAACACAACACCAATTAATAGAAGTCATACATGGATGTCCAAAGTGCCTGCAAGTAGTGCAAGCAGTTTGTAATGGCAATGAGGTTCAACACTTTCTCAACAACATGGTGGCAAGATGGTATAAGATGGGCATTCAAAAACAGCCACAAACCCTTCAAAAATACATTGACCAAAATGGCGATTATGTAGAAAAATAGATACATGTTGAAATGTAAATATCATTGATAATAAACAATAACTGTTTCTGTGATTTCTAAATATTTTGGAAGACCTTACTTTTGGGATTACTTGTATTTGAAAATGTTGATTTTAGATACAAAAATACTTGATACCATATAACTGTGTGCAAACCAATGATTATTATTATTATTAAATAGGAATAGTATCTAGAAACAGTATTATTGTGTATTCATTATAATTAGTGTATATTATCATTAGTTACTTTAAACCATAAAGTTTCTTAATGCTTCAGTATTAAATAACCCATCAAGTGTTGGTATGCCATAAAACCAACCCACCAATTTTTCTTTCTGAAAACCTAATGAATTTTACTTCTTGTCATCTTTTTACCATGGGAAAATTTTTTAGAATTGACTAATTCTGATTTGCATGTTATCTTTTATTATATATACTAGCAAATATATGCACCCTCCGGGTGCAAGTATTAAGTTTTAATTAGTTTAAATTTAAGTTTAAATTAGAAAGTCTAATAAGAAGGCAGATAAAAAGATATGTAACAGAGTGGGGGTATAATAGAAAAATAGAAATGGAACTTAATCTTCCATCACTCCCGTCTTTCATTGCTGAATTTTACTTATTTAACTATTTAGTTAAATTAGGAAATAAAGAATAAAATGACAGTTATTTTTTCTTGTTAATGGATTTCATTTAAAATTTATTGAAGAGATTTTTGCTTATATTCATTAAAATAAAACCAAACAATTAGAAATCAATAATACTAAGCACATATTTAATAAAATCACATTTTTAATATCAATATGCAAATTAGCCTTCCCATTAACACTGTACACCACTATTTTGTTGTATATATAAATACAATTGCATGTTATTTGTATGTAGATATGGACAACACTAATAAAAAGGTGAAGCAATTTTATTAATAATTGAGGTTTAAATATAAATAAAATAATGGAGAATGTGATGTAAATAACGAAGGGAATTGTGACTTGAGTAGTAATATAGTTTCGGTTACAGACAGAAAAACACACAATCTCCATTATAATAAGATATATGTGTGTGTGTGTGTGTATATATATATATATATATATATATATATATATATATATATAAAAGATCACAAAAAGTGATAAGACAAAATTTTCACTACTAGTTTCATCCTTAGATCATCGCCACGAGAAGATTTCTTGGAAAGAAATTGTTTTTACATAGTTTTCCAAAATGTTTTTAAAGTGTTTGACAAGCCACAAAAAATCGGGTGGAAAAATGTACTGGTAAAATGACTAATCCATTTGTTCAGTGAAAACCATCTTCTGGTTAAATTTGCTAGGATTGTTATTTTATATATACATGATGATTTTTTGAAAGCTGTGTGTGTATATATATATATATATATATATATATATATATATATACTTTGTCTGGCACACATACCTTAGATTACTTATGGTATTTACTGTTTCTAAGTACTGAACAGGCTTATCACTGTATAACATTGGTGAGTTGACTGAAACTGGTGCTTTGAGCATGACTTGACTGTAAGTTATCATAGGAAAAACTTATAGTGAAAGTACTTTGTAAACTTGTTATTAGTTGGTTTATTACTGTAGGATCTACTCGTCAATATTGATCAGAACTAAAAGACATTTTTATTGGGAACCTACGGTAACACTAGTCATACTAATAGAGTTGGTAGATTATATTATGTGAGCTGTGTACTTAATTTGACATATGTTGCAGTCATAAGCAATTAAAAAAATGTGTTGGAAATATTCATCAGTAGACAGAAGTATAATAGCCAAAAAAGCAATTAGCTTATACTTTTCCAACAATTTCCTGTGTATGAGCTTGTACGAAGAAACTTAAAATAGAAACCAAATGATACTTAAGAGACAATTCTATTGCCAAGGATTTTAGAAGTACAAGCATTAAATATAATGAATATCAATGTAAATGTATGGGTAGCATGTTAATTCAATGTAAAGCTTAGGTGTAGATTATTAGGTTGTTCTTCAGTGGTGGTGACTATGTGCAAAAAATAGTCTTTTGTAAATGAAAGTTAGCTATTAATTATGATTGATTGATTTTAATGGCACATGAACCCATCTGGGGTTATTTTATGCCTAGAGATTAGGAAATTGTGTGTATTATCAATTTCTATTTACATTTTTTGTATAGTTTCTTGCACATGGTTATATGAAATAAAGTATTAAATAAATGTATAAAGTATTCTTATCTAATACAAATAATTTTCAAACAGATTTATCTGTCTCTGGATTGGAATTGACCTGGAAGTAACAGCAATTAAGAAGTACTCCCTTGAGATCTGGAACTGGAACCTCACCACCAGATAGTTTAGTACCATATTCAGAACACTCCTTTTGGTGGTTGTACTTGTTAGGGTCCCATCTAAGGGTTAAACAGAAAAAATGAATTTGAAAAAATTGAGTACCCATGAAGAATGAATAAAACAAAATGTCTTGGGCATAAAATGACCAAGCAAGGGTTGACATGCCATAAAATGCAACCAACCAGACAGCCAACTTTGGTGTGTGGTAGGATATTACCCCTCTGCAGGGGATACAATCAGTGTATTCTGAATAATAGTGATGTTATGCTTCCTGTATCTGTTGTAGTTTTCATGGAAAATTTTTTAGAGGTTTTACATACGGAATGTGTCTCATATATTAACTGGTATCTTTGATTATTACAAAGCATTGCTCATGTGCATTTCTGATCTTTATCAATGGGAGAGGGGTTTCATATGATGACTGTACACATGATCAGTCAAATAAATCATTTCCATCACAAAACTTGATGAACATTAAATAATACACAGATCAGAAAATAGGGAAAAAAAAGAAAATGAGGGAGAGAAAAAAAAAGTGAAAATTTATAAATCAAACATTTTAACTTTCTCTAATTATATTCTTTCATTGAATCAATTTTTTTCTGAGTCAGACTTTGAGTAAAACTAATGGGCATCCTACATCAAAACTAAAAATCATTAAAACGTATATGTTATTTGAAAACAGAAAATACAACTTCTAAACATGGTTCAAAATGTTAATTAATTTTTAAAAAAATCTTGCACAAGATATATCTACCTACACAATTGCCTGGCATCAGGTAATTTGAAAATACGCCACAGCTATTTAGATAGGAGGAAATATTTAAATAGTGAGAAAATATTGATAAAAAAATTTGTTTCATCAAATGATTCTTATATATTTCTATTTCAATTCTGTATATTGATCAGCTTTGTGTTGTATGTGGTGTTCTTTTTCCTCCATTAATTTAAGTTTTAAAAAAAACCAAATCTTTGTGGAAAAGCACACACACACACACACACACACACACACACACACACACACACACTTATGTGACTAGTTCCCATCAATTATGACATGATTATTTGCATAAAATTAGCACTTCTATTTTATACAGGTTACAGATAACGGCAATAGTTGTGTTGACAGATTAAAATGCAGGAGCATCAGTTAACTGAAATCCTTTTTAAATAATTTGATTGATAGGAAGAAAAAAAAATTCAAAATCAATAAATGGAATGCATAGGGGCTAAACTGGAAGGAAAGAGAAATTGAAAAACAAAGAAAAATTGAAGTACTAATAGGACCAGTGGATATATCACAGTATGAAATTTAATTATTACATTTGATATGTTTACTTAAGAGTTATTTCATTGTTCGATATATAAAAAGTGTAATAATCTTTGTGTACTTCTCTCCCTTTTTTCTTTTTTCTTTCTGTTGTGAGGTTTTAAGGGGTCAAATAAGAACAAAACGACGGGTAACAAATCTAGAAAAATGTATTAAAAGAGAGATGTGGAAATTACGTCCGACAAACAGAGTTATTGGCATACTCGCATTGGCTTACTGCTAAGCCACAATTATCCCTGTTACTTATAGTAACTTGTCGGTGCATTCCATTAGTCTTATCGGGTGTATCACCTAAAACACTTTCCTTCTTTCTTTATTCTTTCCTTCTTTTCATTATATTCAATTGTAACAGATTAGTGTTATTGCTTTAGTGCACTCTCATCCACTCTCTATTTCCCCCCTACTATTTTTCTTTCTTATTATATTTTTTCTGTGTATCATATCCTTTTTCTTCTCTTTCTTTCTTTATAATAAAAACAGAATTATTTAGCTGAGGTGATGACACTCATAAGAAATAAGAATTCAGCAGATAAGCAACACCAGATAATCAGGATTTACATTTTTGCATTTCATTTTAGATCATTTTTAACCAGAGGGTGTTGCAAGATAACCTGTTTCAATTATACATAATGAAAAAAAAAAAAGAAGGAAACAAAGAAAAAAATGAGTGTAAGAGAGTTAAATCAAGATTACTATTAAACTATTTGCAATAGCTCTTAAGTAAATATATCAAACATTGTAATAATTAAATTATCATGCTGTGCTATATCTACAAGTCCTACTAGTATATATTAATATGCGGTATTTGTAAATAAGAATCTGTATATAAAAGTAAATAGTCATTTTGTATTAAATGTTTCTTATGATGGACTGTGTAACATATAGATCTAAGTATAACTTACATTTAAGGCCTTTTAGACAAAAGCCAACATTGACTGACATCATGAGTAATAAAGTGTCCATGGTGTAATTGCTGTCATCGTAGAAAATTGACACAGAGACACAAGTTCAAATGCTGGACAAAGGCTGGTAGCATTTCACATAGTGCTAACATCTTTGGGAAAGGTATGCATCCAACTATTCTCCTTTCAGTTAGGAGTAAATAGTAGAGCAGACAGGGCTCTTTAACCTTTGTATGGCAATCAATCTAAGAGAATGAAAACTCAAAATTTAGACTTGTTATACTCTGCTTATAAATAGATCCTGTGTCTCATCCTGTGTGGACAGAGAGGTTGGTAAATACATAGATGAGTAATAATTTTGTAGAATGGAAATTCAAATATAATGGAAATGACCAAAAGGAGGAATCCATGGCTTCAAAAATTAATTTATGTTCATAAACAGATTGAGATAGAGAAATAGATAGATATGAACAGATAGATAGATAGATAGATAGATAGATATGAAAAGACTGAGAGAGAGACAGAGAGAGAGAGAGAGAGAGAGAGAACATAGAGAGAGAGAGAGAGAGAGAGAGAGAGAAGAGAGAGAGAGAGAGAGAGATGAACATATTGAGAGATGAACAGATTGAAAGAAAGAGATATAAACCGATTGAGAGAGAGAGGGTGATAGATAGATATGAACAGATTGAGAGAGAGAGAGATAGAACATTGAGAGAGAGAGAGAGAGAGAGAAAGAGATGAACAGACTGAGAGCAAGAGAGAGATAGATATGATTATAATGAGATCTACAGATACAAATAGATTGTGATAGATTAGTTGGTTAAGATAAACGACATGTTTGCATATCTCTATACACATTTGTAAATTTATATTTCTATACACATTTGTAAATTCTTAACCTCCTGATCAAAAAAGCATTTTATTTAATAGATTCTCTTTGTTTTTATCTCTTTGTTTGTCTTTTCCAGTTTCTCTCTTCATTTATATAAACATATTTGTTAAATTTGTTCTCAAATAATTAATTCTTAATTTTAATTTTTGCTATTTTGTACGATTTATTATATTAAAAAAAAATCCGCTTAAATATTTCTTTAGTGATATTTAACAACTGGAAGCATATTGAGGGATTTTCAAAATTACAGCCTTAGAAATTTCAATTTTCTGAGACACACTTTCATATTCCTTCCAATTATTTTGGTATTAATCATTATATGGGCATTTTATCGAAGACAATTGGCTTAGGAAAAAGAAAAGGAAGCATAAAATTCTTGTCTCAGAAAGACGGAATGTGGCTTTCAGCATTTAGATGAAACTTTAAAAAAACTACTCAGGTAAACTGAAGAAATAAGTAAAAATAGTTTCTTGGAGAATAAGGAATAAAATATCAGAAAACGTTTCAGATTGTTGACTAGAGCAGGAACAATTATAACCATTTTCTACTGACATATAATCACTTTATTTTGTAAGCTTGCTTCAAGGCTGCTGCAAAGTATTCTGGGAATAAAACCATTTAAATAAAAATAATTGGCAAGAGATGATTAAGCCCAGGTTCATATTGCAAGGACATTTTTTTTCTTCTTCTTCTTCTTAGGTCACCCTAGAGCCTACTGATTATTTTAGTGGCTTATTCCATTTGGGCATATATGTATATATATATATATATATATATATGCATAATGTTTTTTTTTTATATCATTTCAAACTTCATTTTTTCTTAACTTATCTATTTTAATATTACCTATTTCTTGTGTGTTGTCTCTGTATCTACGTTATCGAACATATTCTTTCTTGAAGAGCACAAAGTCAGTGCACATGTAAATATTTTCATATGCTTCAACTTGTGATTCTCACCAAACCATCAATTATTTTATGGAATTGAATTTTCCCCCAGCATAAATACGCTGAATGAATTTGATCTGTATTATATGAATGAAGAAAACAGTGAGGAAGGAATCAATCTTGATGGATGGTGTGTATACATGAAGTTCACAAGTAAATAGAAACCTCTTCGTATGTGTCATAGATGTTGACATTTAGTTGAATGACTCATTTTCTTGAGTGAGTTGCTTAAAAGAGAAATCAAAAAATATGTTTTATGAAATGGAAAAAATTCCAAGGATCAGTTCTACTCTGAGAATCAAGCTAGTATATATGTATAATACACACACACACTAGTAAGTATATGCACCTTACGGGTGTAAGTATTTAAGTTTTAATGTAATGAAATGAAATATATTAAATTAGATAGACTAACGAAATTAAATAAGAACACATATAAAAAGATTACTTATTTCAATTATATTTTAATTGGTTTCTATATAAAATCATTCATAGGATTCATTTTAATATGTTGGAGAATAAAACAATAATATTAGAGATCAATAACACTAAGAAATTATTTATTAAAGATGGTTTTGTTCAAACCAGTATGCAAATTAACCACACCATTTATTATGTAAACTTTTTTTTCTTAGTGCTATATAAGACACATTTAAAGATTTTAAGCACACTAATAAAATGGGTGGTTTGTGAGGCAAATTTTCATAGTGACATCATTAATAGATAAGATTTATTCTGTTAATACTAATGATTTTGACTGTAGATTAAATAGTCATTGATGAACTTACACAATTCCTGAGGGTATTGTGACATAAGCAGTGATTTAATTTCAGTTACAGACAGACACTGAATCTCTATTATAATATACATATGTGTGTTTGTGGTGGTGGGGTTAAGGAATATATATTTTTTTAAAGTTAGGATGTGGAGTTTATATTAGCAGCACTGTTTTTGTGTGTCATAATACAAATAGATCTGAAGATTGTCCAGTCTCTATATAGAATAAGTTCAGTTATGGGAACTGAATAGCTTGCTCTCAGATTAAAAAGAAAATTCTTTTTGTATATATGCCAAGAGCCAGTTAATAATGGGATGATCTTGTCACTCACACTTTCAATTTGTAATTGTTTTGGCTTCATTTTGTGGCAGTAGATATATTTCTGTGATCTTCTAAAAAAATTATTTTCCTTTCGTAATCTTTTATGAAAAGAGCACGTCTCTACTATAATGATTATTTTGTATGCTACCACAACACATCAAAAACAATATTATTCTGATTTTTGCATGGTTCAATGTCTGAGCGAAGGAAAAAAATTCCAGGTAGAAGTGTTTTAATTTAAAATTCTGATTTTCATCAACACCAAAGCATACAACATCTAAAAAGTATTAGATCACAATAGTCATGTAAATGTTTTGGTGGTTTACACTCTCACAATTTAAAGACAACTTTATAATACACTAAATAATGTAATTAATTAACCATGTAACTAAAATCTGAAAACAATACATATCTTATTAGAAGTGCCTACTCAGTGTCACCTGGGTAGGAGGGGGGAGGCAAAAAAGATTAGTCTCAAAGATTCATTATTACTGAATCATAAGTTTAATCCTCACAGGATGCCCCATTAAAATCCTTATGTAAAAAATACCTTTATTAGATCCAGCCTGGTGGGGTGTCAAAGAAAAAAATGCATGGACACTCTGAAAAGAAAAATGAATGTCTCTTACTTAAAATATTAAATGCAAAAGAAATCCATGTTGTTACTATCTAGATTTTGTTTTTAATTATCTTCACGAAAATACATCAAATTTTCATCATTTTTGCTCAAAAATCAAGATCTTGTGATAGTTAATGTGTATATATATATATATTTACTTTGCTGTTAATTCTTTTATTTTTGTAGTTTCCTCTAGACATATAAACACACAAACTGTCCTTTATATATGTTTAGATATATCATATATATATATATATATATATATATATGAAAAAGATTGATTGATTTTAATGGCATATCAATCCATCTAGGGTTAAGAAATCACATACATTGTGCATTTATATTTACATTTTTTATGTAGTTGTTTAAGCGTCTTTTTACACAGTTATATGATATCAAGTATTCCTATATAATACAAATAATTTGCATACTGTTGTATGGTTTCAAGTATTATCATCTAATATTAATATTCTATACACAATCATATGGCTTCAAGTAAGTATTTCTATTGAATAATGGTCATGTGATTGCACACAGTTGTGTGGATTAAAGTAACTAGTAATAGTGGTTGGCATCCTTCCGTCTACTAAAGACGATGGCGTAGTCCACTTTTTTTTCTATTTTTTTGCAACTGCGTGAGTGGTTGAGTGGTACAATTTTTGAATAGCAATATCTGGAGTCTCTGGTGCAGTGACTGCAAACATTTCGGGTGGCCAGGTTGGATGCCTTCGTTAGGACCGTCAATGCGGTGCAGAGTGGCATCCTCTCTCCTGGCACCCCTCCTGCGGTTGATTGCTCGGAAGCCAAACTGTGTCCCTGGATAGGTGCAAGATGCAATGTCTGCAGACGCGCCAGTCTTGTCAAGCTATGCTGAAGTCACTCTGATTCATGTTCCTGTATAAGGGGACAATGGTAGCGTCCCGCTTGTCCTGGGGGATGTGTCCATGTTCTCAGCAACTGCAGAGTCGTTAGTGTAGAGGTTGAAGCAGTGCTGCACCATGCCTTCAAGATATTTGCTGGTACGCTGTCACTCCCAGTTGCTTTCTTGTCAGTGAGGCAGTCCTCTCCATTTTGTAGTGTAAAACTATGTAACCTGGGCAGGTTTTTATGGAGGATGAGCTGTGGCCCTAGCAGCAGATCCTCCCTCTCCACACAGCCGTTGTGGTCCAAAGGAAAGGTAGGAACCAATGCGGTTTGGCAACGATGGTGCCACAGGAGTTGCTAGGAAGTACTGAGGTTCAGCACCACCCAACTTAGGGACTCCAGCTCCGGATTTGTTTTCGGGGATTACTCCCTTAGCCTTTCCTTGAAATAAGGTAAAGCCGCAAGGCAATGGTGGTTTTGTACGACTTTTCCTTGTCCTAGAGGAGCTGCTGACCAAGGCTAAAGGGTCGCTTCTAACCGGTTTTGTGATTCTTTGAGTTCGAAATTTTAATTTACATGAGTGAAGTTACCGGTGCCTTTTAATTCCCAAGTTATGACTTAGTATATATGACTTAGTATATATACATTTCTTCCATTTCTAAGACCATGCTTCTAACAGTCCTACCTAGCCTCTAAATATATAACATGTCAGGACGGTGGGGGGAGGGGGAGCACATGGTCAGTGTAGAAGGCAGTTTGGGTAAAAGGAACGAGAAGAAAAAAAAAATAGAATGGAAAAAAAGGGAATTAAAAACAGGAATAAGGCAGAAATAAAAGGCAGAAATTACAGTTCGGCCAAACATAATGAGGAATAGAAGAAAGTCTTCCTCATGGCCATTTAAAACTAGTAATAATACTTCTTAGTAAACAATTAAAGCTTAGGTAACTATTCTTAATGCAAATAATTGATGCACAATTATGTTATCAAGTATCTCACCCTTAGATGGGACAATAACAGATACTACTACTACTTCAGTTCAGAGTTGATCTGGGAGTAATGGCAATGAAGGGGTACTCACCAGAGCTCCAAAATCACCATTAGATGAAGTTTTGTGTCATTTCCAGGACACCTAGGATGTCTTATCCCTTTGCTAAGGGGAAAGTCAGTGTATTCCTAGTCCTACCGACAGGGTGGGACATTGAAGAGGAAAAGAAAGAAAAAGATTACCAACTGCCTCATAAAATAACTTTATTTTAAATGGTGAACTTTTTTATCCTTGACCTGAAAGATGTGACACAATGTTAAAATAGAAAACATTGTGGAACATGTATCATACATAGAATTTGATTACATCCTTGAAAAATTCAGATTTATTTTCTCAACGAGGTGTTAGTCAGATAACCTTAATTAATTTGTCTAGGATCAGAATGTAGTACTGTTTATTTTGTGAAAAATTTGAGGGGCTCGACATGTAATGGTTATTGTCATAGAAAAGTAACATGGTAAACTGAGCAAAAATCCTAGACGAGGCTGTTTACATTTCACATTGTGCTAATACTCATAGAAATGTATGAATCCAACTATTCTCCCTTCAGCTAGTAGAGCAGACTGGGCTCTTTAACCTTGGTATGGCAACTGGTCTTGGAGAAGGAAAACTGAATTCAAACCAGTTAAAGTCTGCTTAAAAATTGATCTCATGCCAATCCTGCTCTTCTTTTAAATTAAATTTCAGAATTCATCAAGCAGAATGGTAAAATTCTAAACTGAACTAAAATCTTATAAATAACATTTTTTTTTTCAAGAGTTCAATTCTCTTATATTCATGGTTTTTAGCAACTTTTTTTCCATGATTATTTTAATTCCTATTTTTCTAATCTAATTAGAGTTTATTTTAATCTTATTATAATGTCTGTCTATAACCAAAGGTATTTCACCACTGACATCAGAATTCTCTTAGTTATGTTAGATTCTCAAATAATCATTAACAGTCCACGACACCATTGAGGCCATTTTTTTACACAATGCTTTAATGTTATTTATGGATTAATATAAATTTTTATTACATTAAAACTTAAATACTTATGCTCAAAGAGAACATGTTTCTGTCAGTATGATATAAATTATAAATAGAAGATTCAAATAAAAAATACACTACACATTCTTACACTATAACATGTGTAGCTCAATGTTTATTAATGTGGTATAATGCAGTTCTTTTAAAAAGCATAGTCTTCTCCTCCTGGGTTATTCCATAATATTTTCTCTGCTCAGCTTGGGAAAAAATTATACTGTTAATTTAAATAATTTAATATAGTTTGTTGAAAGACTGTTTTATGAAGCCTGAATATTCATCTATTAAAGAAAAAAGGTTTTGTGTCTTACCTGTTATTAGTTTATTTCTACCAAATAAAACAAATCCTAAGTGACTATACTCTAATTCTATAGTTTTTGCGTTGTTATTCATGGTTAAATATATTCTGTCCAAAAAATAGATTTAATATTCATGCTTAAAACTTTTAAAAAATTAATGAAGGCTAAACACATTTGAAAAAAAAAAAAAGATTACAAATTTCATTTTTTTAAATCCTAATATTTAGCAGATCTTATAAATATAGCATTTCTATGATATATTTTCTTGATTTTGAATGTTTGTTTTTAACTAATCCCAATTTGAAAAATAAAAAATCCTATAAAAAATCAAACTATACAATTGATTACAAATAATAATAATGACATTATACAGTACTTTATTTTTAAACACAATGTCTTCATACTGAAAATCCTTATTTTAGAAATTTCCATGAAGTTAAGTGTAAAGATTTTTCCAAGTTAAATGTAAAAGTGTGCATTTAAGTTTATTTGATCAACCATTTAAAACAAACTAACAAGATACAAGGGTGGAGGAAAAAGTTCCTAGGTCAATGTCATATCTGCTGATTTTTGACCAATGGGATCCAAGCACTGCAATACCAATGAAAGAATTATGTTGACGCAAGGTGGGGGGGACTATATTTAAAAATAAGCCACATTTGGCCACATTCCATGAGGGTATCTTGGTCAGTCTATGAACTTTTCAGCCAACCCTTATATATTCAAAAGAAAAGGACTAAAAAGTATTTTTTGCACAAAAAATAATATATTGCAAAATTTTTTTTATTCAAAAAATATTTTGTGTTATTTGGATGTTTTTGACTCTTTTTCCTCATCTTTTTCATCATCCAGTTGGACACATGGCCCAACAGATGTAAGGGTTGAGTTAATACAGTTCTAAGTGACAATCATCTATAGGTTGTAGATTCAATCCTGGCCAAGGGCGATAATAATGCAGAATACTTCACATAGCTTAACACTTGTACCCAGTCATGGTTGATGGAATGACAATAGTCTACTCCAGTGGATTGAATAATGGGTTTGGTTCAAAGTTCTGGGAAGGCTCCTGAGTTGAACATGAAACACCTGAACAAGGCCGGAGGGCACATCAGCTGAAACATTGTGTATATAACAATATAGATGAGGACAACAGTCTGAAAAATCCAAATAATACAAATTATCAAGCCTCACCTCAAAGATTCAGGCAAATAAAAAATGTTTATTAGAACATTTCTAAACTTTCCTGAATAACAAGATCCGCAAATATCTTGAATTTGGCTTAACTGATCAATCATAAATTTAGACCATCAAGATTTAAGATTGATGTGGCTTGTAGAATAGATAAAAAGTTGTATTTATTGTCTTACAGATCAGAACTGTATAAGAAGCAGAGCTGACTCACAGAGGAACCAATATAAATGGTTAATTAAGGTTCTGTGACTGTCAGGGGGACCCCCAAGTGTGTTTTTTTTTGTGGGGATTTGTCATATCAGTATACTCAAGCTATAAAAAATGACAGCTTTTATACAATAAATGCTTCATTGACAGTCAATATTGTTTGTGATAGTTGGATGTGGGGGGTCAGATTCATATCAGGCATTATTTATTAATCATATATGACCCCAGTTATTTTTAGGGAAATTTAATTTTTTTATTTAAAATAATTTTTTTCAGAGTAACAGACACTTATATCATGGTGGAAAATATTGCTCTGATTTTTATTTTGATGATTAGAAATATAAGAATTATATTTAAAGTTTTGATCCATAATACTAATCAGAGAATTTGAAAAGCATAGTCTAACATAGAAAATGTTTCAAAAAGTGTTCAATAGTTTTAAGTTTGTGTTATTTTAACAAATGAATCTCTGAGTAACTGATATACAACATTTTTGAACTTTGTTTCTTTTTTATATATACTAGCAAAAGTATACACCCCTGCAGGGCCTTGGGCACACATTTTAATGTAATAGAATATCATATTAAATTAGAAAGACTAACAAAATTAAATTAGAACAAATATGAAAATATTACACTTATCTTAATGTTATTTTAACTGATTTCTATATAGAATTATATATAGGATTACTTTTAATGTTTGAGAATAACTTGATAGTATTAGAAATCAGTAACAGCGAATAATAATTTATTAAACCCAGTTTTGTTAAAATCATTATACAAATTATTTCCACCATATACTATGTAAATCTTTATTTCTTAGAGATATGTAATACATATTTCAGGATTTTAAATGCATTAATAATATGGGCAGTTTTGTGGCAAATCTAACTCAGCTAGACCTGTATAGAGACATCATTAATAAATAAGATGCTAATTAAGATTAAATAATGACTATTTTATAATCATTGAGAATATAACTTGAATATCTAAGGAAATTGTGACGTCAGTGGTGATGTAGTTCCAGTAACAGACAGTTATGTAATCTCCATTATAATAACTAGCAAATATATGCACCCTCCGGGTGCAAGTATTTGAATTTTAATGTAATGAAATATGTTAAATTTGAAATACTTTTGAAACTAAATAAAAATCCAAATAAAATGATTTGAAACAGAGTATATCGAAGAATAGAACAATGAAACTAAGTCTTCCATCATTTTCATTTGCTGATTTTCCTAATTTAACTATTTAGTTAAATTAGGAAGTAAAGAATAAAATTACTGTTATTTCTTTATATTAAAGGATTTCTTTTAAGATTTATCCCCGAGTTTTTTGCTCATATTCATTAAGAAAAAACAAACAATTAGAAATCAATAATACCAAGCGATGCAAATTAGCTTTCCTGTTCACACTGTAACCCGCTATTTTGTTGCATATATAAATACAATTGCATGTTATTAGAATGTAGATAAAGTCAAAAGTATTAATTAGGTATAACAATTTTATCAATAACTGAGGTTTAAATAAAAATAAATTCATGGTGAATGTGATGTCAATAACTAAGGGAATTGTGACTTGAGTAGTGATTTAGTTTCGGCTTCAGACAGACAAACACACAATCTCCATTATAATAAGATATATATATATATATATATATATATATAGAGAGAGAGAGAGAGAGAGAGAAAGACTGGCATAAAGCCACAGTAATGGTACCCAATAAATTGTATGCTTATTACACAAACAAATTGGTATGCAAAATGTCTTGCTGACCAATGCACTGTAGCAGACAATAAAAAATCTTGAAGCTTACCTGAATCTAGCTAAGAACAAATATTTTATTGTTTTATCTTTTGAAATCAGATGGTCCAGCCTTGAAAATTAACATTCAGAATCTTGCCTCTACTTGACCACACAATTGGTGACTGTCACAACTCTTCCAAGACTCCAGTTAGATATTGAGGGAGAGTCCTACCACATTTCTAGTGATAAATAACAATGGTAGAACCAGTACTTATATTTTTCTTAGACAATGGTAGAATGGGTATGTTCAGTTTCTTAGAACTTAAGAACCTAATTATAACAGTGGCAAATACACACCTATCATGTCATTGGTTATGAAGATAAATAAGTAAAAAGTACAAATTGGTGATATTTAGCTGAATAATTAATATTGATAAGAGAATTGGAATAACGTTCATATCTACATTTTTTGTGTGTAGTTGTTTCTTAAGTGTTTTGTTTTTTGCACATAGTTCTATTGAATATGAATAATTTTAAACAGATCTATTTGACATATAGATGGGACTTTAGCACTTTGGGTTAAGGATGGACCTGGGAGTAATGACAATGAAGAGGTATGCCACACTCCCCAAGTTTTTAAGGAAATATTTTAAACCATTTGTGGTAGAAAATAAGAAATCCTACTTTTTAGGACATTTATTCTTGAATTCTATATCTATCTGTCTATCCATATATACAGTATTGCCTATAAATAAGAACCCACCTAACAATTTTTGTAAATAAAATGTTTTTTTTAACTAGAAAATACCAGAATTTTATTATTTCTTGAGTAATATTTGTAGAATAAGTTCCAATTACCGTCGAACTGGGAAGACAAGGTGGCATGCGATTGTAACTGAATACAAACTCGAAATGACACTGTGGAGTCCCATATATACCTGGTCACTTGCAGTGGACTGCCAAGTGACCAGGTATATATGGGACTCCACAGTGTCATTTCGAGCTTGTATTCAGTTACAATCGCATGCCACCTTGTCTTCCCAGTTCGACGGTAATTGGAACTTATTCTACAATATTATACAAAACTGATATTATTAGGTATTATTTACTACTAAACTACATAGAAACCCTGTTTACCAATAATATGAATATGTAGTAGTCCAAAAATAAGTAGGCATAATATATGTTTATGCAATTTTACATTGTAGAAGCAATACTCACTATTCTAGTACTCACTTCAATGTACATTTTGTTACAAAGGTGTTCCTATTTTATTTTGATGAAAATTAACTGTTTATTAAGAAAATATTTGGTTGTCATTCCAGATTTTAGGACAAAATTCATTTTTGAATTTTCTTAAGTCATTTTAGATTCTCTTGATTAATTTGAAATGTTGAATTGATTCAACAAAGTTTTGTCATTGTTTTTTTTTTTTTTTAATTTTGAGTTGACCTTGCTAAAGACGCAATTTTAATTAGAAACAAAACACAAAAATGCCCTTCCTACTCATGCATTCTCATGACAATCATTGTTGTTGTTGTTGTTCTTGTCCTTTGCCTTCTGGCAACTTCCCAGAACCTTTTTCCTCCATTCCACTTCATAGTCTTCAAGGCAAAATATTTCCATCTTTTTTTTTGTTTCCTTGCAATCACCCCCCCCTATCTCTTCCCCTTCGGTGTTTGCCTTATGTTACTTTCCCATTGATTTGTACTCCTAATTAATATCCTCCTCCTTCTCATCAAAACCATCTTTAACATTCTTGTTTGATTCCATTTTTCCACTTTTTAATTATCATTTTAATCAGATTTTCCTTCTTCATTACTGGCTTCTGATTCAAATTCTTATCTATCCACCACTCTTAGTTCAAGTTCTTTGTAACTAATTGCCAGAATTTTTAATGTCTATGGCTCGATTAATTCCACTGATTGAAATCTTGGTCTTAAACTAAATTAATTTCCATTCTTTATAATCAGCTTTTGCCGTTCCATCTACCACTTTCTCTTATCTCGCCTTCTCAGTATCTCTTAAATATTCAATGAAATTTTTATTAAATTTGAATATAATTTCTTTTTTTTCACCATCATCATCTTCTGCGGGGTATTGAAAACTTAAAGGAAGAATCTTTGTCATGACAATTTCTCTACTTGCTGCTTTTAGGGTTTTTACTGCTGATAACATTTCTTATATGAATTGCATTTTCACTCTCTTCATAAAGTAGAAAAATCTGCTAAATTAACTGCCAAATTTTTACGAATAAATTTTTATACGTTTCGTTATTAGCATATTTCATAAACTAAGATCTTTGCATCCTTTAACCCTTAGGAGACAAGTAGCCAATATCTGTGCCACTACTTAGAAGTGCATCAGCCCTGTCGGTGGAGTTTACAATAACCTGACTCTACCTCCTGCAGAGGGGTACCCCCCACCCCAAAAAAAAATGTGTCTTAAATATGACACTAAACTACATCCTATGGTGAGGCTTCAGTTCTGGAGATATGAGGAATGTTGAGTAGTCTTTCATTGCCATTATTCCCAGTTCCACTCTGGCCCAGATTGGTTGTACCTGTTAGATTGTTATTCATTGTTCAAATCAATTCTAAGAATTATTCATATTTGATAGGATAGTGGAACAAAACAATTTTTAAATAACTACACCAAAAATGTAATCCAGCTATGAATTACTCAGTCAATAGGGCATCCACCTAAGAACCACAAAGGTTTGATATCAGCCCTCGCCAGCTCAGCACAGCATGGATCAGTGAGGTAAAGTAGGGAACTGATGGTATGTATGGCACTCCATCTTGGAATCAAAAACAATCTCTCTGGTCTAGCACTAGTGGAAAAGGGATTGACTCCCTCACTGTCGGCTTGATGGATATTCCAATTTTTTTATATAAATTTTTTTTTTTAACATTATTTTTTTGAACACATTTCTTTCTTTTTAACACACAGGTATTACTGCTCTGGATCAGTGTGGACCTGGGAGTAATGGTGATGAAGGGGTATTTCACACTTTAAAAAGCTCCAGAATTGGAATCTCACTATACAGTTTAGCATCATACCCAGGACACCCCCATTAGGGAATCCCCATTTCTACATCACTAATGCCTATAAAATATTATAATCTGTTATTTAACAGCCTGTAAAGCTGGGAAATAACAAATTACAACATTTTAGATTTTCAGCTATTTTTCAACCTGGACCCAGTGAGCTGCACTGACTGTTAAAATGGTGGTAACAAACCAAAAAATAAAAAAACTATTTAATGCATGGAAAATGGGTTCTGACTTAATTTAGATTAAACTAAGAGAAAATGATGATGCATTTTGATTTTAGCAACAAGTAAAAAAAATTTTGTAATGTTCCATTAAAATAATGCACCAAGACAAACAAGTATTTTCTTGATTTTTTCATATTTAGATTTTATTTCCTGCTCAGGTTAATGCTAATCTGAGAGATTATTACTGACTAAAAGTAATCACCAAAAGTTTTGAGGTGTGTTCAAAAATCAGTCAGCCCTGTTAGAATATACAGACTGCACCTCTACAGAGGGGTAAGGACCCACCCCCATATAGGACCACCTGCTGGTCATGGATTGCATACCATGATACTTAAGGATGGAACCCTAATGGCTGAGCAGTCCATGACATGCAACACTCCACTTTGGCTCTTACTTAGGCTAGAGAGGCGATTGATCAATCAGCTGGTCATATCAGGCCCTAGCATCTATATGATTGTCCCAACCTTATTGCCCATATAGCAAGCCCCAACACTTTTTTATCATATATGTGATAGAAGGCAGTGGCTGAGGGCCTTAATGTCCAGGGTATGATGTTAAACTCCCAACTATGGAGCTATGGGGAATGTACCATTACTCCCAGGTCCACTCAAGAATAAATAAAACAAAAACATCTTCAGCATAAAATGACCAACAAATGACATGCCATAAATCCAACCAACCAGCTAACCAAAAACTGTTTATTAGAAAGTTTTAATATTAGTACATGTAGACAGCAGTGTAGACATAAGTTTATTATTGAAGTTATTCAGTCTTGTCCATTATTTTAAATCTTAGATTTTAAAATTAATAAAAAAAGAAGACTTGCTGATCATATCTTGTATGATATCTCTAATTTCAGATTATTATTTTATCATTTAAAAAAAAATGTTGAAGTCATAAAAGTTTTTGTCTAAGTTAGGTGGGAAAATCCAAGTACAATAGAGCAAATATCATCTAAAGTCAAATCTGACAGTTTTATGATTAGTTCTAAAATAATTATCAGCTTTGCTTAAAAGGATTAGAAGATGAACAATAAAAATCAGAAAGATAAAAATGAAGGGAAATTGAGTATCATTAATGTTGGATTGTCTGGGGTGGTTTACAGACAGGCACTGGTAACTTTTTATTGCTTTTCTTTTGATTAACCTATTAATATTGACAATTCCAAATTGCTATCAACTGTGAAATAGGTTTAAGTACTAATATAAAGTATACATTCATATAGATAAAAAAGGAACCCAAAAAGGGGATAACAGACAGGATTGAGCTGTTTTTGGCACCACTATTCTGGAGGCTTGCTTTAAGTAAGATTCCCATATTAATCTGACCTTAGGAATCAAGAAAAAGTTTTGTTTTTTTCCTGAAAACTGAGAGGACCTCCAACTCAAAATCTGTATTTTTTAATATAATTTAATACCAACTAACAAAGGTGAAATATGACTTTTTTTAAACTCCACATTCCTCATTTTAGAAGAAATAAAAGAAACTTCCCCAGGTAATCAAAAAGAGGAGTTTTCAAATTTCAGAAAAGGATACACTGGCCTTTCAAAAAATAACATATTTAGCTTGGTAACTATTTTTTCTCAGTCCATCTTCATATCTACCTGACTAGTACTCCGATAGGCATTTTAATATTCTTAAAAATCCCCCTGTGTGTTAATACATACCTACATAATTCCATAACCTATTGGTAAAAAGCTTTATGGTCAAGTCACATAGAAATTACCGATTCTCACTAGATCACCAATGTTAAGCAGCAATGAACCTGTTCAATATTTAGATGGGTTAACATTAAGCAGCAACAGGTATTGTAAGCAACCTAATATCAAAATGACACAATTCATCATTAAATGAGCAAAAAATCTTTGATAAGTCATCAAACAAAATCATCAACCAACCAACTATTGACATAAAATAACCCCAGATTGGTTTACATGCCATTAAAAGCAATAAATCTGTTTCTTTGTACCTTTTTTCTGAAAATAATTTAACTCCTCCAAATCTATTTTGTTATTCCAAGAGAGCTAAAGATCTACTTTATGAAATTGTGTTTTTCAGTTAATCACATAAAACTTTTTTTTCTTGTCTTTACTTTCACTTTGATCCATTTTCAAATGTTATGATTTACTAAAATATCTGATCTCTCATCTATAGGAAACCTGAGTTGATGATAATCATTATCTTTCTCAAACTTTCTCCAGGGAACCACCTTTGATACTGCTTAATATTTCAATATTTAACCATGGAAATGCTAAACAAGTAATGTTTGGTTGTGGAATTAAATTGAATAGAATGTTTAGAGTCCTGTGTTTGTATGTGTGTTTTAGTTGCAATTCTTTTTATACTAAGCAATATCCACACTCATCTTCATTGGCTTCATATTTCAGTCTATTAAGATTTCATTTAAAACTTATAGGAGTTATCTCATGATTATTTATGTATGTCTATATAAATATATACATATTGATTCCTTAAATTCTGAGGTGTTAATTCAAATTTATAACAATATTTATCAAATAAGATGGCCTCAGCTGAATATTATGCTAGTGAGTTATAAATGGATATATATATATATATGAGTGTGTGTGTGTGATCTTTTTTTCTTTTTCCCTTTCCTTTTTTAATATTAAAATATTGACTAAGGCATGCTCAGTTGTTTTCATAGAAAATGGAATTGGTGACTGGATTTCAAATTCTGGACAAGGCCAATTGCATTTCAGTTTGTGCTTATACCCTTGGGGAAGGCATGAATCCATCTCTTCTCCCTCCAACTATGACTGAGCTCAACTGGCCCTTTTAGATATAGATCAAAATAGTAGGGCATATTGGGCACTTGGGGAGGCAACCAGTCTAAGGGAAGGAAAACTCTGAATTCAAACCCCCTTAAAATTGACCTTATGTTGCACTCAGTTCATGATTGAGGGATTGGATAAAAACACAGACACTGACGAGGGCACTCTTCACATAATGGTTATTGTTGTAGGAAATGGAGATTGTTTGCATTTCACTTACTGCTAAAGAAATGGACTCGGCAACTCAAGAACAAATTCTGGATGAGGCTGTTTGCATTTCATATAACACTAATACCCTTGGGAAAGGTATGCATCCAGGTATTCTCCCTCTAGCTATAGGTAAATAGTAGGGCAGACTGGGCTCTTTATCTTTGATTAGGCAAGCAGTTAAGAGAAGGAAAATTTCAAATTCAAACTTGTTAAACTCTGCTTTAAAAATTGACCATGTGTCACATATTATTCAAGCTGAAGGTTAAGTAAATATAAATCTACCTTTTATAGAAATAAACATAATAACTGTAACTGTATATGTTGATTGGGGTGTCACAAATTTGAAAATATTTTTCTGTACCATCTATATACTGTGTGACTCATAGGTATAAACATAGATATTTTCTAATAATAACAATACAGAGTAATTCATTATAAAGAGAATCGACAGAGGGCCTATTGTCGGTATCTGCTGGACCGAGAATTCTATCCCCTTTTCACTAGTGCTATACAAGGGAGATTGTTTTAGCATCTGAGGTGAGGTGTCACACCTACCATCAGCTCCCCACTTTATTGCACAGATCTGAGCTGTGCTACTCTAGTGCTAAGTTGGCAAAGGCCAGTATTGAACCTGGAACCTTGTGGTTACTTAATGGATGCTCTACTGATTGAACTAAAGCAGCCTCTGAACAGATAACTAGAAAAACTATGCTAACCTTTGAGTACATACATAATTGTACTTACATAGATATCTAGGGAAAGAAAGAGAAAATCAGATCTAAGTGCATATAATAGTACATATGCAGGTCATGACTTTTCCCAGAGAAGATGAATCTTTCCAAATTTTTTATTTTTTATTTATCTTATGCACATTTTATCCGATGCAATTTTTTTCCTGTTTGCATTATATTCTTTAGGGACAAAGAAATGAATTTTGTTTTTAATTTCTTTTGAAAGTAGTGCATGAATTTTTTTCCCCCTATCTTTGGCAGATACTTTAAATTTGCTGGGCCTGCGTACCTGAAATAAATATTTTCTCTTCTCGCTGTTTGTAACATACTATCAGGGTAGAATTAATTCTAAGAAGATGAATATATTATTTTTTGCCATTATAATTTCCTTTTGATTCGTGGTCATTGGAATGTTTTTGTCAAACATTTGAAAAATCTTTCCTAATTGCTAAAACTGAATAATTTTAGAAAAAATAAATTAATAAAGTTCCAATGGTTGTGCTATTAAAAGCTTTCTTTTTAATCATCATTATATTTGGGCCGGGTTAGCTCAGTCGGTAGAGCGTTCGGCTAGAAACCACAAGGTTCCTAGTTCGATACCGGTCCTCGCCAACTCAGCGTATGAGTAGCACAGGGATCTGTGCGGTAAAGTAAGAAGCTGATGGTAGGTGTGGCGCTCCACCTCAGATGCAAAAACCCAACCTCCTTGGTCTAGCGCTAGTGAAAAGGGGATAGACTCCCTCGCTGATTGGCTTATACCGACTTTAGGCCACCCCGACGACTTTTTACTTTACTTATATTTGTTTATCAATACATTCATGACTTTAACTTTTAGTTAAAAGTACAGAGGAACTATTTAACCCCCATTCCTTGGCTCATTACTGTTGGGGGGGGTGCATTTCTATTGACATTATGCAATAACAAATCTCACTAAATGTTGTAATGTGTAGCATTGTCTCTCTGTGTGGCAATGTCCCTTGTGTTATGGCCCTTATTTTAGAGTTACATAGTTCCCTTCCTTAGGACCCTTTTTCTGTTCTTCATGGTAACCCACTTTGAGAAAGTAAGGAATGCAAATCAGTTAGTTTCTTTGTTGTCAACAACTTTATTCTTGCCAACAGATTATAGCTAGTAGTCATTCAGTGGTGAGGTTTCAGTTCTGGAGCTCTTGGGTGTATGGAGTTACCCTTTCATTGCTATTACTCTCAAGCTCTTACTAACTCAGAATAGTAGTTGTTATTGTCTCATCTATGAGTCAAATAGATCTGTTTAAAATTATTGTGAACTACATCAATTCATTGACTTTTAACATTGATATTGCAACTAAGTGTGAAGTGTTTACCTGTTTAAAATTATTGTAAAAATATATATTAGTATCATATATGAATAGATACCATGACTGTTAAACTTTCTTTGGTCTTAATAAACCAATAAAGGTTGACATACTGTAAATGTAACCATCATATTCTTGTAGATTTACAATCTTTCCATATTATATATCAATATACCTACTCTTCAACGTGTACTATATTCACATAATTATATCAATATATCTATATTTTGAATTGTACAAAATTCCTATGATTATATCAATATACCTACACTTTGACATGTACTATATTAATATAATAGGACCAATATACCAACACTTCAACATGTACTTATTTTTTAGGAGTAGATCTCAAAGTAATATTGACTATCAAGAAGAGGGCCCCTTTGGTTTGAATTCAGTTTTCCTTCTCCTAGGCTAGTTGCCATACCAAGGTTAAAGAGCCCGGTCTACCCTTCAATTTATCCACAGCTGGAGGGAGAATAGTTGGATTTGTACCTTTCCCAAGGGTGTTAGTGCAATATTCATATAATCATAACAATTTACCTACACTTTGATATATACTATACTTATATAATTATATCAATATACCTACACTTCAACATGTACTATGATAATATATAACAATAGAAACTTATATAGACAAACAATGATTGAAACATTAAGGGAAATTAGATGGAAGCTTGTGATTTTGGCCAAACCACTTTAAGAATAAACAAAACACTCAATCAGCAGAGAGCACTTAAAATATTGACTTGGTTACCCAGCACCATTACTGATGTAGAAGGTAGATAAGAATTTGTACTCTGACGAGTGTCACAATGGAATTGTTATAAACAATGAAAACAAAGAAATCTTTTGTAGAGAGTGCTTTATTGGAAACTTCAAACCATCTCTTGTGTGAGATAGTTTTACTAGTTGCTTTTGAATAACAAAATGAAACCTTAGAAACAAACGTCTCTCTCTCTCTTTCTACTTCAATATTTATACTTCAATCTCTTTTGTAAATCTTGTTCTTTGTGTTGTGAACACCTTTTTTTATATTAGGATTGGAATTGAAAATAAATGAAAAGAAAGAAAAAAAGATGTTTTCACCCAGAATGCTTAGTTACAGTTGTCAAGGGAAATGTTGGGATTTGGATCCTTATTTTTATTTATTCATTTTTTGTATTATTTGGATTCTTCGGACAGTTGTCCTCATCTTTATTATTACATTCACAATGTTTCAGCTGATGTATCCTCTGACCTTCTTCAGGTATTTCTTGTTGAACTCTGGAACTTTCTCTTTGAACTTGGGAGCCTTCATGGAACTTCAAACCAAACTCTTTATTCAATCCACCAGGGTAGACTGTTCTCATTCCATCAACTACGATAAAGTGTTAAATTATGTTAAGTATTTTTATTTATTATCGCCCTTGGCCAAGATTGAACCTGCAACCTCCAGATGTTTGTCACTTAGAACTATATTAAGCCAACCCTTATATCCATTGTATATATAACAATAAGTCAATACCAAATTCTCTGTACTTTCTGGTCTATAGTTTTTATTGAAATACAGGATTGTGTAAGTGTAGTATTCTCCATAGTCAGTATTCCTTGATTCGTTTGACTTATTCATTTTATTTCATGAATTGAAAATTAATCTGGAGTAAAATTTGAGGCTGTGGATAACATTAAAAGAGAAGTTTTGTAGATGCTTCAGCCAGTGTAAAAAAATATCTCTATAAAATTCAAGTAATTTCAATGTATTACAAACTTTTAAAAAATCAAGGCTATATATATGTAAATAAAAATATCTTTAAAAAGATATTTTGTTCATTTATTATTTAAATATTTTTTTCTAATTACTTTCATTATTAGAGTCAGGTATGGTTTGGTTCCTTTGTTTAATGGCATATCAATCTTTATGGGTTATTTAATACCATACCCATCCTCATATCAGAACAGTTGTGGTACTATTTAACACCCAGGTCATTACAGTCAGTTTGTCATTAATTCAAATATATTTTCTTAGAGCAAAATAAATAGTCCCCTTTGTCACTAAATGGGCCTACAGTATATAATAAAATGCTGGTCTGTATTACACTTTGCCTCAATTTAAACACAATATTTTTTATTAAAAACTATAATTATTAGTTGAATTTTTGAAATATTAATGATATTTCTAAAATAAACTGTTGATTTTTCCATTATTTTTAGACATAGTAATGGTCCACCATAATCCTTGGATTTCCTATCTGGAGGTGGGAGGTGGGCTTGGAACCTACCCACTTTGAATAAAGAATATTTTTTAAGTTATACATTTGGTCCTTGTTACTTTGACATTGTTTGTTTCTTGTCGATAAACATTACAAATCTATTTTCAATCCAACCCCATCCATTTCTCCATTCACCCCCTCTTTTTGATTCTTCCATAGATTACCAATGACCAAAAATTTATATTTTTCATTATTTAAAATGCACCATTTTTGTTCGACATGATGACATGCCCATTACATATCTCTGATAACTGATTTTTTTTTTCCATTTTCTCTAACAAAACACCCACCTCCGCCACCGTTCATCATTATTTCTATTTCAGTGGATGATTTTTCAGTGATTTATGACTGAACCCAATTTTTCTCTCCATTTCACTTCTTCTATGTACAAAACATTGCAAATTCTCCATGAATATTTCTCTCTGCTGAAGAGAAAATTTTCTTGCCACAAAAATTCTTCATCGGTTTCTTTTGTGCTTTTGATTTTCTTTTTCCGAGAGACGGTACGCACGGCCAAAAATCTTTCAGTACTTTACTTAACCTAAAAGCCAACCGAGTGTCAAATTTATTGAAGCCTTTTGCATGATAATACATTCTTGACAAATAGAAATTCATTACATTTTTCAAGTGCAGGATTGTTGTTATGTTTCTATTGTCGTCTGTATATGCACTTCTGTCAGATGTAAATGGACTGTGCATAAACACTTAATTTCAATAAACAGCAAAATTCGAATGAAATATTGGTTTGATCACTTATGCTTGAGGTGACCTCGTTTCCTTAATGTATTGCGCAGGCAATGTTAAATCTCAAAGCCAGTGGAGACCAAAATGTTTCTTTCTCACCAGTTGTTTTTTTTGTTTTTTATTACATTGCTTAATTTGTCAATTCATGAGGAACAGATTTTCTATTGTTTTGGTAGAAAATCTGTTCCTCACAGAATCAAGAATAAAATATATTCATATATATATATCTGCAGCTTTAATGAATTTTAAAATAATGTCACTAAACTTTTCTTTTTACTTTATTGAAAGAGTCCCATTCTGCATTAAACCATAAACCTAGTATTTCAGGCTGAGTGTTATTGGCTATACACCATAAGCCCAATAATTCTGACAATGTACTATAACCTATTGGTACTTAGGCTAGAAAGGCAGTCAGAGAGGCATTCAATATCGATCATGTCCTACCCAATATTACCCTTATGGCAAGCCCAACCTGTTTATCATAATACCTTCATCACCAATACCACTCTGAGAAGTATTGTTAGGTTCCATTTATGGTATTATAGAACAAAAATGAAAAATGTTTAAACATCAATAATGAATAAGACAAAACATCTCCAGCATGAAATGATTTGCCATTAAAATTGTCTTGGGTAAGCTATTGTACCTATGAGAATGGCCAAAACTATGTGAATGAATGAATAGGAGAAGATAATCATTTAACAAAAATACTATTCATCTAAACAACTAACAATTGAAAAATATCAAGATTAAATCTTTATTTGAATTTAAATGAAGACAGCTGAGCAAATTATATGATAAGGTCTAGACTGCTGTTGAGATGAGTCAATGCCAAACTATAAAAAAATTAGGTACCTAGTCTTGATATTTTTTCAGTAGCAGATTTAGATGAAACACAGGATGGTGCAAGTGCAGTACTCTCTCTCTATACACACACACACACACACACACACACACACACACACACTGGAACTCATTAAAAATTTTTCTTGTTTTTTAAACTGAAAATTTTCTGGAAAAAAAAAAAAGGATTTGAATATGTGGAGGACATTAATAGAAATATGAGGGTGAATGTTAAATATAATAAAGAGGCATTTCAGATGTGCTTTGACCAGTTAGAATATAAACCAAAAGTAGTTTTAGTAAATGTTTTGAACAGTGAAGTTTTGTTGATATGTATATGTATGTATATATACATATATATACTAGCAACAGAAAACACCCTCCGAGCGTCATAGAAATTAATTTTTGAAAGACATTGCCTGAGAGGTTGGGAGTTAAAAATTCAATGTCAGAGGATTTGTATCATAAGTAAGACAAATCCTCATACTTATTAAAGGAGCAAAAAAACCAAAAAAACAATTTTAAATGAAAACTGAGCCCCGTCCCTCTCAAATAAAATGTTGCGTGCATGTAATAATCAAACAATTATTTTGAATATTCTCCACATCAATTTTCCACAAAATCGTAGGTATTTATTATTTGTAAACTTTTTAGTTAACTTCTTGTTACTGTAAAAAAAAAAAAAAAGACGAGAGTAAAAAGAATTTTTAAAATTGCTTACTCAATTTTGGGTGTATATAGCATAAGAATATTGTGACATAGAGTATGACATAGTTTTTGTTACAGACAGAAATACAACAATCTCCATTATTAATATAATATATATATGTGTGTGTGTGTGTGTGTATATATATATATATATATATATATATATATATATATATATAAAGTAAGTCGGGGCGGCCGGTGTCAGCCAATCAGCTAGGGAGTCTATCCCCTTTTCACTACTAGACCAAGGAGATTATTTAAGCATCTGAGGTGGAGCCACACCACCATCAGCTCCTTACTTTACCGCACAGATTCCTGTGCTACTCATATGCTGAGTTGGCGAGGGCCAGTATCAAACTTGAAACCTTGTGGTTTCAAGCCGAACGCTCTACCAACTGAGCTAACCCGGCCCTTATTGTGAATTAGATGAATCTTTTTAAGTGCTTGTTTTTTTGTGAGCTGCCAATAATTTAAAAAATTGTTTGTATTTTATTTCCTTAATAATTGCATAATTGTTTTTATTTTTGCATTTTCTTAATAATTGCATCAATTGTTAATTAATTTAATTTCCGGAATTTAATCAATAACAAGATGAAACTCTATTCCAATATAGATTTTATTAGGATCCACTTCAAGGTAAAAATAAATAAATTTAGAAGAAATATATGCATTTACCCGATGCCTTCATACAAGCAGGGTGTGACACAAGTTTAATTTTAAAGCAGACTTTAATAATTTTGTTTAAAGCTTTCTTTCTCCTAGACTGGTTGCCATACCAAGGTTAAAGAGCCATGTCTCCCCTACCAAGGGATAAAACCCCACAAAAGGTTGTCTTAGGTATGACTAAATTGTATCAGGTGGTGAGACTCTAGTTCTCAAAATTTGGGGAGTGTGTACTCCTTCATTACCATTGTTCTCATGTTCACTCTGACCAGGAGTGGTAGTACCTATTAGGGTATCATCTATGGGCCAGCCTATCAACCCTGTTCATGTCATTTAATGCCGAATCAAGTCATTTTGATAAACAAAGAACCTGTGTTTGTTTAACTCTTTGCCTACTTTAAGCTGCTCACAGTGACTCTTCCACTACTGCGATCCTACTGTAAACTGTTAGCTGTGGTTCTTGCACATGCTACTCAGATTACAATGATAATAGGATTTTATTTAAATAGAATTTCTGTAGTGAACAGATTGTGAACTTTGAAATATTCCATCATAAATGTAAAAAATACCAAGAAAATTTGGTACAGCCATGAGTGAAGTTTGTTAAGCAAAGAGTTAAGTGATCACCCAGTTAAGTATTGAACATTGCTTAACTTCAGTTGTCTGATGGGAACCAGTGCTTTCAGCATGACTTTACCACAATGTGACAACATTCTTTATATTAGATGTCTACAAAAGTTTCCAGTGCTAAACAGTTTTCTAATAGTATATTCAGTACTTACTTTTCAAAAAAGAGAGCTGGTAAATTGTGCACATGGTTGATATTTTAAGTTTATAACCAAATAACGTAAAAAAAAGCTTCTTTCTACATAATATCCTTATTTGTCAATGCCCTTAATTCAGTGCATTCACTTACATCAAATTTCATATCATAAAAATTTTGAGTCAAAATAGGTACTGCCAAAATGTTGACGCGCTTTCATTTTAAAAATGAATTCAAACTAATTAAATTGATTATTTAAGGTCAAATTATTGTCTAATTTGAAAAGTAACATAATGAGCATCAGTAAAAAAAAGTAAATAATATTACATATGTAATTTATTTTTAATACATTTTAAACTATTTTTTTGTTCAATTTTGCTCAAATATATTGTAAACATGGCCGTAAACACTGTCTAAGATGTCGTAAAATACATATTTTAAAAAATAAATTTAACTCCCCCATTAAAAAACAATTACCAAAAATCAGGGAATTATCTGATCTTAATGATATTTTCAGTGTTGATTTATCAATGAATAACTTTTATAATGCATTAGTTATTTTATTTCAAAACTTTCTGATTTAATTAGGTATTTCTGCTACTGTAAATTAATATATAAAATTCATTTAAAAAATAATAAAAATATAAAACGCCTAATTTTAAGTTTCAAATTTCATATTTTTAGATTCTAAAACAAATATTTATTTAATGACTACCTTAGTTTATTATCGTTATCTAATAATTCTTGTAGAAAAACTCTACTGAAAATTTAGCCCTCCCGTTTGAATAGAACAAATATCGATGAATAATTTTTTCCTTTATAATATAGTAGCCAATTAAATAATTATTGAAAAGAGTAAAAACAGATCTCCAAAATTTATTTTTTTAGTTTTTATTTTACATTTTATTTTCTGATTTTTGGTACTTACTTTCTACCAGGATAGCTGCTTTCAATTTTTTTTCTATTCATATCTTCGGACTTTTGTCTTTTTATTTATACTCTAATTAGTTTCAACATTATATAACCCCACTGATATTTTGCAGAGTTAAGTGACCTGAAAAAAATCAAAAAGTTTTGAAATAAAATAACATGCATTATAAAATTCATTCATTGATAAATCAACACTCAAAATTTCATTAAAATCAGATAATTCACTGATTTTGGTATTTTTTTTCAATTGGGGGTGGGTAAATTTATTTTGTAAAATACAGATTTTATGGCAACTTTGGCAGTGCCTACTATATACATATATCTGAGAGTGTGATATATACACATACTCTAATATATTTTGCATATGTCTGTAAGTAAATATTTATCTTAGATATGCTGATTTAAGATAGTCACACATTTTGACCCTTGGGTATTCAAATTAGCTAATTTAAAAATTGGGTTACATGACCTGCAGATGGGATCCAGTGAATTATTTGTTGATAGTTCATTCACTCTAAATTTAAAAAAAAAATCATTAGCAAGAACATTCTGGACTATTTTTCTTTCTTATCTTTTTTTTTTCTTTTTGTTTGTTTATATATTGCTAGCAGCAATACTATATCTTGTTATCCAAAAGAATAATCAGCAGGAGGTTTTCAAATTTATGAGTCAGTAATTTCTTGGTTCATCTTGTTTCATTACACACACACACAGTTTATATAGACTCTTAAATTTATCCCAGAGTGTAGTGGAAGTTTCCACTATATAGGTTAAAACTAAGTGACAACTCCAGAACAGCTCTATTACTTGGAGAGAGGATCCTTCTGCACTACTGCACTAGCCAATTAGAATTTGATGCCGAAGAAATATAACTTCTAAACCAATCATTTTTTTTTGTGTTCAGCCATTGCTGAGATCTACTTTCCTATTATAAAAAGGGTGGAAAAATAATTGTTTCTTATAAAAAGGGTGACAAATTAAAGGTAGATGTCATTTGTGTGCTTAGCCTTCACTTTATCATGTTTCTTATAAAAAGGGTATTTAAGGTAGAATTAGAAATTAGCCTTCACTTTATCATGTTTCTTATAAAAGGGTATTAAATTATGGTAGAAGTTTGGTAGAAGGGTGACATGTGCTTAGCCTTCACTTTAACATGTTTCTTATAAAAAGGTGACAGATTTAAGGTAGAAGTTAGTTTTGTGCTTAGCCTTCACTTTAACATGTTTCTTATAAAAAGGGTGACAGATTTAAGGTAGAAGTTAGTTTTGTGCTTAGCCTTCACTTTAACATGTTTCTTATAAAAAGGGTGACAGATTTAAGGTAGAAGTTAGTTTTGTGCTTAGCCTTCACTTTAACATGTTTCTTATAAAAAGGGTGACAAATTAAAGGTAGAAGTCAGTTATGGGCTTAGACTTTAGATTAACATTTGTTACAGAAGTTTGCAAAATTGTCTTTTAGTATTCCGCATTCTTTTAGTATTACTTGGGTGAAGAGAGGAGATATGTTGTAAGAACATGGCTGTAAATTGATAATAAGAAATTTGTGAATCAGATTGGCTAATTTTAAGATACAAAATTTCAGAAAAATTGAAGTGCAAAATTTTAACAAATTTTTGCAAAATGTTGTAGCTTCGGTTCTGAGCAAATATCAAACTATCTATGTTCAATATATGTGAAATAATAATAGAAAAAAAAAATTGTCATAGATGAAGTGCCACATCAGGATATTGATCTTGCTATGAAAAAATCAGAAATTATCAATAACTTAAAATTGGTTGACTTTAAGACTTTTTTGATAGCATTTCTGGATTTCATGGGCAAGAATGCTTTTATAAACCAATTTTTAGGAGTAGGAAAGTCTAGAACTTATTTTACAGGCAAAAAGTCGCCATTTTTCGCCAACCCCACCAAATTTGGAGAGTTAAAAATCGAATTTTTACCAATTTTGGAATTGAAAGATAAAATTTTGGGGATCATCTAATTTTAACATAGTCCGCCCCTGGAAAAAAAATTCAGAAAAATTGATGGGGGTGGGTGACAATTTCACTTTTTTCTGGATGATTTGACATGGAATTACCCATATATATGTATATTATAAACCCCTCAGAATGAATAGGGTGTAACACATGGTCAATTTCATACGCAGAGTTTAACAGGTTTGAATTTAGAGTTTTCCTTCTCCTAGACTGGTTGCCTAACCAAGATTAAAGAGCTCAGTTCTCCCTACTATTTACTCATAGTTGGAGGGAGAATAGTTGGATAGATACCTTTCCCAAGGATATTACCACTAAGGAAATGCACACAGCCTTATCTAGATGTTAGATTCATCTCACCGTGTCCATTTGCTATGACAATAACCATTACATCACACGCCTGTATATAAGGGGGTGTACTTATTTTTGTAAATCTACATATTCATATTTTTGGAGGGAATGGTGTAGGCAGTGATTCACAAGGTGGGAGTCAGGGGTCACCCTTCCAGTATGAGAATTGCAAATGATATGGGAAATAAAATGCTAGATGCGGATTGGCTGAAAGATTGTCACATGACAAGAGTCAGTGATTTAGTGAGATTAATTGATTCAGTTGGGATATAAGCATCAGTTGAGATGGTTTCATTTTTAGAAGCCTAGTGTTTATCCCCTCCTTCAAGCCCTTTGGGGCTTAGAGTAAAAATGAAGATGTAAAGTGTTTCTCCTCCCAATGAAATGTTTGTTGGAAGCCCACAGAAATGGACAACCTAATCTAATTTAAACAATGTGGGAATCATCAAATAATAAATGTATTTGACAGCCCTTTTCAGCGATCAGGATCAAGTGACAATCTTTTCATATCCTCAAGAATTTTACATAATTTTTTATGCATAAAATATTTTTCTTCATAAGAAAAATATCATTATTTACTATAAATATGTATCCTGGGTATAATGTTAAATTGCATCTAATGGTGAAGTTCCAGTTTTAGAGCTCTGGGGAGTGTGGAGTATTGCTTTGCCATTACTCCCAGGTGCACTCTGACCCGGAGTGATAGTATCTTTTAGGGTCTCATCTATAGGTTGAATAGAAAAAAAATGAGTTTAAAAGCAAAATTTGAATAACCCAACAAAAATGAATAAAACTAAACATCTTTGGCATAAAATAACTCAACAAGGAGTTTATGTAGGGAAATCCAACTAATCAACTATAAATAAAATAAGAAAATTCTGCACTTTAAGGGGAGCCTGATACTTCCTTAAATGGTACTCCATCCACCCAATCCCCTCATCTAAAACAAAAATTACAAAAAATAAAACAAAATACAACTATAAAAAGAAACAAGAAACCAGTCAAATAACACCAAAGCAATAAATTTCAGTATATAGTACTTAGTGTTACTAAATGATAGTTTTATTATATAAGACAGCCTACTAAATTTATTCACTATAAATGAAATTTTAGCTTTATAAGGGGAGTGAGCTTCTACTCAATTCCCCAAAATTCAAAAATTACAAAAACAACCAAGAATTATAAAAAGAAACAAGAAACCAATCAAATAACAGCTAAGCAATAAAATTTAGTGGATGATATAGTGTTACTAAATTATAGTTTTTATATATAAGACAACCAACTAATTTATTAGACTTCATCAGGAAGAAATTATATATATATCAGGAGTTCCCAACCTTTTCATTCCTAGGGTCACAAAGGTTAACTCAAAAGGGTCAGAGGCCATGATCTTAAAAGAACCGAAAGAAAAACAGTTAAATTCACAAGGTCACAATGATAATTTATTTTAAAAATTACAAAAAATAAAAATAAAACACAAGCAGGAATTATAAAAAGAAACACAATACCAACCAAATGACACCAAAGCAATAAACTTCAGTATGCTGTATAGAGTAAATTATTGTCTTAACATATATGACTAACCTACTAAATTAATTCACTATAAATAAAATACAACATTTAAGCTCTCTAAGGGGAGTGTAATCTTAACTTAAAAGGTAATCTTCTGCTCAATTTCTCCTAAACATTACAACCTCTCCCCCATAAACAATTGAAACAAGAAACCAACCAAATAATACCAAAGCAATAAACTTGAATATGCACTATAGTATTTGTAAATTATAGTCTTAGTATATAAGACTAACCTACTAAATCTATTCACTATAAATAAAATACAGCATTTAAGCATTGTAATCTTACTTTAAAAGGCACACTTCTCTCTAATTCCTCAAGAAGCAATAATTACAAAAGATGCAAAAAGAAACAGAGACAAGAATTAGAAAACTAAAAGCGATAAACTTCTTTATGTGGAATAGTGTTACTAAATTATGAATTTAATATAAAACATAACCTAGTAAATTTTGTAAACCATATTTACACTTTTCTCTGAAGGAATCCATAGAAACATCACATATATTGATGTTTTTTTAATTTTTTTTCAATTTCTTATGTATACAAATAAAGAACTATTCCCTATTTTGAAGGGGTATACTTCACACTCTCCAGATCTCCAAAACTTGAGCATGATTATCAAATGCAGTTTAGTCCCATACTCAAAGCCCCCATTTTTGTGGGGGTACTACTCTGTTGGGGTTACAGTTAGCATATTCAAAACTCTACTGACAGAGCAGTAGTTGAATTGTAAAAGATTACATGGCTGTAGCAGCCTGGGGTCCCTGGGTCCTCCAAAGATTTTACAGCTTGTAATATTCTTACAGGGTTTTATTTTAACAAAATACAAGAAAGAAAAAAAATTATCAAAGCAAGATACAGCCAATTCTAAATATACTGGCCACTAACCATATTGGTGGCCTTTGATAACTTAAGGCCAAGTTCTAGATTTTGTTCGGCCTCTCCCAGAAAAACTTCTAACTCTGCTATGGATTATAAGTTTCTATTAAATTCAATTTGGATGACTCATTTGAGGAATAATAACAGATTTTATAAGCATGAAATTGAATTAGACAAAGTGTGAAAAAGATCTGCCCCAAGCCTAAGTATTCACATTTTGATTTAAACTCGATCAAAGAAGTGATATTGAGCCAGAAACTAAATCTCTTAAATTCCCTAATACAGATGCACGTTTTAAGAATTGTGTTTCTCCAAAGGATGAGTATGTCACCATGGCAATACTAGTTGTAATATAAACCTGAGTTAAGCCATAAGATTCTGTGAGGAGATATTATAAAACTCAACCATGACATATTTTATTTCTACTTCGTGCACACAGATCTAAGTTCTGATTTACAAGTAGCGTATATTGTGCAATCTTCATGCTTTTAGCAACTAATTTCTTCTGTGGCGGGCTAAAAAAAAAATGACATTGCAAGCTAGTAGTGGCCATTTTCTTTTTAATTTTTTTTTTTGCCCCATCATCTCTGATTCAAATCTGGGTATTGATTTCGGCAAAGAGGCTTCGAGAGGTTCTTCGCAGCTGTCTCAATCCTGCTATAGGCATACTGTGATTCTTCAAGTCAAATGCACCTTGCTCTGCTATACAATTCACTAACTTTGCTATTTACAAGAGAACTCCAAAAAGAAAAAAAATTACCCATCTCTCAAGGAGAAAAGAAAAAAAAAAGATTTTTTTTTATCTAAGCCTGCACTGTTATGACCAGAGATGGAGGATTAGATCATTGAAGACTTTTCAATTGAAACATTTTTTAACCTCTTTAATTTGTTTGTTAGGGCACTTTGAGTAACCTTCCAACTGTGCAGGCATTTTCATCCTGAAAAATTGCCAAGGGCATTACATAGCCTGACACTGTCAAATTCATCTTTTTTTCTGTATATACATCCACATAATTTACAACTAATTGCTATCCTTAGGTAAAGATTCCTACCTTCTCTCATCTAAAAATGTGTATTCTTTTTTTTTATTTTATGAGAATCTGATATTTTTTTAATTCTGACAACACCCATCTCCTTTACACTTTTTAAATGCAAGAAACCCTGTCTTAGGACTATTATGTTATACCTAAAACAAATTTGAATGCGTTTGACACGGCAAATAATACCCTGAAGCAATAATACACTGCTTTAAGATGTAACTAGATGAGTGCTATCACTAGCCAACAAAACCATATACACTAGAAAGTAGACTTTAATAAGTTGTAGCTTTTTTTGTTGATAATCTTGAATTGTAGATAGCATAACTTGAATTCATCCTGTAATGTGAAGTGTCTACAAAAGAAATACTATCAGAAGTTGATTAAAAAAAAAGAAAAAACATTTAAACTATTGACATGCACAGTACAGTTTTCTATAAAAAATACTTTATTAAAAAAGTTTATTATTAAGGTTTTCAACAGCACCACATTTTCGATTGTCAGTAAGGGTGCCAAAAATGATAACTGTTAAGGTATAATTTTGGCAACCTAAATTTGTTGCTTGAATGTAGCAAAACAAATTTGTGGAACAGCATTTTTGAAGATCCCTAACTAGATAACCATTGGCTGGTACAACAAATTTGAAATAACTGGAATTTTGTGTAAATAGAAAAGTCTTGGGAGACCATAAATAGCCAAAAAAACATATACTCTGTTGGCTGGGGCTGTAGAATATGCACCTCTGCAGAGGGGTAAAATTCCCTCAATGGGCCACCTGTTAGCAGAGGGTGGCAACCTGTGATTGGCCGTAGGAGGTGACCTGAGCAGTCCATGAGATGCAACACTCCACTTTGGTTCTTACTTAGCTAGACAGAGAGGCTCCCTCAAATCAATCAGCTGGTCATGTGAAGCCCTAGCATATCTATGATTGTTCCAACCTTATTGTCCCTTTTGACAAACCCCAACCGTTTTTATTATATATGTGCTAGAAGGTGGTGGCTGAGAGTCTTATTGTCCTGGTATGACTATAAACTCTCTGATGGTGAAGTTCCGGTTCTGGAGATCCAGAAAATGTGGAGTACCCTTTCATCACCATTAATCTCAGGTTCACTCTTACCTGGAGTGGTAGTACCTGATAGTTATAGAAAAATTGTGTACCCATCTAGAAAAAATAAAACAAAACATCTTCAGCATAGAATAACCCAATGGGTTGACATGCTGTAAGATCCTACCAACCAACCCCAAGCTGTATGGAAAATTTTGTGGGAATGATTGAAATATTTCTTAAGAATGACTGACCACCCTGTTGGCAGGGCTTAGAATATGTCAACTGCATCACTTGTAGAAGGGGCAAGACCCCATCTCAACAAGAGGTGTATGACACAAAATCATATTTGATGGTGTGGCTCCAGTTTTGGATATCTGGGGAGTGTGGAGTATCTCTTTGTTGCAATTATTCCCTGTTCCACTCTAAATCATTGTGGCATTACCTGTTAAGGTTGCATCTGTGGGTCAAGTAGGCCGTTTTTAAAATTATTAGTATTAGATAGGAATACTTGATACAATATAACTGAGTGTGAATTGCTTGTATCAACAATAGTTATTTAAGAATTGTTTACTAAGGAATATTATTATTAGTTAGCTGAAATCAAATGCAAACAAATGATTTTTATTATCAAATAAAACTTGATAATTGAAGCTATACAACTGTGTGCAAAGTATTCATATTAGATAAGAATACTTGATGTAATATAAATGTGAGCAAAAAACTCTTAAGAAAAAAACTATACATAAAATGTAATTATACACATATAATATACGCAGTTCCCAAAACTTTAGACATAAATAACTCGAGAGGGTTGACATACCATTAAAATCAATCATTTGATTAACAAATGATGGAGTATCTAATCTTTGGTAATGAGTCAAATTACATTTATTATATATATTAAGAAGTGTAATTCTTATCATCAAGTGATGCTGAGAGTATGGATCTCCATGACTCTTCCTTGCCACCACTATTGCTTTGGAAGGTCTTCTGTGCATCATCCAGTATCTGTACAGAGCTGATTGATGTAGGTTTTTTAGGTGACTATAGGTGAATGTCACATGAGCTCATTCTAGATTCTCCAGCATGTCTTTTTGTATGACTAGAATGGTTTGTGCGATAGGAGGCAAGTGGTTGTACAACAACTCATTTGTGGGGTGTTGCTTCAAGGATATGATCAAGATGTGGCATCCTTTTATCATTCCCATTTAACTTTTTCTACAAGTGTTTCATTTGAGTTCAAATGGTGCAGCCATACAGTAGCACTGACACAGCTTGGAAGAATTTTCTCTTTATCTTATCAAAGAGATCAGATTTCCATGTGATCGGTAATCTATCTATAGTAGTCCATGCCTTTCCAATGTATTTGACCTCACTTTATGTAGATGAGACATTACTACCTAGGTATTTGAACTGGTTTACTAATTTCAGGGGCATGCCATCTCATGTGGAAATGTCTTCATCTTGTTTGTAACATATGAACTGTTTTATCTGAGATCACATGGAAACCAATGCCCCTTGTTGCTTTCTCAGGCTGTGCAGCAGTGATTCAGCTTTGCTAGAAGTACTAGATCATCTGCATAGTTTCTGCTGGATATCACCTGTTTCTTGCCTTTTTTAGCACAAAACCTTTTTCTTTCATTAGATTTAATGACATTCCTAATACATAGTTTAGATAAATTATAAATAAAGATGGTGTTAATGTATCTTCTTGAAGGACTACAATGACAATGTCAAAGAAACCTATGCCCATCAAGTGAATGGACCATTACTTTAGTGTTTTTGCAGAGCATCATTATAGCAGTAACAGTTTCTTTGGGGAGACCATAAGCTAAAGGTATTTGTTCCATATTTCCTCTGTGTATGGAGTCAAAAAAACTTAGACAAATCTACAAACAAAATGGCTTGAGATTATTTGCTCTAACCCCTTCTATGATTCGATGGACAATTTGAATTAAGAAGTTTTGGATAGATTTCTGTGAAACCAGTTTCTTTCCTTTTTTTCATCATGTTCCATTAAAACAAATTAGCATTATACTTCAGCACACTCACCCTCTCTCTATATATTTCCTCTTTCTTTCTTATTATATTTTTCTATGTAGCATGTCCTTTTTCTTTTCTTTCTCTCTTTATAATAAAAACAGAATGGTCCATTATTTAGCTAAGGTGGTGAGACTCATGAAAAATAAGAATTTGGTAGATGAGCAACACCATATAATCAGGATTTACATTTTTGCATTTCATCTTGGATGATTTGGACAATCTCATTTTTAAGCAGAGGGTGTTGCAAGATGATAACGGTCATGCAATGAAGGAACACAAGTATTAATATATAGATTAGTCATTTTTATATTGGCATTTTATCATTTTGTTCCATTTATATCTGTAACCTGATAATCCACAATTATTTTTCGTGCCTAAACTGGAATCTGTAAGAATAAATGAGTGGGAAAAATAAAAAAAGATTCTTAGAAGAGGACGATTGAAATTGAACTCTGCAAACAATTTTTCTGCTCTCATCTTGTCCCTTGTAATTGGTTCTTTCCTTCTCACTGAATCAAACAACTTGCAATTTTCACTAGATGTCCACTGGGACCAGCTTCTGGCATCCTACTGGAAAATTAGAAAGTCGGTGGGGGTAGGGGGTGGGAGGAGAAACTATTTCTTTATTGCTTACTCACCAGATTTATCCATATTTATTAGTATGACTGCACTTATGTAATTTTTTAAGCTGGTTCGTATTTTTGTGTGAAATTTGACATTTATTATTAATAACTCATCAGATTTTATTACCATCTTTTTACTTACTGTATCAAGTGACCCACTATCAGATGCAAAGAAGAAGAAAGATATTGTTTATCTTGTGTGTTATAATTTAGTGTAAGAATTTGAAATGTACCTCAAATGTTTTTGTTTTTTTGGCTCTGAGTGTTCATGATATTCTGTATCATTTGTTGTTTGCTTTTTCCCCACCCCTACAGTTAGGTGGTAATGATCTCTACAAGAGAAAATCATGAAATATGTGTATTGAGTATTTTGCTCTAGAAAACCCACAGTGGTGGGGTACTGATCCTAACAAGACAAAATCAGGAAATACAAGATGCAATGTTTTTCCAGAATTTTCAGCCTAAAAGTTAAATGTGCGTATTATACACGAGAACTATATTATTAGTTTATTTTCCAGCTGCATGCCTCACCATATTCAGGATGGGATGATCAAAAGTAGGTAATATCTAAAGTCAGAAATTAATGTGTTTTATGCTGTTACAGAGAAATATTAACTGAAATGTGTTTATTATTTTATTTCTTCTAATGTGAGCTTATTTTTGCCTCAAGTTTGTTATATTTTTGCATGGTCATCATCATTGGAATCCATCCATCTACTAGAGACTATAGAATTGTATCCAAAACAAGTGGAACTACATAGCCTGGGCGAGTTGATAGACAGGATGAGCTGTAACCCAAGCAGCAGGTCCCCCCCTCTCCACACTGCCGATGGTCCTAAGGAAAGGCAAAAACAACCAATGCAGTTTAGCAACGATAGTGTCGCAGGAGTTGCTGGATAGCACTGAAGTTCAGCATCACATTACCTTAGGGACTCCAGCTCTGGATTTTATTTGGGTGCTTACTCCCGTGGCAGTGGAGGTTTTATTACAGACTTATCCAATTCTGGAATTCCTGGGAATGTAGATTACCCCTTCATCATAGTATTTTTTTAAAAATTGAGTACCGTCAAGAAGGAATAAAACTAGAAGTTTTCAGCATAAAATAACCCAAATAAGGGTTGACATGCCATAAAATCCAACCAGCCAGCATAATATCTTTTTAGATTGTATAATATTCCACAAAATTGTTAAGTTTGACTTAAACAGATGAGTTAACTACAGAAAATATTATTTTACTCATTTGTAATGTCCCCCTAGAAATAATATAATCCTCGTATCTTTGGTTTAGAAGAAAATTAACTTTTAATAAATAATTGGTGGGGGTTTATTTATTTATGTGCAATATTACATATATATATTATATTATATATATATATATATATATATATATATATACACATATACATACATATGCTAATTAAACCATGCAATTTCCACAGGTTCAGCTTGTAAATTATTAATTAGTAAAGAATTGAACTATTTATCATTTAATGCTTCAACTGCTTCTATAATTTTTGGTTATTTTAAGAGAAGCAAACCTGATATGAACAAAAAAGTTATAAAAACAAACAAGATAATAATAAAAAAGAAATCCCAGATAACCAGACTACGAATTAGATATTTTTTTAAGATTCCGATAGCAGCAAAATTCATTGAGAATCTATCAAGTCAAAGGTATTATCTGATTAAGGTTGTAATCATTTTTTTTTTTTTTGTTAAGAAAACAAGATGCAGAAAAACAACTCCCAGTTGCATAATAGCAAATTTTCTAATATGGCTGCAGATTCACTTGTGAAATTTGCAATGAATAAAGTCACTTGTGCATCTTTTGTGTCTCCTATATTATCTGCGGTTCTTAGAGTCGACAAATATACCAAGCTTACATTTCTTCTAACCTGTACACAAAGACTGTCAAGCGAATAGTTGCAAATCACTCAACAAAAGCATTGTGGATATGCCTAAGCATCCTTATTCACATGGAATGCATTCAAAATGAATCTGAGGAATAAGGGCATACAACATCAAAATCTATTTCTCTTGAAGACATGGTTCTTTTACTGATTCCTGTATTTCTACACTCACCATGATAATATAAATCTTGACAATGTGGATATTTACAGAAGATGATGATGACAACGTTTCAAGATAAACTTGTATGGCAGACAAAAGAATAAATTAAAACAAAATGAAAGGACAAATTAAACTCTTTTTTTTTCTTTCTTTTTCTTGATTCTATGTGAGGGGATGTATACATATATGTGATTCTATGTGAGGAGGGTATACATATATGTGATTCTATGTGAGAGAGGTATACATATATGTGATTCTATGTGAGAGTTAACATATATGTGATTCTATGTGAGGAGAGTTAACATATATGTGATTCTATATGAGGAGAGTATACATATATGTGATTCTCTGTGAGGGGATGTATACATATATGTGATTCTCTGTGAGGGGGTATGCATATATGTGATTCTCTGTAAGGAGAGTATACATATATGTGATTCTATGTGAGGAGAGTATACATACAGGGTATTTAAAAAAGGATACAACTGTCATATTAACTACTCACCCTGTTGATGGGGCTTAGAATATGCCAACTGTATTCCCTACAGAGAGGTAAGATCCTCACAAAAAATAGGTATCTTGAGTAAATCATTAAACTTCATCTGATGATGAGGCTCCAGTTCTGGAGATGATTGGCATTCCTGATTACATTACCATGACAACATCACATGGCACAATGGATATAAGAGTTGAGTTAATCTAAGTGACAATTATCTGAAAGTTGCTGGTTCAATCTTGACTACAGAGAAAATAATATAGAATACTTAACATAGCTTAACATTTAACATTTTTACCCAGTCATGGTTAACAAAATGAGAATAATCTACTCCAATGGATTGAATAAAGGGTTCGGTTTGAAGTTCTGTGAATACTCTCGATTATGACAA
>CM042143.1:46376124-46406124 GCA_023376005.1 Doryteuthis pealeii | reverse complement strand
ACTAATCTTCAAATGTATATGATTAATACTGCCAAAAACTAACAATAAAGCTTCTAAAGTTATGGAATCTTTATCCCAAAGGATTTGACCTTTGGAAATCCTAAGTAACTTAAGTTGAAAGCAAAATGATAAAAGGAAAAAGAAAAATATACAATATGGAGATAGTTTTGTTTCAACCGATTTATTAGCCAATCAGAACATCATTTGAAATAATTTGTATTATACGATACAAGTTACTGCTGTTATGTAAAGAAAACATATAAAGGTTTTTCGTGTTCCATAAATGCTTGTGTTATTGAAAGTACAGAGGAAACGTCATCTAGACAGGTAACTTAAAGTTGTTTGTGGATCCATTTGTCTTAGATATTCTAAAGGAAAAAAATATTTACACAATACTCTTTAAAATCTAAGAAAGAAAGGGGGATAAGTTAGATTCACTTACTGCAGTTGGTTCTTTTTTTTTCTTAATTCATTGCATTTCTATATACCAGATGCATCATACAAATAAGAATAAAAATTGCAGTAGAAAATTATTATGTACAAATACGTATTAAAATTAATGGGGTACACTTGTACTTTTGGTGAAACAAGCTGTTTGGATAAATTTTGAAGATTATTTTTATTCACTTTGTTTAATATGTAATAGTTTCAATAACATTATTGTAGGCTCTTGTACATCACTCCCAAAAAATCAGATTCAGTGGTGGTGACTAGTGTGTTGTAACTAAAAAAAATTGCTTTATCCTATAGTGTTATTGTTCTTCCTGTATCTTTTGCAGTTTCTGTGTAAATAGATAGAAGCCATTACTCATAGAGTTACAGGTCCACTCTGGAGTGGTAGTCTTTGTTAGGATCCCATCTTTGGGTTAAATTGAAAAAAATGAGTTTAAAAAAGTTAAGTATACATCAAGAATGAATAAAACTAAAATGCCTTTGTCATAAGATAACAATGGGTTGACATACTATAAACCCTTCCCAACCAACCAACTTTTGGAGTGTCCCATGAAATATCAAGTTACTTATATAAAAATTGATTATTTTTGGAAGACTGTGTTGAGTGAAATTGCAGCTGATGAAGACTGATGTTTAAAATCTTTCTTTTCAGACTTTGTGGATTATTTATATTGTCTTAATCATTTTAATTTTTGCCTAAAATTCTTTAGAATTATCATTAAATTATTAGCTATTTTTTCCTGGTTTAAGAATGGATCTCAGTCTTAATATCATCTTTATTAAAAAATTGTTTACAGTAGAAATATTGTTATTGACCCCCTCATAATAAAATTAGAAATATTAAAAATCTGTTTAAAGATTAAAACAATCAAAGATAACCTCTTTTCTCATGAATATTTATTAATCTCCTTCACAAATAAGAAACAGATGCATACATATATATGTATATATATATAGACAATAGTGGCTTGATTAAGGTTGCAGGAGGTGAATGTCATTTAGAAAAAGAGAACTGAAGAATCTCTTAGTATATAATGCTGCCAATGTCCAGGCAGCTTGATTGAAGGAGGAGGAGGAAGAGGCATATTTGGCATTTATTTCAGGCAGCAGCCACTGCAGTTGGCTTAGTGTTTGTTGGACCCAGGTTGGCAAAGTGCAGCCAGCCTCCTTTTGGGTAGAGATCAATAAAATGAAACGCAGGTCAAATACAGCTTACTTCGATGACAGTATACTGAAATGGGATGTCATGTCATAACACATTTTTCTTGAACATTATAAAGAAATAAAACATTGTGTATAGATACAAAGCCTTATTGAGAATATTCTTATTTTCTAAGTATGAAAAGCACTGTTGTAACCATATATATATATATATATATATATATATATATATATTGTAGATAATATGGGTACTATATTTATAAGCCGACAATGCTCAATATCATTGATAGAGCATTTATATTTGATTTAAGTTAGCTTGGACATGAAATCAACTGCTGGTTACTGACAGTTTCTTGCCTATGCAATCTTACTGTTTGGTTTGAAGATCACAGAGGTGAGAAACTGTATGTAATCACGCTACCTTAAATCAAATATATATATATATACAGACACAAATATGTGTTATTGATTATGATGGACTAGGAACCTCTTACTCCCTTAGATGAGTAGGATGTGACATAAGGTCAATTTTTAAGCAGAGCTTAACAGGTTTGAATTCAGTTTTCCTTCTCCTAGACCACTTGCCACTAGACCTAGGTTAAAGAGCCCAATCTGTCCTATCTACTGATAGCCAGAGGGAGAATAGTTGGATGTATACCTTTCTTGAGAAATGTGAAATGCAAAGTCTCATTCAGGATTTGAACTCATGTCCCTGTGTCCATTTCCTATGGCGATAACCTTACACAACACTTTTTGTATTTACCTTTTCTTGATTCCTTTGGAAGAGTGAATAAAATTGTTATTTCATCCAGGTGCTTTTCCCTATTCTCTGGCCATTGTTAAAATTTAGGCATGGATGTCATTGTCCTCAGAGATATATATGCATGTACATACACAGAGACAGGAGCTGAATTTATAGGGCACTCAGTAGCAAAAGAAGTAAACCTAAACAATATTGACTTGTCAAAGTTACTATTTATTATGGTTGCATCTCACACATATATATATATAATGCACTAATTGAAGTAACCATCCCCACTGTGTTTAGGGCTCAGATCATAGTTGGTTATTTTACTATCTTATTTTTTTGAATTCTGTGTTATTGATTCTGTTAAAAAGAATCAGAGGGGTGAGCATGATTGATGAAACTGTCTATAAATTTAAACTTGTAATAAAAAATGGATAAGCTCAAACCTAAACCGGATACAGATAAATACACAAATATCTTCAAATTTAATGTAGAAGAAGATTATGTAACTATTTCTTGTTTGTAGATAATTTTCTCACAAAACTCTATACATTAAATAGATTTGTCATATAAATATTGTATAAATTATTTTTATATATTATTTATTATTATTTAAAAAAGATTTCTATGGGTTTTTCTTGGAATTGGTGAAAAGAGTTTTGTAAAAACCCTGCTGGTGTGGTCTAGAATTAATTGACAGTATGCCCGCAGAGGGGTAAAAATCCCTTCCAAAGGTGTATTCTGTGTATGATAATAATCTTTATCTGAGGATGAGGCTCCAGTTCTGGAAAAATGGGAAGTTTGGTGTAGCCCTTCATTGCCATTATTTTCAGTTTTACTCTTACCTAGAGTGGTAGTGCCTGTCAGGATTCCATCTATGGGTCGAATAGATCTTTTTGAGGATTATTCATGTTTGATAGGAAAACTTGATACCATATAACTGCAAAATATTTGTATTAAGAATAGTTACTTTAAGCTATAATTTTTACTAATGATTATTCTTAGGTACTTGAAATCATATAACAGTGTGAAAACAAAGGACTAATGATAAATAGAAATAATCATTTGAAACCATATAAGTAAGTCATCGGGGTGGCTTAAAGTCAGTATCAGCCAGACAGCAAGGTAATCCATCCCCTTTTCACTAGTGATAGACCAAGTAATTTTTTTGGCATCTGAGGCAGAGTACCACACCTACCATCAGCTCCTCACTTTACTACACAGAACTCTGTGTTACTCATACACTGAGTTGGTGAGGGCTGGTATCAAACCAGGAACAATGATTATTATTAGATAGGAATACTTGAAACTGTGTTCAAATTATTTGTATTAGTTAGGAATACTTGATATCATATAACTGAAAAAAATCTCTTAAAAAACAAATACACTAAAAATGTAAATATAAAAGCATACAATTCCTTAATTAAATAACCCTAAATGGGTTGATATACTGTTAAGATCAATCAATTATTTATTTCCATATAATATTAACTTAGAACAATGCTTACAGCAAATTTCCTTTTTCAAGATAATGAAACTTGCTGCATTTGAAAGTGTTACGATGAAAAATAGCATTTTTCTTTTATCTTTTTTTAAATTTTTGTTTTTGTTTTTTACCAAAGAAACATTGATAGAACTTGGAACAATTCTTGTTGATATTAATGGATGCCTAAGAATGCTTATTTGGCACCAAAATATTAGATAAGTTTTCTTTGGAATTTGTGGAAGAAAAACTGTTTGCAAAAAATGCCTAAAAGTAGAATAACAAATTTTACCATCACACATGCACATGCACACACACACACACACACACACACACACTATATATATATATATATATATATATATATATATATATATATATATATATATACATATATAAACACCAGGCATTATAATGATATAGGTATAAATTATTCGAGGAATACTCTGGTGTATTTCCAACAAACAGCAGTGTACCTCAGCAAATAAAAGAGAAAGAATGGTATTCTTGGTCATGGCCAATTGCTTATTTTAACATCAAATCAAAAGAAAATCAAAATAAAGCTTATCTAAGAGAAGTTCCAATTTCTTCAATAGCTCCTTCAGGGTAGGTATTAAATCTGTTTCGTATAACTTATGGAAAAGAAAGAAAATGTGAAAGGAATCAATAGATTTTTTTGGAAAGGCTGTAGGGAACAATTTCACTTGTATAATGTGTAGGTCAAATATCAATGAGCACAAAACCTTTAAGATTTTTTTTCTTCTTTTTGTTCATTATAATCTGAAATAATTTTCTTATCAGGGTTCTCATTTTGTATGGATTTTGCTAAAAGTTTTATTCCATACATAGTCATGTGCAGAAGGTGAATAATAGAAATTTAAGATTTATAAAAATTATGATTAAGATTGTGAAATATTTTGAATATTAGTTGGGTTTTTTTCTTCTTTACTTTATAAAGCATCTCCAAATGTAGATAGTTTTGACTAACCAATTTCATCACTCTTTCAATTTTATTCCATATTATGATTAATAGTACTCTATATGTCTCTCTCTCTCTCTCTCTTTATATATATATATATATATATATATATATATATATATATTTATTAAAATGTTGTAGTCAGATAACCTACTCAAGTTACACCATAAGGATCATCAAGGTTAACTGCATCAAATTAATTAAATCAATTAAGAATAAAAGTGGAGAAAAAAAAAAGACACTGATCGCTGGAATAACAGTCCCACAGTAAAAGGGATGCTAATTGTTGAAATTTGACTTGTCAGCTGTTTATATATATATATATATATAGTAGGAATAGTGGGTAAGAGCTATCGGTCTACCATGTTTTCAATCTAAATGATCTCATTAGGACCCTGCCTTATACTTGACTAAGTTGATGTCATTACTTGGTTAATCTCAGTTTAACTAAGTAATGACATCAGCTTAGTCAAGTATAAGACAGGGTCCTGATGAAATCATTTAGATCGAAACTATGGTAGACCCATAACTTTTCCCGTATTACTATTATCATTGCTCTATGTTTATGATAAATACAATTTAATTGATGTACATATAGATCATTTACTAACGTAACTGCAATGAAAATGTTCAAGAATTAATTGGATACAATATATATATATATATATATATATACATATATATATATATATATATATATAAGTTAGGGTACCAAAGACATGAAGTCAATGATGCTTGACAACTGACAGTTTCTTGCCGATGTGATTTTCAAACCAGTGTGAGAAACTGTCAATTCCCAATCTCTGTTGGCTTCATGTCTTTGCTACCATTAGATATACATGCTCTATCAATGATATTGAGAACTCTTTACTTATAAATCTAGCAAACTATTAGAGGCATGTAGTGTAATAGTTACCTTAATAGGAAATGGTCTCAGTGACCCAAATTCTAATTGTGGATTCTACATAGTGCTAATATCCTTGTGAAAGGTATATCTCCAACTATTCTCACTTCAACTATGAGTAAATAGTAGGACAGACAGGGCTCTATAATTTTGGTTAGGCGACCAGTCTAGGAGAAAGAAGACTCTAAATTTAAACCTAGTAAACTCAATTTAAAAATTGATCTTGTGTCACATCATAATCATCTAGAGGGCTTGCTAAATATATATATATATATATATATATATATACTTGTGCATAAATAAAAATTTGATACCTAGTCAGTAAATCATTATTCTTTGAAGCCAACATTTGCTCCTCATCATTCCCATTAGGTTTATATATGAGCTTTATAAAATACTTGTGTATAGATCCATGTTTTTGCCAAATAATTAGACATTTAAAATTTAACTTAAAAATTTATATATATATATATATATATATATATAGTTCAGACTGTATAGGATGCATATAAGTAGTAAATATAAAACAAGGAAATGTTCAATTGTCTGCTATTTTCTGTACAAGGGTGGTTAATAGATTTCAGGTTTTATCTAAACCATTCTGTACAAAGAAGAATTCTCAGCATCAGATTATGGAAAAGAAAATGTGCTGTCTATGCTGTAAAACACAGTATATTCAAATTTTATGAATAAATATTTGTGTAGTTGGCAGTAACTATAGACTATTGTATCACTTTATAAAATCTTGATTAGTTAACTTATAAAATCATTTTTTAAATGCTTAAAACTTATTCATTTACTGATAAACCATGCAGATTTTGAAAGCATGTATCTGTAGGAATGGCTAAAACTTTACTCGGTTACTGCCTTACTTAGACCAATTATGTCATATGGAAGATAGCTTTGGAGATCTCTGCTATCTTTGAAAATTCATGAATATTGATATATATATATATATATATATATTATATATATATATTCAAATTTATTATTTTCCAAACTTCGAGTTGCAGTATTAACCTAAATTGGATTTTTAAGCCTTTTTATTTTTTAGAGGATATGGGTTTCGTTTTAGTGGTTCAATACCTTGCCGTAGGAATGGTAGTTTATGCAAATATAGGGAGAGAGAGGACAATCTGTTTCTTGTAGCAATTACCAAGAACTTGGGTAAGAGCACTATGAGATGGGGACCCTTTTACATTAAGGATGATAATTAGGCACAGAGGTGTATATGTACCATTGGATCTAGTACAATAGTTAGACACAGAGATTGAGAGACAGATCCCACTTTATGGATAAAAACATTAGTTTCATTAAATTTCTTTCTATTTCTAAATTTGTGAAGTTTAATAGTAAAATATATAAAAAGAGTTGCTAACCCCATACCTCCTTCTCCAAACCCTTCCCCAAGCTAAAGATTTCAGTCTGCCCTAGTATTTATCCATGGGGTTGGAAGGAAAGAGGTATTCTTGCCTTTAGTGTAAAAGTGAAATGCAAACAGCCTAGTCCAGGATTTGAACTTGGCTTGTTTAGTCCAATTCCTAAGATGATAACTGTTACCTCACATACCTCCAACATGGTTACCTCACATACCTCCAACATGGTTACCTCACATGCCTCCAACATGGTTACATATATACAAACATAAGAATTTTTTGATAGATAAAAGAATGGAAGAAAAACAAAAATATATGAAATTGGCCTGATATTGTGATTAAAATTTCTCTATTTAGTTTTTGATTTATTTATTTAATCTATTTATTTTATTTTTTATGGATAAGTACCTATTTTATATTAGTATTATAGTGTAATTAGTTTCAACATAAAGCAATAATCTTATAAATTATATCTTTAAAAACAATTTAAGGTGGATTATCTATGAAACGGTTTGTTACCTATAGATAAAGGGAGGAAAAAGTTCCAGTTGAAATAGTTGGTAACTAGTGGGATCTGTGAATATACAATAGTATGATAATTCAACTAACATGTTGGATATATTTACTTAAGAGCTATTGCTAACTAGTTCAATATGTAAGAAGTATAATAATCTTGATTTAACTCTCTCACTTCTTTTTCTTCTTTCCTTTTTTTCATTATGTTTGATCGAAACAGATTAGTTTTTGCTTCTGCATACTCACTGCCTCTCTCTATCTTTCCCTTACTCTCTTTCTTTATTTCTTCTTATATTGTTCTGTGTAGGATGTATTTTTTCTTCAGTTGCTTTCTTTCTAAATAAAATGGAATGGTCTATTATTTATCAGAGGTGATGATACTCATAAGAAATAAGAATTCTTAAACATATCAAACATTGTAATAATTAAATTATCATACTGTGGTATATCCACAGGCCATGCTAGTTTGAAATAATGGCCAAATTATTTCCATGATGACTAGATATTTAATCTATCTCAATATCAATAACATTCTCATGTAAATATGTACATAACCATAAACCAGAAAAAAAGGGCACATCATAGCAAGATTTTTATTAGAGCAACACACTTCAAATTCTCTAATTTATAGAATAAAGCATTTTTCAGTCCAATCTCTAACTGAGTGATAATTTTGAGGGGACAGGGTCTTTATAAGGGATGAGGATTAGTTTTTAATCATACAAATCCACAATATAGCAGAGATAATTATCAAATGCTAATTATAATCTTCACCCCTTCCTAAATAGAAGCATCATGAAGGACTATGATTAGTAGTTAAAATACAAACATATGACATGTCCTCTACTGTATGTAATCTGTGGTGTATATATATATCTGACCACCCAATGTCAGTTTCATGTATTTGAAAAAGAATACATTAGTCAGATGAACAGGTGTGTTTAGTCTGACGATTATACTTTTTCCAAAACATAAAAACTTTGTGTGTGTGTGTGTGTATATATATATATATATATATATATATTATACCTCCCACTACTAATCCTATGTTATTGCTCGTTGTTTTAAAAATGAGACACCAAAACATCCCATCAATTTCACACTTGAAGATGGCAGAGAGACATGCCGAAAGCACTTGTAAAGAAACCTTTAATGGATTGCTACACTAGTTCCACCCTGACATTAAAAAGATGGCCAGAAAATTAGAAAGGATCAAACAAAAACTCATCCGACAAGAATCGTCAGTAGAGTTTAATGTTTAAAAGAAAAAATGCTGCCAAAATACACTTATATATATATATATATATATATATATATGTGTGTGTGTGTGTAGTAATGAAGCCAGTGCAGTGAGAATTATTTTTTTAGATTTTATCCTGTTCTACTGGCCAGTATTTGACCACTTTCTTGATTTAATAAAAACATTTTAAAACGATTTGTTCATTTGCACACACACACACACACACACACACACACACACACATATATATATATATATATATATATATATATATATATATATATTGATACTGGTTCACTTGAGAATCAGCAATGTGAAACTCAGTCATGTTTTTATCCTGTTTTTTTAATATTCTATTTTATAGTTGAAAATATTGTGACAATGCTTTGCATTGTTGTGATTTTACTGATTAAAAACGTTTTTAGAATTAGATTATAGATCTGTGTGTGTGTGTATATATATGTAATGTATGAATGCAATTGCTATTCATGTGTAAAGGTTTTTGGTTAATTAATCATTTTAAGGTGTTCACTGATTTTAACATCAATTTTAGATTTAAAAACAAACTACCCCATTTATTTTAAAGTAGTGTATACACAGTGGATTAATGCACTGCATTTTGAGTCAGTGAAATTGTATGGGTGTTTGTGATATATATATATATATATATATATATATATATATATATGTGTGTGTGTGTGTGTTTGTGAGATATATATGTGTGTGTGTGTGAGTTATATATATATATATATATGTGTGTGTTACAGGTGTATGTTATATATATATATATATGCGCACGTGTGTTTGTTTATATATATATATATATATACACACATATATGTGTTAGTGTGTGCGTGTAAGAGTGGGTGTTTATATATACATATTTAATGTGTGTGTCTGTTATATATACATATATATGAATATATATGTGTATAATATGTACGTGTCTGTGTATAATATATATATATATATATATGTGTGTCTGTGTGTTTGCCTGTGTTTTATGTGTGTGTGTGTGCGTGTGCCTGTGTTTTATGTGTATGTGTGCCTATGTTTTATGTATATGTATATGCCCATGTTTTATGTATATATATATATGTGTGTGTGTGTCTGTGTCTGTGTTTTATGTGTGTATATATATATATATATATATATATATATATATGTGTGTGTGCGTGTGTGTAGCCTGTGTTTTGTGTGTGTGTGTGTGTGTGTAGCCTGTGTTTTGTGTGTGTAGCCTGTGTTTTGTGTGTGTGTGTGTGTGTAGCCTGTGTTTTATGTGTGTGTGTGTGTGTGTGTAGCCCGTGTTTTTTATGTGTGTGTGTGTAGCCTGTGTGTGTGTAGCCTGCGTTTTATGTGTGTGTGTGTAGCCCGTGTTTTATGTATATATGTGTGTGTGTGTCTGTGTTCTATGTATATATATATATATGTGTGTGTGTGCCTGTGTTTATATATATATATATATATATATATATATATATATATATGTGTGTGTGTGTGTGTATGTGAGCCTGTGTTTTATGTATGTATATGTGTGTGTGTTGTTTTATGTATGTATATATATATGTGTTTTTCGTATATATATATATATATATATATATATATATATATGCTTTTATGTAGGTGTGTGTGTGTGCTTTTATGTAATTGTGCATGTAGGTGTGTGTGTGTGCGTGCTTTTATGTAATTGTGCATGTTTGTGTGCTTTTATGTAGTTATGTGTGTATGCTAATGTAGGTAGGTATGTGTGTGTGTTTTTACGTCGGTATATGTGTGTGTGTATAGAAGTTTATTTTTTCATGTATTTACTTCAGTCCATATGAAGTGAAGAAATATATCAAACTTAGCAAAATATTAAATCCTTCCTTTTTTTTTCTATAATTATTTGATTTTGCTCATCAAGTTCTTCTCACTTAAATTTAAATTCTAGCATCAATTTGCAATAGCCACCAACATTAATGCCATAAATAAACATTAAAGCTGTCAGTGTAATTTTTTTATATTCATTTTTAGGAAGTCAAAGACAAGTACCTTGTATTAAAGTGGGTTCCAATTCAGGTCCCTCCCTCGGACCAGATGGTGTTTGCCAAATATAAAATGAGGGGGATTATTGGACTGAATAGTACACTCATCTCTGCTTGCTGAAGCATCAATGTTAAGGATTATAAAAAAAAAATCCTATTTGTATTTTTTGTTGTTGTTGTTGTGTATATATTTTATTCAGTGACTCAATGTTGTGGTAGATTCTATTGCTTTTTTAAGAGACATTGGTTTTAGATATAAAGGGAAGTAAATATACTTCATAAAAAGAAATTACTGCTTTTTTTTTCTTTGGGTAGTGCAGTACATAGATTTTGTTGGTACTCCTTTAAATATTTTTTTTTCATATTGTATTTTAATAAAAGATATAATTTAACATTTCAAAAACTCTTAGGACAAAACATACTGTTTGATATTTTAAGATCTGTTTGACAGAACTTATGACGTAAGAGCAGAATATATGAATTCATAAGGTTTGTAATTCATTTACTTAATTGTAACTAAGGCAAGTTAGATTTAAAAGACTGAATTTCTTTAAAATAGCATTTTTCAATCCATATTGAATTACTTCAGGAATCTGCGAATATATATATATATATATATATATATATATATATATACATACATAAAAACATTCTAAAAATGCTTTAAATAGATTGATACAACAATTTTTATTTTATATCATGTTTGCCTAGGTTGTTAGAAATATTTGAAAAATAAATTGCCACCATTATTTACTGTCACCTTAATGACAAAAACAAAACGATCATTTAGACAAATGATAAACACCCTTGATAATGGTTTAGAAAAGAACCAAAAGTACTTGGTTTAATAATAACTCTTTCGGACAACTGATTAATGCCTTTAAAGACTATAACATCAAAATTGTTAGAAAACAACAAAAATTGTTAGAAAACTTGAAAACAATAAGAATTCTATTATTTTTAACCAAATATGTTTTAAATATATTCATATATGTATATGCTTACTTATAAATGAGCTATCTAGCTATATGCTTATTTATGCCACTTTAACACCTAATATATGTATTATTATCAATTTCTGATGCCCCATCATTGAGATATAGAATACACTGACTGTATCCTCTGCAGAGAGGTATGACACAAGACTTGCATCTGCTGATAAGGCTCCAATTCTGGGGAGTGTGAAGTACCCCTTCATTGCTATTACTCTAAGGCCCACTCTGGCCTGGAGTGGTAGTACCTTTTAGAGTCCCATCTTTGGGTCAAATATATCTGCTGAAAAAATTATTTGTATTTCGTAGGACTATGTGTAAAAAAATGAAATTATAAACTCATAGGAAGATCTACACAAAAAAGTAAAATGAATTATATTTCCTAATGTCTAGGCATAAAATAACCCCACATGAGTTGACATGTCATTAAAATCAATCAGTCATGAATTTTTGTATAAAGACTCACAAGATCTCTACTTGTGACATAGACTAAACTGAAGGTTAAGATCACCAAAGGTTATACAACAAAAATCTGATTCTAACCATTTAAAAAAAAAGAATTTATCAGAATTTTCTTCCTTCATTTTTCTTATGAATAGCATAATAGTTTATTACAATAAAATTAACTTGGTTTTTTTTGCTTATTTTTCATTGCATATCATTTTTTTTAGTAATACTAACACAACCTAACATATATACACTTATTTTACCTTTTGCAAAACCCTACCCTGCTTTTATACATATGCAATAAAAAGAAATAGATTTTTATTATAGAAATTTTCATTCCAAATTTCAAAAAAAAAGTTTGATTCATATGATTGCCTTCTTAATACAAATAAATTTTGAGCAAAATCCATTTAAAGAAAAATAACAGTGTTTTGCCTGAGAAGGAAAATCCAAAACCCCTGAATCTTCCCACCCAATAGTTAGTGCTGAGCTAAAAGAAATATATTAAAATATATATTTTAACTATATTGTCATTTTTTATGTTATTTTCCCTCGGGCAGCATGAATACCTGATAGTGTACACGCACATTATGTATATATATATATATATATATATATATATATATATATATATTCCTTTCCTTTTTCTACCTATCTGTGGTTTAAGATTCATGAACCTTAACTCAAGCAGCTAATATGTGTGCCACTACATAGAAGGACGTATACTTGGACAGTCCGAATTCTGTCCAGGGATTCCCTAATTTTTCATTATTGTATATAAAATGTAATTGTAAATATTGATTCATACACTATATATATATATATAATGTTTATACTATCTCATCTGAGAATCAGCAATGTGAAATTTAGTCATGTTTTTTAAACTTATTATTATTATTATTATTCTATTATAGTAATTTTGTATAATAAATAAAGCATGTCATATCTGCATGTTTTACGGGTTCTACATTTATATGATATATTTATTGTCTATGAAAAATACTGGGTGTTTCCAAAAATTTAATATAATTTGAGAGGTAGATATCTGAGTAACCAAAAAGCCTTGGCAATTGAAACTAAACAGGTTTAAATTTAAGTAATAAATTGAGTAATAATAACAAACACTACCAGCAATAGATTAAAGAAATGCCATTATCCAAAATTATTAATTAAAGGAATTTTACAAAAGTTTTAATTCAAAGATTCTCTCTTTCTCTCAGTGGTAATGTAACTTACAAGTTTAATTCATTCCACTCTTATATCAAATCAATTTTCTCCATTGACATAAACTGAAATGGTTTTAATTCATTGCAGCCCCACCCCACCCTCCAAAAACACCCTAATTTTTTTCAAGTTCTTTAAATAAGAAAAATAGCTCTGTATAATATAAAAACATAAAAAGAATGTAATTAATTATATGCTGTAATGTTTTAATGTTATTTTTTAAATAAATGATATTTTCTTTAGTGTAATGAATTTGGAAACTTGAATGTTTTTAGTGAATCTATAGATATAAGCATATCTGAAGCTTGCTCATTTCAAAGAACCTACATTTTCAGCCATTTTTACTCTGGGGACCAGAATGTGGAGCTCATGAGCATAGGGAGGTTGATGTTCTGAGGGTAAAACTAATGTTTATTGAGACACTTTTTTTCTTGCTGGAAAAATGCAACACTGTGAGTTACCAAAAACTGGAAAAATGTATCAGTTAGAAAATTAATAACCTTTAGAATCCAAGCAACCTGTATTTGTACCATTATCTAGAAGTATATATACATAGGTGGTCTAAATTCTGGCCAGGGAATCCCCATTTCGACATTGCTGTTGCCTCTTATTAGCAATGTTATTTTATTATAATTATTTTATTAAAACATTATTATTTCTACATTGCTTTGACTATAATTAACAGACTGTTAAATAACAGATAACAACATTTTACATTTTTAGCTATTTTTCAGTCAGAAGCTCATGCCTAAGAGACTTACAGGCAAGAAGGGGTTAAGTTGTAATTGGTTAAGTTGTAGGAACATTTTTGTGAATTATGACATTTATTAATTGCATATTGCTCTGCTTAGAGTGCAAGTCTCCTCAGGTCTCCAGGATCCTTCTGAGTATTCTAGCTGGTCTTAACAGTGCTGTAGTTTGTATGGTCTCAATTCTTCCTCTGATTTCCAATTCCTCTAATTTTTTCCAAGCCTTTATGGACCATTCCAAGTATGTACAACTACAATTAGAATCACCAACACATTCATGTTCTGCATCTTTTTCAGCTCCCTGGCGAGATCAAAGTTGTTATTATTACTATTTAAAATTTTTTTTTAACGAGAGAAAAATTGAAATATACAAGGGTTCTATGAACAAGATTTTATAATGAGAAAGTTAAGTTTTTTGCCCTTAGATAAATTTTTAGTTTACATAAAATAACTTCTGAACATTGCTTTAAAAATATGGACTTTTTACATCTATACCTACAAATATTTTCTACTCATCCAAGTTTTGAGTGGATAAATTGTGTAGAAGATTAAGTATAAAAGTATTAAACTGAATGCTTGTAAATTAAAACGTATATTTAATACTACCTCTGTCCCATAATAGTTGTTACATTTGCATATATATTTCATATTCTGATGATAAGGGCTATCATGGGAGAGAAGCAGTATTACTTTTATTGTAATGATGTCAGAATAGAAAGGATGGGATATGCTTTCCTGATCATCTGAACATTCTAAGGTTATTTACAAGCTGTATCTCAGGTCAAAGGTCAAGACTTGGATCACAAACATGCTAAGACTTAGTGACAAATGATAAAAATGGATTCTACTAAGACGATTTTTCTAAACAATGTCAAAGGTTTATTGTTAATTAAAAAATATGTTTAGATGGCAATTGCTTTTATAAAAGATAAATCCACTAGAACAGGGTAAATATTTTTGCTGAGGTGAAGCACCACACCTACCATCAAATTACCCAAGCTGTGCTACTCATACACTCAGATGGTGATGACCAGTCTCAAACCTGGAACATTGCAATTCCCAGGTAAATGCTCTACCAGTTGAGCTAAACCAGCCTTTTTGTAATAAATTTCAAAGTTCTACAGAAAATTCTTTTAAATTTAAGTAACTAATACGTTAGATATTTATTGATTTAAACATTTTTTTTCTGATTTATTTTTTCTGACTATGCAATAATACTTAGTGATTATTTTACATCTCCAGATTAAAGAATTAACTATTATAAATAATAATTTATTTTTTGTTCTTTTGAAGTTTGGAAATTTAAATAATGAAGTATTTCTTTCAGTAAGTGACATGGGTTTATACAGGTTATTATTTCTCAGTATACATCCCTCCATGTCTTGATCAGATAGCCTACCACCTTTTACATGAGGATTGAAATGTTCCCCTGGGTGTATACCAAATTTGGTAATCTATAGAGAACAGATGAAGAAAAAACTTTTATCAGTTGTTATTATAGCTTACATGCTTGAGATCTTTAAAGAAAATAGCAAGTCTGTGCCCCCTGGGTGCATGTAATAAAATATTATATTAAATTAGTAAGTCTAATGAAACTAAATAAGAACAAATATAAAACATATTACAATTATTTAATGTTATTTTAATTGATTTCTATATAAAATTATATATAGGATTGCTTTTAATGTTTGAGAATAACAAAATAGTATTAGAAATCAGTAACAGTAAATGATTATTTATTAACACCCAGTTTTGTTAAAATCATTATGCAAATTATTCCCAGCATATACTATGTAAATCTTTATTTCTTAAAGATATATAACATATTTCCAGATTTTAAATGCATTAATAATATGGGCAGTCTTGTGGCAAATCTAACTCAGCTAGACTTTAATAGAGACATTGTTAATAAATAAGATGCTAATTAAGATTAAATAATGACTGTTTCATAATCATTGAGAATATAACTTAAATAACTAAGGAAATCATTGTGTAGCTTTATAATGAAAAAGTTAAATTTTTTGCCCTTAGATAAATTTTTAGTTTACATAAAATAACTTCTGAACATTGCTTTAAAAATATAGATTTTTTACATCTATACAGACAGACAGTTACATAATCTCCATTATAAGAAGATACATCCTACTAGTAAAAAGCTTTTAAATATTTACAGTTAATTTCATATGAATAAATTTTCAAATTTTGTGCTGAACTAAATTTGTTTCTAAGTCATTGATTGTTTTTTGGTTGAATTTATTCTAAAAGAAACATTGATTAATTTCTTGAAGAAAAAAAAAAATAATGCCTGCCCAAAATGCACCCAAGATAGTAATTTGTAATGCAATTTCAGAATATGGGGATCTCTAATTCCTTCATTCCATATGAAACTATTTTCTTTTAAACCTGGTAGGCCTTTTCCAGTTTATTTATCTTATCCCTGGATTTTGAAAGAAAAAAAATCTTTATCAATAAAAAGAATCAGACAAGAGAATAAGATTTTTTTCTCTGTATGTGTGGCAATATATGTTTAAATGAACAAAGGAATTTGCTTTTTTTTACCATTAAAATATTATAACATTGTTTTATTTAGAGATCTATTCTGTTCAATTGTACAAGAAATATTTCATATAAAGCTTATTGTTTTCATAAAGGTAATTTTTTTTGTTTTAGCTTCAGATTATATTGGTAGGGTTTTGGAATAAAGATAAATACTTAAAAGAATATTTGCTTTTATCCTTTAGTTATCTTTTTAATACTTACATTATGTGAATATTGCATATTTTGCCAGTGCTAAAACTGCCTTTTTTTATCTCTTTTTTTTTTTTAAGTGAGTTTTGAGAATAGTCCTTATGACTCACACAAGAAAAGAATTTTAGGGCGTGATAACCTTTAGTCCAATATTACAATCATTGAAATTTGCTACAAGATATTGTTTTATGGAGGTCATAATGAATTTTTATGTTAAGTATATAAGCATGTATCTATTGCCAAGAAACTATTTCTAAGTCCTTTATTCTAAAGATTATTATTCCTTTCATGTGCTGGCCAGTTTAGCTCAGTTGATAGAGCATCTGCCTAGGAATCACAAGGTTCCAGGTTCGATACTGGCCCTCACCAACTCAGTGTATGAGTAGCACAGGGATATGTGCTGTAAAGTGAGAAGCTGATGGTAGGTGTGGTCCTCCACCTCAGATGCTAAAATAATCTCATTGGTCTAGCGCTAGTGAAAAGGGGATAGACTCCCTTGCTGTCTAGCTGATATAGCCTTCAGGCCATCGTGACGACTTTACTAGTATTTTATATTTATAATTTTTAAAGTTTTAATGTATCTATATATTAATATGATGAGATGCAAAAATGTAAATCCTGATTATCTAGTGTTGCTTATCGGTCACATTCTTATTTTTCCTGATTGTCGTCACCTCAGCTAAATATTGGAGGATTCTGTTTTAATATTAAGAAAGGGAAGAAAAAGTACATGCTACACAGAAAAATATAATAAGAAAGTAGGGGTGAGCATGCAGAAGCGATAACATTAATCTATTTCTATCAGACATTATGAAAAGAGGAAAAGAAAGAAAAAAAGTGTGACAGAGTTAAATATTATTTATCATACTTTTTACATATTGAACTATTTGGCAAGAGCTCTTAATCAAATATATCAAATGTTGTAATAATTAAATTATCATACTGTGGTATATCCACAGTTCCTACAAGTAAATTTAATTCTCATAACTTTGAATGAGTTGGTGTATCTTTATTTTTAACCACATTGACCAGGAAGGTGTCATTGAAAGATAAAGTTGGCAATCTGCTATTTCCATCTTTCTTTGCATTCTGTATATACCTGTGTGTAGGCAGATCCTTGAGTTATGGTCACAAAATTTATTGAATTAATTTTTGAGGTCAAGTGTTGCTTATAGTCCTTCCAATTAGATTTGAATTTCAACCTCATTATTACTGATTTATAGGTCAACACCAATACTACCCTGTCAGCCATCATGGCATCCAGAAAGCAATTTCTAATCTAGTTTACAACTTAATAGTAATCATATGCATGTAATCTTTGTTCATGTTCACCTCAATCATTATAATTATTAAGGGAGATAACTAAGTAAAGCAAATTTGTCAGAGTGGCCTATTGTTGGTATCAGCTAGAAGTCTATCCTTTTCACTAATGCCAGAGCAGGGAGATTGTTTTTGCATCTGAGGTGGAGCATGACAACTACCATCAGCTCCCCATTTTACTGCACAGATCCATATATATATATATATATATATATATATATATATATATATATATATATATAAGTAAGTCATTCACAACACCGTGTTTTGATGTTTCATGTCTCATCAGTGTGGCTAGACACAGTAACTACTTCTGACCAGGAGTAAAACCCGACTGACTTTTCATCAGCCTAGTTCCTTAACCTCTTGGCCATTGATATATATATATATATATATATATATATTGTGTATACAAAATTCAAATCCAACTATTCTCCCTCCAGGGCAAACTGGGCTCTTTAAACTTGGTATGACAACCAGTCTGGGAGAAGAAAACTCTGAATTCAAACCAATTGTACTCCACTTAAAAATTGACCTTGTGTCATTTCCTATTCGGTTGGATAATTACATACCAAGTCATTGCCAAGTAAAAATAAGAAATTATAAAGACAGTCTCAATACTTTTTAATCTCAATGTTAATGTATTTGAGGACATTGAGAAAAAGAAATATGAACACATCTCCATATCATATTAAAAGCGGAGTTTTAGAAGTGCTTTGACCCATCAAAAACTCACTGGAATAAGTGCCTGAATGCAAAGGAGATTATATTGAAAAAAAAAAGAAATTTTCTTGCTTAGTAGATACAGCTTCAATCTTGATACATTTTGGACACACCCTGTATATTATACTAGCAATATATCCCTGTATTACCTACAGATAGGTATAGATGTTAATAAAGTACTTTGTGTTCAAATCTTTCATTTATTTATACCTAACAAATCTCTTAGGAAACACCATACATATGCATTAACTGTATTTTTATACTTTTTTGTTTATCAAAAATTATTCAGAATTATATTTTTAAAAATAGACTTTAATTTTATTTCTAAAATAATATTTCATGAATTGTGAAAACTAATATTTTTTATTGAGAAAATAATATATATCAGATTTTGGGTTTATATAATTTAAAAAGGGATTTTTTTTTTAGTAGTGATGCAATCGTGAAAGACTAAAATTAATAAAAATCTTTCAAAAATTTATTTTCAACATTTTAATTTTTTTTTAACATTTCTAAATTTAGTAGTATAATTTAATAGAATAAATAGCTAAACTGTTTAAATTAATTTTTCTCATATTTTTTGTTATGTATCATAATTTTCAATGTTAGGTCAATTTAAAAAAAAATCTATACCACAAAGAATTTCATCTTGAAAGAATAGCTGATTTGATTGATTTGATTTTATGGCATGTCAACCCTTGTTAGGTTATTTTATGCTGAAGTCATTTTTATATTCATTCTTGATGGGTATTGAAATTTTTTTCAGGATGAAATTCTTTGTGGTATAGATTTTTTTAAAAATTGACCTAAAGTCGAAAATTAAGATATTTAACAAAAAAATATAAGAAAAATTAATTCAAACAGTTTAGCTATTTATTCTATTAAATTAGTGGTGAGGTTTAAATTCTGGAACTATGGGGAATGTGGAGAACCCTTCACCATTACTACCAGGTACCCCTGACCTGGAGTGGTAGTACCTGTTAGGTAAAAATGATAGAAAAAATGTGTTTAAAAAAGTTGAGTACGCATCAAGAAAGAATTTTTAGAAATATCTCCGTCATAAAATAACCGAAGTGTTGACCTGCCGTAAAATCCAACCAACCACCTAAAGGGAAATAATTTGTCACTGAGAACAATAGGATTATGCAGACATCACTCTTTTAGAGCAAGAGAGGGAGAGATTGAGAGATCCTGCCTATAAAAAACAGTTTGAGACAGATCTCTGAATAGAATTTGGCACCTTTCCAGGGATGACCATAAGAATTCCTGAATATTTGGTTGAAATTGGGTCAAACATGGCAAAGTCTTAGATGTAAGGAAGGGTGGACAGACATTTTGTTAATTATGATAAGATTATCAATAAAAGTTTTGTACCAAATGACATTTAGGCATTTTGCTATCTCTTGGGGACATTTTTTCCATTTACACTGCCAAATCCGGTTAATTGTTAACAGACGATTTTTAGAGTATTTTTAAAATTATTAAACTAACCCTAACCCTAACCCGCAACTGGATTTTGACGGTGTAAATGAGAAAAGTGTCCTTGTGAGTTGAGATCGTGGAAGGGGTGCCTAAAGGTCATATGGTTCAAAGTTTTAATATGATTTGAGAATAATAATAGGTTTTTCCATATTTTAAATATGACATAACTAGAGTTATGATAAAAACAGAAATGTGGGTTAAGAGTATCATTAAGTTAACAGTATGTTGCTGTCTCACAGACACATAGACATAAGACAGATAGATATCAGAAAACTGAGATAGATATGAACAGAGATAAATATATAGGCAGACATAGACATCAGGTAGATGTGAACAGATTGAGAGATAGAGGTATATACACATATATATATATATATATATATATATATATATATATATATATATAGACTGAGATAGACATTATATGTATATATATATATATATATATATATATATATATATAGTCTTTCTAAGTGTTTCGTTTATATATATATATATATATATATATATATATACACACACACATGAAAAGACTGAGATAGACATTATATGTATATATATATGAAAAGACTGAGATAGTTAGACATATATACACACATAAATCTGAGATAGACATTACACATATATATTTATTTATGTATATGAAAAGACTGAGATAGACATTTATATATATATATATATATATATATATATATATACTGAGACCTATATGAACTCTGTAATAGATAGGCATCACACACACACACACACACACACATATATATATATATATATGTATATAAAAACTGAGATAGACAGTAATATAGACACCAGGTAGATAATAAATATAAACAGATTGAGATAGATTGACAGATATAAGTTAGATAGATATGAGCTGAATTCCCTAATAAACATCAACTAATGAATCTCAAGTAACTGCGATAATTCCTTTCATTTGAAAGAAAAATGTCAACACGAAAAACTGTCCACCTAGTTAATTTGCTTAGAACTTTCCAAGACATTTTTTGTCTCCCCTGAAGATGATGAATATCAAAGCTTAATTTACACATTAACATTGATGATTTTCTTTTCTGACATCAATAGTTTACCAATTTAGAATGTTGAATTAAATATCAGTTTCTTTTAACAAAAGGTGCACACATTATTTGTGACATTCTGTAGATACAAAACATGCAGGAATGGCCCCCACATATAAATGGTAGTATACAATAAATAGATATCTTTTGGACCAGTTTGCTGCATTTACTTATTATATGGTTAACTTTTATTATTATTTTTTTTATTGATATTTTAATCACAGTTGGTAGACTGTCTAACTAGAAACCACAAGGTTCCAGGTTTGATACTGGCCCTTGCCAACTCATGCATGAGTAGCACAGGGATCTGTGTGGTAAAATGAAAAGCTGATGGTAGGTGTGGCACTCCACCTCAGATGCCAAAACAATCTCCTTGGTCTAGTGCTAGTAAAAGGGGGATAGACTCTCTTGATGTCTGGTTGATACTAACTTAAGGCCACCCTGGCGACTTTATTTTTTTTAAATTGAGCTTTAGACTTTTCAGTCCTTTGAAATCAAACATCTTGAAGATATTTAATTTCAAATGTCAAATAATTATTTGAGGCACTTGGGATGATTATATTTTGTTTTAATATAAACCAATTTCTTAGTTTGCTACCATGTAAACTCCAGCAAACAGCTGTTATTGCTTCAAATCTATATCAGGATTTGATTTCTATTGTCTTTTTTGATATTTTTCAAAAAATAAATGAAAATAAGGCATACTTATATAAAATGATCATTATGTAATGAGGACACATAGTGTCCATTCTCTCCCTAAATAATATAAAGGAGTACAGAAACATTTGACATCTTTTTAAAAATAATGTTAATACAGGGTTTTAATATTAAGTTACATGTGGATGTTTCTACTCCAACCTTATATACACATACACAGTATCTGTTTACATGAAGGAGTGTTGAGAATTCACAGCCAAACCAAGAAAAGGAATCAGCTGGTCATGTCAAGCCCTAGCACCTATATGATTGTCTCAACCCTATTGCCCTTATGGCAAACCCCAACCCTTTTTTTATCATATATGTGCTAGAAGGCAGTGGCTGAGGGTCTTAATGTCTTGGGTATGATATTAAACTCTGATGGTGAAGTTCCAATTCTGGAGCTCTAGGGACTGTGGAGTACCACTTCATCCCCATGACCTAAAGCCATGAAAATTTCAGTCATTTTAACTTTTCATGCACTTTGATATATAAGGGTCAGCTGAAAAGTTTATAGACTGACCAAGATATGGAATGAGACCAAAGTCTCCCTTGTGATCCACACACTTTATTCCCTTGGTATTCAATATTTGGATCTAATTGGTAAAAAAGTCATCAACAGCAGATATGATGTCATGTTCAATAACCCCACCCCCAATTACACATCTTATCTCAAGTTTCTTTGACCCTTCCAATTTGATAAAAATTTCAAAAATAACGATTATTCCTTTCTTGGTTGGTTCAAGAACTTTTCAGCCTCCCTTTTTATTATATATATATATATATATTTGTAGTTGGTATCATAGAAGATGGACACTGCAATGATATTCAAATTCTGGATGAGGCTGTTTGCATTTCCCTTTTATGCTTGGAAAAAGAAGGAATCCCTCACTTCTCACCTCCTATCTATGCAACCAATCTAGGAGATGGAAAGATAGTCTAAATTCAAAACAATGGGGTTGTAGGATTAGCAAATTTATTCCATAAAAACCTACTTGTTATGAAACTGCAGCAGCATCACAGCCTTATGTCTCTCAATGACACAGAATATATTTATACATGCACAAGTTAGGAGTGTTCATATATGTATATATATATATGTATACTCATAAAAATTATGATAAGATTATCAATAAAAGTTTTGGACCAAATGACCTTTAGGCACCCCTTTTGCGATCTCGATTCTTGGGGACATTTTTTCCATTTACACCATCAAAATCTGGTTAATTGTTAACAGACGATCTTTAGATTTTTTTTAAAATTATAAAACTAACCTCTAACCCTAACCCCTAACAAACAACCGGATTTTGATGGTGTAAATGAGAAAAGTGTCCTTGTGAGTCGAGATTGTGGAAGGGGTGCCTAAAGGTCATATGGTCCAAAGTTTTAATATGAGTTGAGAATAAAGCAGCATCACAGCATTATGTCTCTCTATGACACAGAATATATTTATACATGCACAAGTTAGGAGTGTTCATATATGTATATATAAATATATGTATGTATATATGTATACTCATAAAAATTATGTCTGTGTGTGAGTGAAAATATATATATATATATATATATATATATATATACACACACACACATATAGATTTATGTATACATGTGTGTATATGTATATATGCACACATTTACACAATTATGTATCTGTATATGATATGGACACACAAGTGACATTCTCCTGTGGACACCTACACATGGACACATTAGTGTAGGTCAACCAGCAAAAACCTACATCAATCAGATCTGAATGATTCTGGATGCTGTTTAGCAGACCTGCCAGGGATTGTTGGCAAAAGAGAGTCATGGGTATCCATGCTGTTAGCATGATATGATGATGATAAATATATATATATATATACACACACCTCAATTCATTCACATACATATATATGCACAAGTTATGTGTGTTTGTATATATATATATAAAATCATGTATACACTATGTATGCACACACACCTACGTATGTGTATGTGTGTGTTTTTGTGTGTGCATTGAAGTATAAAAACCTGCCTCTCCTTACACATGCATGCATTTTCGCTCACATGCTTCTTTCTCTTGAGCCATTATGGAGATAGGCTCGATATATTAAAATATATTCTGCAACATGGGCATTCTGTTTTGACAGTGGTAGGTAAAGGGTTGGGTCAGGTGGTGGTGGGGGAATTGGTTAGAGTGTCAAAAAGGGAAGGAGGCTGGAGGAGTGGGCAGTGTATCGATGGGTTGGGGCAGGGTTTTGGAAATAGAGAGTCAGGGGCAGAGAACTGTGCAGTGAGTAGCTGCTGCTGCTGCTGTCCATGTAGCATGTCGCCCCTTACGTAAATAAATGTGTTGTATATCTGCCAAGCTGCAATCCAATGTAAAAGTCTGTTCTATCTGCCATCTTTGATCTGATTGGGTTTGCATCTACCACCACCGTTGTGGCTAGTTAAGCTAAAGGTAGCACAAGCTGGCTTTTAATACCCTTTCAATCTATGGATGGTGCAGCAGAGTGTGGTAACCAGACTGAGGAAGGCAGGCAACCAGACCAGCATGTTGACCCACCCCCACCAACCTGCCTGTCCGCCTCAATACATACCCCACATACATCCACCCTACTCCAGTCTACCCCTCGACCCTCACCCCCCACCCACATTATCTTCCTCTGTCCACTTGTCCTGTCTCCAACCATTCCTCCACTTCTGATATACGCTGCTGCACCTTCCTCCCATCTTTCTACCTCTGCTATATACTTTCTTTTTCTCTCCTCTCTCCTCCTGACCCCTCCCTTTTTTTTTTCCTTCTGACCATCCGCCACCTCGCCCCCCCCCATTCTCTGCTGCAGAGTCCATCAGACTTAGATACATGATGAACCTAATCAATACTGCTTCTCATTCTTCACAGAGGATTATAGTGCCTAAGATCATGCCACAGAGTTAGTCAAATGGAAAAAAAAAATGTTAGGTAGCATTCCAATATATTTGCCATCAATCTCCCACCTCCTCTCTCTCTCTCTCTCTCTCTCCTTTATCCTCACTCTTTATTTCTAACCTTCTTTTTAATACCGCCCATCTCCCCCCACACACCTTAGATATCTTTTCTTTCTTTCTTTCTTTATTATCTACTCTCTCTTTCTTTTTCTCTATTTCATTTTTTGTTTCTTTTACTACTTTCTTTATTCCCTTCTCTCTTCTTCTCACTTTGTTGTATTGAACAGCTAAGTAAAGTAGTCTTATTAGGGTTTTGACTTGTCTGTACTTTTATGTATATTAATCTGGGTAATGATGAATTACATGATAATACTTGGACCTTGATTTTTCTCATTCCAATTTCTACTCATTACACACACACACACACACACACCTCTATTATATATATTTATATATACATATATATATATATAACATTACTTTCTTTGTATACATATACTTATAGGAGATTAACACACATACATACACATATTTATATGCAATACTTCAAATGTAGATATTGTAATGCCAATATCGAACGTATGTCAGGAAATATACATAATATCTTAAATTACCCTACATCAGTTCACAGGGTACTCTATCAAAAGTTGTCCACTCAAACCAAAATGTTGATTAATCATTCCAAAAATCAGAAAAAATGCCGCAAGAAAATTGGCTAAAACAATCTTGCCTTCAAAATTGTGATGAGCACTTTTTTTAAGGAAATAAACTTTTTTATTTTTATTGTTTTTTATTTATTTTTTTTTTTTTTTTGTGTGGGGGTGTGGTGAAAATTATATTCCAGATTTTAGATGTAGAAAAAAGAAAAAAGTAAAGCACAAAAAAGATGTAGAAAAGAAATGTTTATAAAAAAAGAAAGGCTCCTAATGTTAGTTAAGTAAAGGACTGTCTTATTTTGCATAGATTCTGTGATAGTTTACTAAAAGAATTGTGTCCTAGCTATGGAGTTAAACTGCATCTAGTGGTGAAGTTCCAATTTTGGAACTCTGGTGAGTTTGGAGTACCCCTTCATCGCCATTACTCCTATGTCCACCCTGACCTGGAATTGTAGTATATTTTAGCGTCTCATCTATGGGTTAAATAGAAAAAAAAATGTTTTAAAAAATTGAATTTTAAAAAATATATGAATACCCATGCCTTTAAAATCTAACCAACAAAAATAAACTAAAAGAATTGTCTATTATATTATTTTTACATGGGAAATAATTTTTTTTTCCTTTTCATATTTTTTTTGTGGAAGATGGGGGGAAAATTATATTCCAGATTTTAGAAAAGTTCCTAATGTTAAGTAAAGGACAGTCTTGTTTTGTGTAGATTCTCTAATAGTTTTATTAAAAGAATTGTCTATTATATTATTTTTACATGGGAAAATTGAATATTGATATCAGTAATTATCAGACCCCAAAGTTATTCAATACTAGCTGTAATACCCATATATGCTACAGCATTTTAAAAAAAAAAGGGTTAAAACTGCCCCCCCCCTACAATTCCCCCCCCAAAAAAAATACCCAACCAAACTCACCCTGATTGATTTTGGTTTCAGACTTTTCTATAGAAATCCTACCCCAAAGAACCTGAGTGATGCTAAATGTAAACCTGTATGTGTGGGGGATTATGTTTTTGTTTTTATTATAATCCTCAGAACATTTGTTAATATCTCATTTTAGAAATGTATTTCTTTTTTTATGGCTTTCTTATGAAATTATGCAAAAAAAATATTGTTTATCAATGTGAAAATAAAGCTATAACATTAAAAATGAACACACAGGGGAGTTATTTATCAAAACCTGATTTTTAAAATAATAATGCAAAATTAGATAGTTAAACACCATTTGTTAGTACATAAGATATACATTGCACGTTGATAATGTGTATTACCAATTCAACATGATATAGGGTATTTTGATGTATGAGGATGGAAACTCGCATTTATTCTTATAGAAGCAAATTATAATAACTAATCATGAAATATAAACTTATAATTCATAACTCATAAAAGTTGATGAATATTATAATTACAAGTTAACCACTGAATATTATATTTTTAAAAGTAACAAGTGAATCTCATGAACCCAACAATCACACATTGTAACTGTGGTCCATGATGATTTTGATGCTTCTTTTTAGGAGGAGTGAAGAATTCTAATTAGTATTTCCTAGTTTTCTTCATGTCATAAATTTGGAAGACTAAAGTAAAGTCGTTGGGGTGGCCTAAAGTCGATATCAGCCAATCAGCAAGGGAGTCTATCCCCTTTTCACTAGTGCTAGACCAAGGAGATTGTTTTTGCATCTGAGGTGGAGCGCCACACCTACCATCAGCTCCTCAGCACAAATTCAGCACCCACAAAATTATTATTCAATTTCAAATTGGATAGGAAATTACCTTATTCTTTAAGAGTATTTTAACTATATTGTTCTAATAAAAATTTATCAGAGATGATTTTTTGTCAGGTTTATGATCACACACACACACACACACACACACACACGTGTGTGTGTGTATGTGTGTGCACATGCATCATTTTAGTAATATAAGGATAGATTCCTATTGGCCATAATTTTTATAGCTGTAAAAATATATATAATTAATGAATATTTTCAAATTTTCCTTTGTTGAAAATAAAATTAATTACTTATAATAATTACTTTATATATGTGTTTAATGGATTACTGTACTATTAACTTGTATAATCTATTTAAACTCTTTCAATTAACCATCAAATTATTAGAATTATATATTTTAGATAAACTATCAAATTTTGAATTCTCAAATAATCATTTAATTATATCTCAGATTACTTCACCACTAATATTTTAAATGATATATATTATAAAAACTAATATTGATTTCTAATTAATTAACAAAAATATTATAACCATTTATCTGTCAATCATTAATAAAAAAGACCTTTAGATTATGTTTGAAATATATGTTTTTAGTAATTAAAACTAATAAATAAGTATTTTTTGTATTATAAAATATATATTTTTGTTAATTAACACTAATAAGTATTTTTGTACTATAAAGTATATCTTTTCAGTAATTAACACTAATAAGTATTTTGTATTTTGCTAATTTTTGTACTATAAAGTATATCTTTTCAGTAATTAACACTAATAAGTATTTTGTACTACATAATATATATTTTTTGTAATTAACACTAATAAGTATTTTTGTATTATAAAATATATCTTTTTGTTAATTAACACTAATAAGTATTTTCTGTATTATAAAATATATCTATTTGGTAATTAACACTAATAAGTATTTTTCATATTATGAAATATATCTGTTTGGTTATTAACACTAATAAGTATTTTCTGTATTATAAAATATATCTTTTTGTTTATTAACACTAATAAGTATTTTCTGTATTATAAAATATATCTATTAGGTAATTAACACTAATAAGTATTTTTCATATTATGAAATATATCTGTTTGGTAATTAACACTAATAAGTATTTTTCATATTATAAAATATATCTGTTTGGTAATTAACACTAATAAGTATTTTCTGTATTATAAAATATATCTTTTTGTTAATTAACACTAATAAGTATTTTCTGTATTATAAAATATATCTATTAGGTAATTAACACTAATAAGTATTTTTCGTATTATAAGATATATCTGTTTGGTAATTAACACTAATAAGTATTTTTGGTTAAATTACTTAAGGGACCTAAATTCCACCATCATATGTCACCTCGCCGAAAGAAAAAAAAAATTCAGGAAATTAACCGAATTTAATGAAATTTTCAGTATTGATATATTAATTAATAAAAGATAAAATGCACTAGTTGTTTTATTTAAAAACTTTTATATTTTTTCAGGTCAGTTAACTTTGGACCACATATCTTTGAGAATCTGTGTTGTGCCTCAAAGATATGTGGTTCAAATTAACTGACCTGAAAAAATGTAAGAGTTTTTAAATAAAATAACTGGTGCATTTATCGTTTATTCATTAATATATCAACACTGAAAATTTCATTAAATTCGGTTAATTTCCTGATTTTTGGTATTTTTTTCCTTTTGGCAGGGTGACATATGATGGTGCAATTTAGGTTGGATTTAACCATATTTTTTGTACTATGAAATATATCTTTTTTGTAAGTAACACTGATAAGTATTTTTGTAAATAAAACATATTTTTTTAGTAATTAATTTAATTATTGAATATTTTTACAAATAAATTATGATTAACTACTAGTAATGACTATACAATTAAACCTAAATCATAAAAACTAACTGTCTCTTTGCATATGAAACACAAATATAAGTAAATTTAATATTTCCTAATTTCTAATATAAAATATATTTCCTAACATAAAACATCCTCTTTTCTACAAAGGTAAAAATAACAGTACAATTGTCTCATAATAGTTGTTACATTTGTTTATATATTTCATATACTAAATGTAACAATTATGAGAATGAAATAACAGAATAACTTTTTATTATGACAATTGAAATGTACGAAAATAATAAAAATATCAAAATACAGGGTGTTTCAAAAAAGTTTCTATCATTTGAGATATATAAGATATTTCAGAAAGAATTGATATTATTTAATAATCTTGACCAATTTTCATTCAAATAATCTCAGATTTCAACAGCATGGGTAGAAATAACTCAAAAGTTCTGTTTGATGTTTAAAAGTCTTTTCTTTTCCAGTGAATA
>CM042143.1:46261124-46373624 GCA_023376005.1 Doryteuthis pealeii | reverse complement strand
GTTTTAGTGTATATAGACATAATAATGAATTTTAAAATATCAAATTAACTCCAGTAAATTAAAAAGAATTTGATGATAAACTTTTAATTAATATTATTTCTCTTATTTAAGGAAAGTTTCAGCTATTTTCTTTAAACAAAAACAAACTCTTACCAATTTGTAGATGTTAATTATTAGTAATTGTCTACTGTACATTCGGTTTATGACAGTTCAATATATCTTATTTTAATAAAATTGCATTTCCTCAGTTTAACTCCAAGTTAACTAGCCACTACATTTAGATATCAGAAAAAGATATTGTAAAATAGTATTAGTGAGTGGTGCGATACATAATTTAAATGGATTAATACTAAAGAATATATATATATATATATATATATATATATATATATATATATATCAGTAAATCCCTGTGTGAACTAGCAAAATTATTTTTAATGTTGAATCTTTATATCTATTCATTTTAAAGAGAGAAATCTGTGAGGCAATGGATATGAATAATCTCAAGCAATGTTTCCGGAATATCTTAAATTTTCCGATCATTTAAAAAAGTATACAAGCAGTTATTTGCTTTTGATGTGATTTATTTCGTATATAAAAATCTCTTTGTAAATCAACAAAGACTCTCTAAGTCCATATTACATTTGATAATACTTTCTTTCAATTTGTTTTCAAAAAGCTAATTCTTATTTCATCCATTTTTTTTTTCATGGTTACTGTACTAAACATTTTGACTAAATATTTCTTTCTGGTATACTAAAGACATATAATAGAGAAATATTGTTAAAATAGTGACAACAATGAGAAAGAGGAAAAGAAGAAAAAAGGACCCAAACTTCTCAAATTGAAAAGAAGTCAGTCAAAAGCTAGCATATTTTTCTCAGACATTCATTTTGATCAAAGAAATAGCCAGTAATGCAACTGCATATTTCCTTTGATACAATCTTTTTCTTAAGTAAAACTTTGTCATTATCATTTTCTTTCCTTTTTTTTTCCCTCCCATTTTCTTTTTTTGATAATACAATATAAAAGATATGCTATTATATAGGAAGTCATCTCCCAAAATGAATAGATTGTGATATTCTTTTCCATAAAAAAAAAGAACACTGCAATTCTTCGAGTGGAATAATGAAAAATTTGCTTATGTAAAACGTTTTTTTTTTTTTTTTTTTTTTTTTTTAAATAAGAGTTCGTAAAATTCTATTCAAATGAAACTAGGAAGGATCATAAAAATTGGCAAAAAAAAAAAAAAATGAAGTAAACTTGTAAATTTATGAATATAAGTTTAGATATATTGAAATACAAATATTCATCCATATGTATATTCATAATTAAACTTGAAAAAAACATTTTTTTTTTTGCTGGTCAAATAAACATCATATATTGAGAAAAAAATTATCAATATTTCTGTACAATATTCTAACACATTTTACAACTCATGACTCTTTTTAATGTTTCTTTATTTTTAAGTAAATCTCTTCTACACTTCATACAGTAAATTTTATCCTCATTAATACACACACACACACACACATATATATGCATAAAATATTTATAGATATATGAAATCATGATATATACGCACATAACACTGATATATTAATATGGTCTTGTTTTACATATATATTTTTAGATGAAAGTGAAGCATGTGTATGTGTGTTGTGTATGTATATATATATACACATATATACATATATATATATATTATCATTATTATTATTATTATTTAAAATGGTATGATCACTATTTGTTTAAATCTAAAGTATCTAAAAATGAACATACCAGTTTATGAACTAATACAGCAGTAAACTGTATAAAATAAAATAGTGCTCAATATAAGAAATTGTGTAGAACAAATATAATTATATTAATAATTGAAAAATATCACTTAACCAACTCTTCTGAGTTTCATGATTCCCCTCATCAGGTCGGATTCAGCAATACATTACAAATAAAGAATCCATGAAAAAGGTTAAGTGATATGTTCAATTATTTATGTACACACACATACATACATATGAACATTTCTATTTAAATTAATAGTTTACATAGACATACATTATTTTTGCATTAATATGACCATTTCCTGTATATATAATATAATGTCTGTAGTTTATGTACCATTGGTATATGCAAGAGTAATTATTTTCTATGTCCATAATATATATATATATATATATATATATATATATATATATATAATATATATATATATATATATATATATAAGGACCTAAGGAGTTAGAAACTACCTACCTAGGTTTCACCTAATGGCTCATCAGGATAATTCTAAAAAAATTCCCTTTTATTCATTGAATGACTCTCATATCTATATTTACACACACACACACACACACACACATATATATATATATATATATATACACACACACACACAAATCATTCAATGATTTAAGGGATTTTTTTAATAGCTAAATAGAATTTTTTTTCATAAATGTTAACTCTCTATTGTTTGGAATTGGTTTATGGTTTATACCAAAAATTATTTTAATCTTACAAAAATATTCATTTTGCGGCTATTCAAAATAGTGGTAAATCGGGGTGCTCCAGGCTTGAACAGAGGTCTGTCATCAAATTTTTGGTAGCTGATAAGTGCAAACCATGTAAAAATTAAAAAAGAATGTGTGATGTGTATGGAGTGGTATGTTTTAGTCAAAAACATCTTTATAAATGGTCTGAACATTGGTTTGCTACTACAATCCCGAGTTGAATAGACAGTTCATGGAGTTGAAACACACTAGCTGTCCAGTGCAGTGGTCAGTAAAGAAGGTCATGCTGACAGTCTTCTGGGACATGAAAAACCTATCACTATTGATTTTCTTGAGAAAGGTACAATTATAAAGACTGTTTCATATTGCCAATTATTTAAGCAAAATTCACCTTATTTATTGAATGATCCTTGTAAAAATACACACATACATCTATATAAATGAATGAAAAAAATGTGCCTGTCCTATGCAGACAGAAAAACAATCCATTTTAAAGCTACCAAATTTAGTGTACATATTTAATGAACTCAGTCTAGGGTTTCAACATAATCCTTTTTTCTCCACATGGAGAACATGGAGAAAAAGGTGTCTCTAACAATAATCCATGAGAAGCCATATTGCTGCGAGACATAAGTAATCATATAGAATTTAATTCAAAAATTGTCTTACTAAAATAACTACTAATGCATAGGTTTATAGGTAGTTCTTCAAACTGGAGATGTAAAATAATTAGATAAATTAGCAAAAGAATGTGCCGTCTGGGCACAAGCATTTTAGGTTTAATATAATTAAATATTATATTAAATTAGAAGGACTAATGAAATTAGATATGAACACAATGATTAAACTTATTTTTACTTTAATCTAATTGATTTCAATATAAAATAATACTTAGGCTTGCTTTTAATACATTTGAGAATAAAACAATAATATTAGAAATCAACAACATCAAGTAATTATTTATCAAACATGGTTTTGTTAAAACTTGTATGCAAATTATTCCACCATATAATATGTAAACATTTATTTCTTAATGATATATAACACACATTGCATGGGCTGTTTTGAGGCAAATCTAACTTAGCTAGACCTTAATAAAAGCATTCTTCATAAATAAGATGCTAATTAAGATTAAATAATGATTATTAAGCATTGAGAATATAATATAAATAACTAAGGTAATTGTGTCATTAGTGGCGACTTAGTTTTGGTTACAGACAGACACACACACAATCTCCATTATAATAAGATGTAATGGCTTTGTAAGAACTAACTGGACTAAAAGCAAAAATGTTTAAGTGGATAAATCTCTTAAGAGTCACTCAAATAGATTGAAAAAATATTCTTCATGAACATTTTCACAGATTAATATGAACTTTTTAAGTTGATATAAAAATAATATAATTGGTAAATATATTTTCTGTTTATGGGATTTATTTTTAATAGCAACTATTATAAACCATTATTTCCTATAGAAATGTCTTACTCTCATTATAACCAGTTGCAAACTATGTCTCAACCTCTTTACCTGGTGTAGGTGGGTACCTCAGCTAGTTTATAAATCTGCATGTATAACACAATATCCTTACACTCATAAATTCATGCATGTATGTGTATATTGTATATTTTTACATATTTCAGATGTGCAATGCACATTTATCGATCAAATCATACTTATGTGTATGTAATGTAAACGTCCAAAGTTTTCTCAAGTCCGTTGTTAGCAATATTCATTTTCTCCCATTAAGAGACAAATGTTTTATTTTTACATAACTTAGTGTCTTCTTCTTTGCCTGACCCACACATTGACGGACTTGCATTACTTCAAGACAATTATCAGTTTTATCTTTTCATGAATATTTACTTTTTGTTTTATTGAAATACATCTTCAAAATCTTCTTTCTTTCTTTCTTCAAATAGAATATGCAACATATTGAAACAATAATGTATCTGATAAAAGATTAAGATGAAAAAAAAATGCATTTTTATTTGTTTGGGGGAAAAAATACCTTAACTTCAATTTCTTCTCTAGTAATGAAATGACAATATATTCATTTATTTATTTGTTTATCTATTTATTTTTTTATTAATTTCCAGTATAGTTTATTGTAGAAACTGAAAATAGGTAATATTGTCTTTTAAAAAGGTCTGTCCATTAAGGCTGGGTTACCTCCCTGGAGTGTTTAGGTCAATGTCTTATTTTGCCTTGTGCGCAAGAAGTAAAGAAAAGAAAGAAAAGTGGAAAAAAAAAACTGAAAAAAATGGCCAGGTAATCTAGCACTGATAGATTTTGAGAACTTTATAAGCACTTGTCTATAGATTACAGTAGTTAGATGCTTCACACATACAGTAGATAGAATATAAACACTGGACGTTGAATACAAAAAAAAAAGAAAAGAAAAGAAAGGAAGGTGCATTTTTATCCTATTCTACGAGTTCTGTTTTGTTGGAGTTTAGGAAAAGAAAAGGAAAATCACCATTGCCCAACTGTAATATATGTAGTAGACAAGTGCTATTGAAATACACACCTACACCTAGAGAGAGAAAGAGAGAGAGGCATTGTAGTGAAGTGAGAGGGGGAGGAGCATGAGGAAGAGGGACAGGGGGAGGACAAGGACCAAAAGGTTTGCATGTTCACTCTGTGAGTTGTTGTTGATGAGCCATTCAACCTATCTCATTGTAGGATTCGCTATGTCTTATCAATCATTTTGGCAACACCTTTTTTGCCCTTTTCCCATCCGGAGTAATTTGAATACCCAACAAACATTCCCTGGGAATATGTTCCACCAATTTTTGGTAGGGGGTGACAGGGGAGAGGGTGGAGTGTGTGCTGTGGACGATGGGTGGTTAGGTAGTTTTGTGGTACATTCGTCATTTTCAAAAGATACATAAATAAATCACACATTAGCAATTTGGGATGTACAGCATTAATATTCTTTTACACAGGACGAGGAGGAGTAGATAAAAAAGAAAATATCAATATGCCTGTATATGAGAGTCTTATATAATGTGGGTGTGTGTGTGTATCTATGTATGTACTAACTTATTGATCTCTAATTGTCTCAACTTATATACTCCAGTATGTGAGCTCATAGTTCCTGTGTGTGTGTGTGTGTGTGTGTATATATACACACACACACACACACATATATATATATATATATATATATATATATATATATATATATAGTGCAGTTTTCCTCTATTTTCAAGCTTAAATATGAGTGTTTATTTAATTTTCTCTATGTGTATTCACATATATGCACATGAGAAGATTATGCCTCTTGTATAATAGCTTTAAAAAACAGTATGGTTTCATGCACACACACACACTTTATATATATATATATATATATATATATATATATATGATATATATATATTATGAGATTTCATACTATATATATATATATATATATAAATATATATTTTATGAGATATCACACACAAGTATATAATATTATGAGATATCACACAGAAGTATATATATATATATATATATATATATATATAATGAGATATCACGCACACGTATATATATATATATATATATATATATATAGATCAAAGCCTGAAGAAGATACCTGAATATCTGAAACACGTGTTGCATATGTAAGATAAAAAGAATTAAAAATTTTTTCCAAAAACATAATACATTTTGCGGACCTTCTTTTTTTATAATATATATATATATATATGATATATATATATACATATACATATATGTATATTATATATATATATATATATATATCAGACACACACACACACACACACACACACATATATTATATTTATATATAAATAGATATCACACACACACACATGCATATATATATATATATATATAATATATCTCTCTCAGACACACACACACACACACACACATATATATATATATATATATATATATATATATATATATATATATATATATATATAGAGAGAGAGAGAGAGAGAGAGAGAGAGATAAATCACTCACACACACAATAGATAATGAGATATATCTCACATGTACACACACATATATAATTAGATGGATAATGCTATATTTCACACACACACACACAATGCAATGTACCTTTTTTACTAATTATACAGTTCTTATATTAATTTATATGGTATTTTATTTACATATATTGTACACACATTTGTGAGTGTGTGTGTGTGTGTGTATATATAATTTATGCATTTTCATGTAAAACTACTTGTTGACACACACACACACACATCTTATATCTCATTTTAGATATAGATATATTATGAAAATATATATATATATATATATATAAAACACACACACACACACACACACACTATCTAGCTATCCTTCCAAGCATAAAATTCTCATGTTGATTTATCTAGTTTTTATTTATAAAAAAATATATGCATGTATATATATATATATATATATCAGTACATAAATACATACACACATGTAAGTAATTTATGCATCTTCATGTAATAATGCTTGAAGAGACAGGACAGGAGTACACACACACACACACACACACACACACACACAGTTATTGTGTGTATTTACATAATCTCTTATACACAATATATATATTTTTCTACATGTAAATATTTCGAGTTGTCTAATATATCTTTCTACACACAACACACACACACATATATATATATATATAATCAGAAATATGTATATCAGGTGTGTCATTCTGCATGTGTATATTAAATAAGTCAGCCAGTGATGATAAAAAAAAAGATATGAGAAAACCAGGGTTTATGAATCAATTTTAAATCTTATATTCTGGAATCTCAAACATTAAAAAGAATAGGCCCTTGCTTAAAAAGAAGTTTTTTTCATAATACCTAATGTTCATATATATGAAATAAGTAAATTACCATATTCTCTATCTATCTCTTTCTCTCCCCCCCCTCTCTCTCTCTCTCTCTATATATATATTCAAATTTGGTTAAAAATAATAGAATCCTTATTATTTTCAAGTTTTTTCTTTTTTCTTTCAAGTTTTCTAACAATTTCTCTGAAAAGATGTTCACCAGTTGTCTGTAAACTTGTGGTAACCCAAATACTCTTGATTCTTTTCAGAACAATTAACAAGATTGTTTATTATTTAACTAAACCCTGTTTTGTTTTTGTCACCAAGGTGATGCTAAATAAAGGTGGCAGTTTATTTTTTAAACATTTCGAACGAGCTAGGAAAAAATTATTTATAGTTTCAAAGTTAATTTATAAAATTATGTGTGTGTGTGTGTATAATCATAAATATATATATATATATAATTATTATGTTTGTGTATATGTAACCCTAATCAAGCAAAAACAACACATCATAGTGAGATTTTTATGAGAAATTTTTTTTATGCGAGAAATATACTTAAACTACTATAACCTAGAAATTAAGACATTTTCCAAACCTGTTAGCAAATAAAAGTTAATTTTGGGAAGTCTGTTTGAACTGAAATTTTTCATATAATAGAACTCTGAAATGCTAATTAGAATCCTTCATTCCTTCCTAAATAGAAGCATCAATATCAACATGGACTACTCTTTGAAAAGGAACCAAGAGATTCAAGTGTAATTTAGTTTAGAAATTCAAATTTTCTACAGTGTAGAAAACTGTCATGTAATATTATTGAATTTTAAAGAAAAGAGTTATAAAGTTCATCTGTCAACTGGACAAATATATATATATATATATATATAATGTGTGTGATTTGCATTAAAGGTTTTACATATATATAAATATCCTGTTGACTTTGGGTCTACACAATCTTCCTGCACCTGTGAAAGTGTGCTTTTGTTAAATCCTGCTTTTTACCTGAAACCTTTAACTGGAATTAAAGCAAAGAAAACTTGTTACTATTTTAACCACCAAACCAAATGTATTGAGAAGCAAAGAGGGAGAGAGAAAGGTTATGAAAAATATGGCCATATATAACTGATAGGGCAGAGAATAAATTAAGTAAATGTTTATTATATATAAAAAGAAAATAAGTTATCATAATTAGTTGTTTTTGGAGAATAAGTGCTTAATTGGAGTCGTACCTAATTTATGAAAATTAATTAATTAATAATGAATTAGGCGGGAATGCCTATTTAAATGTGTGGCTAAACAAATCGAGAAAAAATTTGTTTAGCCACACATTTAAATAGGCATTCCCGCCTAATTCATTATTAATTAATTAATTTTCAAAATTAGGTACGACTCCAATTAAGCACTTATTCTCCTAAAATTGTCGGCAAAAAGCCATTCCAAACAAACCGTGTTTAAAACTTATCATAATTAGTTGTGTATAACATTTATGTGTGTATAATACACACCCCAAACTTTCTGACATGAAATTCAGGAAAAAACACCTTGTGTATGATACACATTGACTTTTTGGGAATTTTTAGCAATTTATCAAATTTAATGCAATTTATCAAATTTTTAGCAATTTATCAAATTTAATGCTCAAATTTTCATTCAGTTTAGTTTGACTGAAAATAAGAATTTATATAGTTTAAATAATATTTGGAAGGACAAAATATAGACAGTATTTAGAGCAGAGTTTGTTAATTATTAGTTTGTTTGAAATATAACTTGCTTTTAGTTATACCATCCTAAATATGGCCACTAAAGTAGACATAAAATAAAAAAAAGGTAATATTTAGTTCTCATATAAAATATACACCTCAAGTTGGGAAAAAAGTGTATTATACATGAGTAATTTCAGTGGTAACTTGTATTGTGCAATATTATTGATTTTTCTTTTACTTCTGCCAACCCTATTTTAGAGGGACAGAAACAGAGAGGTTCTGAAAAATCTGGTTTATTTACATACTTTTTTTTTTGTTTTATATATTTTTTTTTTGTGTGTGTGTGTGTGCTAAATGTTTAATAGGTTAATTTTTCTTTTTATCTATATACATGGGGCAGTTGGTGTGTATGTATGTATGTAATGATGAAACTATGAAAATAAACCTATTAACAACATATATATATATATATATATACATATATATTGTTAATAGGTTTATATATATATATATATATATATATATATATATATATATATATACATATATATCACCAGTTCTTGCTTTTTGTGCAAAAATTATGAAGATTTGATTTATACTTGAAGATATTTAAAAATTAAAATATACATAGAAATAGCATTGAAATTCGAGTTAAAAATGTCCAGCATTTGTAAATCTCAAAAACAAACAAATCAATACGCTAAAGTACGCTGAGTAAACCCTACGAAATTCCTTGTCACCCTGAATGATTTTCAAAGATAACTTTTGAAAGATTAAATTAGTTCTTTGCTTTTTTAATTTGTTAATTTATCCTATATGCTTTGTGACACAGAGGGGCTAATTCATTTTTAATGACCCCTAAAGAAAATCCTGTATGTGTCTATGACTTATGTAAAAGTTAAACTCTCCACATTCCACTGTCATATAGACTGAAATTTACAACTACTCTGTTCACAGCTCAGCATTAGGTTAGATATCATCATTGATTTTAGTGGGCCAGTGAAATGAGACTAGAATATTTTTTCTTTAAAAGAAAAGTAATTCTTGAATATAACTCCCACTACAATAAATAGATAAATCAACTAAATAAAACTAATTCTAATGAAAAATGTTGTTTGTTTTTTCAAGTTTTAATTTATTATAAAGTTGTTTTAAAACCAACAAGTATTTTTAAAAGAAAAATTCTTGAACCATGCTTTTATGTGTTACAGTATTAGACAAAAAAAATCAACGATTTTTTTTATTATTGCCCCAAATTCTAATGAAATTTCAATGCTGATACACACATAGGAAGTGATTATTTTGACCCTTTTCAAACTTGACAACTGCTTACTGGTCATTAGTAAAGACTACTCACAAAAATACTGAGAAATTTCCTTTTTTTTTTGTTTTCAGAGAATTTTCTTTAAAGATAGATTTTTTGCAGCAATTAAGGGAACTTTGACAACAATGATCTTGGAAAATAATCACTTCCTATGTGTGATAAGCCATTGAAGTTTCATTAAAAATACTAAAACTTAGAATTGTTAAAAATTAGGATTTTTTTAAACATTAGCTGCATATATATATATATATATATATATATATATATATATATATATATGTATGTATATATATGTGTGTGTGTGTGTGTGTGTGTGTAGTTATTCATTATACATTTTTTGTGTATATTCACATTAAATCTTATTGAATATCAGTAACTCACATTGAAAATTTAAAAGAAAATACTTAAAAATACATTTAGATAAAATATTTACACAGTATCACGTTGATTTCAATATTATTTGCTATGCTGCTGCTTATATAGTGATATGAAAAAAATATACTTTTTCTCCTAGACAGCATAATAATCAAATTTTTTAAAACCTCCTTGTCACTAGCCCTGTCGATAGGGCTTAGAATATGCTGACTTTATCCCCTGTAGATAGGTAAAACCTCCTACAAAGTTTGTGCTGGGTATGACACTAAATTGCATCTGATGGTGAGGAACCATTTCCAGAGCTCTGGAAGAGTGTGGAGTACTTCTTCATTGCTATTACTCTCAGGTCCACTCTGACCCTGAGTGGTAATACGTGTTAGGATTCCATCTATGGTTCAATAGATCTGTTTAAAAATTATTCATATTCAATTTCATATGCAAAAACAAAATTCTTAAGAAACAACTAACCAAAGATTATAAGTATGTGAATGTACAATAAATGCAATTCCCTAACCTCTAGGCATAAAATAACCCTGGACAAGTTTACATGACGTTAAAATGAGTAAATTGTTTTACTGCATTTTTGAAGGGATTGATAAGATGGAATACCTCCTTAATTATCTGATTAGCAAATTGCTTTTGACTGTTTTAGTACCATTATAAAATTAACTTAAACAAAATCAATTTCAAAGAAATAATGAATAAATAAATTTAGGATCTTTTGAAGTTTAAAAGAAACAAATTGAATCCTTTTTATTTAAGGACATGCTTTTCTTCATATTTAAAATCTATTAACAAGATATGAAAGTCATTCAATAAAATATGTGAATGAAAAAGAAAAGCATATGAAAGAAAGAAATATATACGTGTGTGTATGCAAGTTAGGGTAGCATGGACATAAAGTCAAGTTGGTTTGATAATTCTATAGGTGAGAAACTGACAGTTACCAAGTGCCATTAACTTTATTCCTACATTACCTGAACTAGATCTTTGCCCTCTTTATCTGTAAATATGACAATCTATATCTATCTATCTATATATCTATATACTATATATATATATATATATATATATATAGGTTCACTCAATAAATGTAAATTTTGCCTAAAGAATTGGCAATAGCAAGCAATGTTTACAGTTGAACCTTTTTAAAATTGTGATGGGTCTTCATGTCCCAGAAGACAGTATGACCTTCTTTACTGATTACTGTGACCAAATTTTTATTTCATCACACATTCTTCACTAATTCTTTTTTATATAGTTTCAATAAGGCTGCATCATGTGGTGAGGTTTTTGATCTCTGGGGAGTGTGGAGTCACCCCTCCATGATATACTTTGACCTAGAGTTATATTAACTTTCATCTATGTGTCTAATAGATCTGTTTAAACATAAGAATACTTGAAACTATAATTTATAAATGAATCAAATTTTGGCATTAAATAACCAATATGAGGTTGATATACTGTTAAATAAATACACCCAACAACCAAAATCTAAACTTGACATGTTATGTTATAATTTTTTTAAATTGATGAACCCTGCACTAGAGGTAATATAATTCTTTTTTACAATGATTTACTAACTTTTTTTTTAGGTTTTATTGTTTTCTTGGAAAGTTGAATTTGGAAACAAATTGTATAAATCTTATTTTCTAAATCATCATGAAATTGTTTATGTAGTAGATGAAGTTTTTGTAATCTTAAAATTTATTAAATAAATAATTTTCCAATAGGTGAAAGTTGGAAATAAAAGTATTTATATGTAGGAAAAATGTGTGGTCAAACGGATCATCTTTGTATTCTAAAAACTTATCATTTCCATAGATTCAATATTGAACTTTTAAGCATCTTGACCCAAAACATCTCTATATAATAATACTTATGTTACTTATTTGTATGACCATTATCATCTTTCAACACCCTCTGATTAAAAATGAGACCGTCCAAAATGCCTGAGATGAAATCAGTATATTAATACTTGTGTTCTTTAATTATATGAATCTTATCATCTTGCAACACCCTATGGTTAAAAATGACACCATTCAAATCTTCCAAGATGAAATGCAAAAATGTAAATCCTGATTATCTGGTGTTGCACATCTGCCATATTCTTACTTCTTATGAATGTTGTCACCTAAGTTAAATAATGGACTATTCTGTTTTTATTATAAAGAAAGAAGAAAAAGGACATGCTACATAGGAAAAAAAATGATAAGAAAGAAAGACAGAGTGTGAGCACACAAATGATAATACTAATCTGTTTCAATCGAACATAATATAAAGATGAAAAGAAGAAAATAAAATAATAAAAGAGTGTGTGTTAAATCAAGATTATTATACTTTTTACATATTGAACTATTTCGCAATAGCTCTTAAGTCAACATATCAAATGTTGTAATTATGAAATTATCATACCGTGGTATATCCACAGGTTCTGCTACTATTAATAATGCCTCAATATTATTTACAGAACTTGAATACCACTTTTCACGTTTACTCTGCTTTCTAAGACAGAAAATTATTCTCTTGCTTCTACAACTTTTACAGTGCTTTTCAATTTTTTAAGGAATGGAAAAATGCCAAAGAAATATACAACATGTATATCTACATCTAATTTTGATATTGCAAATATGTTTTGGTCAATTGGACCCTTTATTTTTATATGTAATGCTGTTTGTACATTTTTGTTGATAGCTACTTCTAACTTCATCAAATATATATTGCATGCTAATTTTTAAGTTTTCTTAAGAAAAAAAATCCCAGAGGAAGTAATACAGTACAAACTTATGGATATATCACAGTATGATAAATTAATTGTTATAATGTTTCATTCTCATTCAAATAATTTGCACACAAATTAGTTTCAAGTATTTCTATCTAATACTCATTATTTTTCAACAAATTTATTTCACCTATAGATAGGACTTTAATAGCATAGGTCTGTTAAGCCATTACAAGAGTTCTTATCAGACAGATAACTACTGAAAAAAATCTTAGAGTTGTAATTCATAACTAGCTGAACTTGTGGATATACCACAGTATGATAATTTAATTATTACAACATTTGATAAGTTTACTTAAGAGCTGTTGCAATTAATTTAATATGTAAAAAGTATAATATTCTTGATTTAACTCTCTCTCACTATTTTTTTCTTTCTTTCCTTCTTTTCATTATGTTCAATTTAAACAGATTAGCATTATCATCTCTGCACACTCCCACTCTCTCTATATTTCCCATAATCTTACTTTCTTATAATATTTTTTCTGTGCAGCATGTCCTTTTTCTTCCGTTTCTTTATAATAAAAACGAAATGGCTCATTATTTTTCTGAAGTGACAACTTATAAGAAATAATAAATTATCCTACTGTGTTATATCCACAGGTCCTGCTAGTATTCTTTATTTCAGTAATATCAGAAAACACTTTAGAAAGTTTCAGTAAATTTATACTTATGTTAATGAATACTTGGAACTTTAAAAAATCTGTATCTCTAATATGCAGGAATCAATGTTCAGTAATCTCTTCCCACATTAATATAAGAAAGAAATATGGAGTGAATTTGGGTAAAGACTTTAGTCAGTGAGTATACATAACATTATGCTGCATCTGATTTAATGAAAGTAAAATTGGGCCAATATGTTTTGTGTCTTTCAAAAAACTTTCTTTGCTAGCATAATTGCTATCATAGAAAAGTGACTTATTGAGCTGAGTTCAAATACTGGACAAGGTTATTTGTGCTGTGGAAAAGACATAAACCTATCTCCTCTCCTTCTCCATGGGCAATTGAAAAAATGGAAAAGGGTCACCAGGGATTAAACATGACTGTATAGAACAAGATCCCAAACCATACATTAATAGTCCCATAAGAAATAACAGGAACTATGTTAGCATGACACAAATGATTTCTTTCTTAAAAGGAAGTTTCAAAATTATTTACAGAACTGGCATAATGTTTAATGTGCTGGATTGCAACATTATAGTTAGAGACTTTGAACTTTAGTCAAGCTATTACATTCACTTTTGGACTATTGCTCTTGGAAAAGGTATGAACCCTCATATCCTCCTAGCTATAGGTTAAATAGTACCACTACTGTTCTTCTATAAGGATGGTTTTATGGTTATTTAACCCATGAAAGGATGGATATGCCATTAAACAAAGAAATCAAACCAAACTTTGACATGAGTCACATTAAGAAGGGAATAGGTAGATTTAAGTTAAGTGAAACCTGTCTCCTCTAAATATTATTTTTCTACATAGGTGAGATATGATATTCCTTCCCAGTACACCAGTCTCTCCAAGATGACTTCAGTGTGACACCTGTCTCAACTAAAGGCGCTTCACAATGCTCACTCACTTTGACTGAAATAGTAAAGGAATTGGGACTTAAAATGGCTTCCTCTTTTTTCAATTACATAGAATTTAATTATACTTAAAAAGAAAAAAAAGAAGCTAATATACATCCATCCAATTTCCACTTCCTGATGCTGTAAAAGTCAATACATGAACAATTGTCAACAAGTCCGAAAGATTTTCTGTGATTTTAATTTTGAAAATAATATCCTATGTATTTAATGTTAAAGGGAAAGTTGTTTGATCCTTACATTGAAAAAACTCGGAGAAATCTTCAGAAGATATAAGTAAAAAAGTTGACGGAATGGCCTATTGTTGAAAGCAGCCAAACAGTGAAGGAATCTATCCCCTTTCCTCATGTGCTGAGTTGGTGGAGACCGGTATTGGACCCAGAACCTTGCGATTCCTAGGTGGCTGCTCTAACGACTAAGCTAAACCAGTCTCCAAGAAAATATTATTACAAAGTTTGAATACCTCTTTTTTGTTACAAATTATTTATAAAACTAACTACATGTACCATATAATTTTGAGTAAAATATTTTAATTAATTAACCATGTAATTTCAATCAGCTTAGTTACCTAAATATAAAAAGAAACCACACTGTCCATTGTTCATAGATAATATCATATGAAATAAATGTTTTTTTATTTTATTTACTGTACTGCAAATTGTTTAAATTGATGACCTTTACAAATAAATTTAGAATTTTTTTCAAAATCACAAAATCTTTACGTTTTTTTAATTCCTGGATAAAAAGTGTCATTTCCTAATTGTGTATACCCAAATTAAATGGAAAGACCCAATTTTCTCTTGAAACTGCTTTTGTGACCAAAAAGTATAGAACAAAAACATGATGGTAGGCTATTTCTGGGGGGTTGATACATGCATGCAGGGTCAGTGCAAGAGTCTCATCCTTCCCTAATCTATTATATAAGACACCCACCATACTGCATGTCAATATTCATGAAGTAGAATTGATAGAAAATATATGAACTCCCACTCTACTACATGTCAATTTTCATAAAGTAGTATTGATAAAAAATATATGAAACCAGCCCTTCTGGAGCCCCCAAGCAAGCTCCCAACCCCCAGCCGGTGGATTTGGGGGTAGCATGTGCCAGCCCTGCATGAAAATGATTTACCTTACATTTACAAGTCTAAAAAGCATTCACTTTTAAAGACATAACTATATAACTTTAGTATAAATACATGTAATTTTTTTTATTTATGTGTTTTATTGAAACTGTGCAAGTTTGCCCACTTTTATATAGAGAAGTAAGTTAATTTTTAATTTCATTATCTAGGGCAGAAAAACAAAGTTTGAAGGGAATAGGAGCCACTTTACATACTTTTTCAGTGTAAACAATTAAGAAATATCATATATTATTCAAGAATAAAATTGTTACATAGTGTTATTCTATAAATCTAAGTGGAGTTAAGTGATTTCTATTTCTTTATACAAAGAATTCTCTTTTGATGCAATTAGAATAATTATATAAGTAACATGAATGACAGATGAAAATATTAAAGATAATGTAAATTTTGCAAATTATATATACACAAAATATACATCTATATGGAAGGACAGAAGTAATCAATTTCATTTGTTCTATTTATTTTGTATTGCATATATATATATATATATATATATATATAATAGAGATTATGTGTCTGTAAACAAAACTATGTTACCACCAATGTCACAATTTCCATAGTTGTTTCATTATATTCTCAATGATTATTAAATAATATTTTTTTCTTGAATAATATTTGCCTCAAAACAATTCCACTTATTAATGCGGTTAAAATCTTGCAATGTGTTAAATATCATTCAGAAATAAAGGTTTATATACTATGTATCCCTCTCACTTATACTCATAGTGGCTATGTTTGTTATACAAAAATCAAACTACTTAAAGTTCTAAACACACAGGTGTAATATTATATTAGATTATAATAATAAGTACACAATATTAAATTAGATTAAGTATTTTAGACAATACACTGTTCCAACACATATCCTAATCTACTCATACTTCATTTTGATGTTACTAAATTCAGACAATTTATACTTTTCTCATCTTTTAATCTATGACGTCTCTAAGAAATACATCACTTTACATACAATTGACTGTCTTTGGGCATCTTTGCTTATACCAATCACATTCTTAACTTTAAAAAATGAATGCTGTTCAAAATTTGGTGATAAGCCTTTCTATGTATACAATTTCCCCACTCATGTTATTTAAAAAAAAACATCTATCACTGATCAGATGACAATCTTTCCATTTTAATGTTCTATGAAGGGTTATTAAAAAACTGAAACTTTTTAACATCGATATCACCATCAAGAATAAATTCATCTTTTTGGAATACTTTTTAAAAATATTTTCTACATAGTATATGCTGTGGATAATTTGCATATTGGTTTTAACTAAACCGGGTTAATAACTTGGTGTTATTGATTTCTAATATTATTGTTTTTATTTCAAATGTATTAAAAGCAATCTAGTGTATAATTTTAAATAGGAATCAATTAAAATAAAATTAAAATATGTGTAATCATTTTCTATGTATTCTTATTTAGTCTCATAATTTTTTTCTAATTTGACATAATATTTTATTACATTAAAACTTTTTTTATATATTTTTGCTTGTAGGGGGGCACTTATTTTTGCTTCGATAAATAAACATTATATGATATTATTTGTGTATGCCAATTAAATGATGGAATTTCCACAGATTCATCTTGTAAATGATTTACTTTAAATTATGAAAATATTATTCAAAGTTCAGATTTCTCTTTCGGGATGAATCTTTTAGAAGCAGGTGTGAAAAAGATGTCAAAATAAGTGCTTTTTCTATTGTGCATCTTAGAAAATCAAGATGATACTTGATGCTACACAGATAGCAATGTTAGAGAAAATCATGTTTAAATTAAATGCTTTTCTGTGTACATAGTAAAAAAGAAATGTACGAAAATATACTTTCATTTATCTTTTTTTCAAAAAGTAATACATATATATGTGTGTGCGTATATATATATATATATATATATATATATATATATATATATATATATATGTATGTATACATAACTCATAAAGCAAAAAAAGGAGATAAAGTGAATAATTTATTATGAAAAGCACATCATTTTTACAAATATCTGTATCCAAAACAAGGGAAAATCTTACTTAAAAAAAAAGATTGCAGTTCTAACTTGAGTCTTTCATTTTAAAGTTTGAAAAGAATTTCCAGTTTTTCATCTCTTTCTTATCTAACTCAGTTAACTGGTAAATCACTGGGTATTTGATTCACATGCCTGTCACTAACCATTATCACTTCAAAAATTTCTTTTGTTAGATTGATCGATAATTCAAGTTGAATGTGTTGGCATATCCCCTGAGTAAATACTTATTCATACACAAAAAGCATTTATAGGCAGGTTTCTGGCTCCTTTCATAAATCTTCATACACACACAAACACACTAATGTATATATATATATATATATATATATATATATATATATATAATATGATTTGAGGTATCTTTCATCAATTCTTTTATGTACATTTATTTATCAGTCTCTGTCATTATAATCAATCAGAGCAGGCACATATTTCCTGTCAGTTTTAAGTATATATATATATATATATATATATATATATATACATATACTGATGTTTTTTGTAGACCCATGTATGCTTATATTTACATATTGATACAGGCATATTCATGCACTCATTTATACTTATCCATAATTTATATAAATATATGCATACACCCATATACATAATTATATATATATGCACACCCAAATTTTCATATATTCATATATATACACACGCACACACACAAATATGTTTATGTATAAATACATATGTTCATATGCACCCCCCTTCCTACATGTGCACACACACACACATACACACACACTTCAAAAAGTTGATTTCATGTAACCATATCCAAAATAGCTTACTCTTAATCTCTTTATGTTCAATTCTGTTGATTCTTTTTCTTTTTTTTTTTTACCGAGGGATCTTTTTAAACTCTACCTTAGTAAATGCACTTAGTTATTTCTCTATTTGTATTTCTATCGTCCGTACCTTTTTTTATTTATTTTATTATTTTTATTTGCTGTTGATCTTCATTAAGTTCTCTTTAAATCCCAATCAGCTTTGATTGTAGTTGCTTCTTTCTGTCTCCAGACAACCAAAAAAAAAAAAAGGCATTATTTTGACATTGTTGTTGTATTTAAATGACTATATGTAGTTTGATAGTATTCATAACATTCTTATAGATGGATAGAAAAGAGGTATAAATTATGCAAAAATCAATGAATGATATTGCGGTGCCACTTGTTTGTGAGGTGGTTCATATTATGGGAACATTCATGCAATAATAAAGATAATAAATAAATAAATATATAATAAAGAATTTTTAAAAAAAATAAAGATGAGAGATAAATCAAGTTATTCATTCGCAGTGAATTTGGCAGAAGGCTGGTTAAGTTTAAGCTCCTCTGACTGATTCCACTTATAGATTCACTGATCAAAAGATCACAGAATTCATGACTCACACACAACTTGGTTGTTTTCCATGCTATATAGTTTTAACTGATTTATTATACCATATCCTCACCCTGGTTTTGTCATGAATCAAAATATTCTAATAATCACTTTATTTTCAGGTAGTGCTGTCAGATTTTACCAACTTTTACTTAACCAATTTCATTCTCTAATCTTTGAATAGGTTTCTATAATGGAATTGTAATGCTTATATAATCATGACCAGTGTAGGTTTGGCGGCCATTTTTAATCAGAAAGTTGTTGCAGTATTTTGTTCTACGGTAAATTCATGAAAAATAATAAGTTATTGATTCATTTTCCTTATTATTCAGCAACATTTTTCTTCTAATAAAATTATTTTCTCAAAATGATGAAAAAGTTGTTATACAAACTGTTTTCCATATCATTTTTTTTTCAAATGAGGAATTAACATTATTATACACAACTGAAATTAGTAGATCAGTTTACCTCCCTTGGTAGTAATATCTCATCACCTGAAAGTGATGACAATATATGCATTGTTAAAGCATCGACTGTTATTAGCAGGTTAATGACCATGTGAAAACTTGATCTCTGATAAAATTGGAATTTTCCTAAGCTGTAGCTGTGTCAATACTTTGTATGGGTGCACCATTTGGACTTTAATGAAATGTCTGGAGAAAATGATAGATTGAAATTATACAAGTATCCTGGGAGTTGTTTTGAACAAATCATGGGAGCTGCATCATAAAAAACAGCATGTATATAGCCACTTACTGCCCATCTCACAAACCATCCAAAAACATGAGTAATAATAATTGATTGTGTAAAGATCACCTTGCACCAGGTAACGTGTATATTAATTTGATAATGATAAAAAATGGAACAAGTTAGTTGAGAAAATTCATTTGGTTTGTGAGGGGAGTAGTCAGGTGTATTTATTACCTGAAATTAACATCACTCTGGATCCCTACTTTAGAATTAGATAAAAATCAGATTTTTACATTAATTTATCTGAATTAATGACCTCAGCATTTTAACATCTGTCTTTTTTTCCTTTTTTTTCTCTTTTTTTTCAGGGGTCTGGAAAATATGATTGACACCAGAATATATGTGTATGGAATAAATAAAGGGTTTAGTTTAAAATTTCCCTTAGGGTATTGAATATGACACACTGAAAAAAGGCTGGTGGTTACAACTTGCCCCCACCCCACAAAAAAAGAATTGTGACTATAACTGCCATATGATGGTTGTTTTTACAGAGTGTCTTAGTATGCTAAACATACAACAATGGCATTATATTTTGTAATACAATCCTATAGTAATATGTATGATATATATCAATGACATCTGCTGGTTAGTATCAGGATTCCAAGCAATAGTTTATAAAGGTTTCCTAAAATTCAATTAAGGTGTTGATTGAATTTAAAAAAAATTATTTGTATTTAAAAAGAAAATCAAGAAAAATGAGCAAAGTTAAATTACCAAAAGTAAATTCCTTCTTTCTATGAATTTTCACATACAATTTCTCTCATCTTATTGGCTTAGAATATATTCACTATATTCCCAATAGAGTGGTACCACCCCAAAATAAGAAGGGGTGCCCTAGGTGTAACACTAAACTGCATCTAATAATGAGGCTCCAGTTCTGAAAATCTGGGGAGTGTGGAGTACTCTTTCATTACCAGTACTCACAGGTCCATTCAAACACAGAGTGGTTGTACGTGTTAGAGTTCACTATGGATCAAATGGATCTGTTTTTCATTTTTGATAGGTCCTATGTTAAAAAAAACTCTTAATAAACGAATATACAAAAAATGTAAATATGAATATACAAAGAATGTGATTCTGTAACCTCTAGGCATAAAACAATCTTAGACAGATTGACATCTTGTTGAAATCAATCAAAAAATCCAATTTTTCCCACAAAATGAACACAGGACATGTGCTGGGGAAATGTCACCCTTCAGCTTTTATTTTTGTCAGTTTTCCAATGTCCTGCCAGCCAACTAAGGTATGCAGTTTTATCTAAGAAGAATTGCCAGAATATTTAATAAAAAGGGACAAAAAATTTAATTTCCTTTCATGATCCATGATCATGTTACTCTGTGAGTTTAATATTTATTGTCAATTTACCATCTTTGTTATGTGCTCACCAAAATTATATGTTCCTAGGTTATATATATAAAAAAGATGAGGATATTATTTAGAACATATCAGTGCATAATCCTGATTTATTCTTTTAAGTAGCTTAATCACACTTGGCCAATATCATAGATATACCAATACATGTGTTCTTTAACTATAATCATCTTGCAACACCCTCTGATTAAAAATGAGACTGTCCAAATTGTCCAAAATAAAATGCAAAAATGTAAATCTTGATTATTTGGTGTTGCTTATCCGTCAAATACTTATTTCTTATAATTGTCACCCCAGCTAAATAATGAACCATTCCGTTTTTATCATAAAGAAAGGGGAGAAAAAGGACATGCTGCACAGAAAAAAATATAAGAAAGAGAGATGGGGAAAGATAGACAGAAGCGATAATGCTAATCTGTTTCAATTGAACATAGTGAAAAGAAAGAAAAACGAGTGAGAGAGTTAAATCAAGATTATTATACTTTTTACATATTGAAATTATTTAGCAATAGCTCTTAAGTAAACATATCAAATGTTGTAATAATTAAATCATCATACTGTGGTATATCCACAGGTTCTGCTAGTTATGAATTATAACTCTAAGATTTTTTCAGTTGTTATCTGTCTGATAAGAACTCTTGTAATGGCTTAACAGACCTATGCTATTAAAGTCCATCTATGGGTGAAATAAATCTGTTGGAAAATAATGAGTATTTATTTGAATGAGAATGAAATATTTGATACACCATAACTGTGTGCAAACAACTTATCATTATCATTATTAAATAGGGATAGTTACTTGAACCATATAACTGTGTAGAGATTATTAATATTAAGAGTAATTACTTGAAGATATAATTGTTTATAATTTCAGTTACTTGAAATTATATAATTGAAAAAAAAAAAAAAAAAAAACAACAGGCTTTGGTATGAAATAATCCAACAAGAGTTGACATGCCATAAAACCAACAAACAGCCAAATTGATGAATGTCTATGCTGACTTTCTTCAATATGAAGAAGGGAATAAGAAATTTTAACAAATAGAAGACACATTTTTTTTTTGTTTCTACAGGAAATTGCCTAATTCTTTGTTAGGGTAGCCACAGCCAACATTTTTAATAATCCCCCTGAAAAACTGCTTTTTTTTGTCTGTGATTGATATATCTAACCTTGTAAATAAAGGTTCAAGCGCTGATCAGTTTGTGCTTTGATAGAAAATGAAGTTTCTTTGTTATTGCAACTTTGCTAGACAGCATTTCCAATAGGCTCTATGAAAAACTATCAATCTTCACGTACGCAAATCTAATTTCCAGTGAATAATAAAAAACAATATTTACTTATTTTTCTAGGTTTCCAAATGCTGTCAATAATGGAACTTGCTAAGTGCTAATTCTCAATCAACAAGATGTGTTTCAAGGTATTTATTATTTGATATTTGCCTGCATATGCATCTCACTTTCTTTCTCCCTGTCTTTCTGTCTTTACTTTCTTCTCTTTATCTTTCTCATAATTGTACATTTTTCAAAAAGTCAAACGTAAAGTGAAAATTATGGTTTTGAACTCAGAAAGCATAAATATTGATTCTGCTGAATTAGTGCAACTGACTAGTAGAGCATGTTAATTTCATGAATGATTGCTTCATTTATCTGTTTGCATATGTGATAAAGAGAATAACAGTAGAAAATAAAAATGGTGCTATGTTTACTTGATTAGAAAAGAAAAAAAAAAAAAAAAAAAAAAAATACACCCAAGAAATTAATTTAAAGAGAAATGGACCAAATGTTCTAAATTCTTTGTATTTTTTTTTCAGCAAAAAAAAAAAAAACAACAAAAAAAAGTCGAGATGAGAGGATCAAAATCTTTGTCATGTCTGCAAGAGATTATCTGATAAAATGTTAAAATTTGATGAAACTTTTCAGGGAATTATTTAGGTTGGTTTCTTTGCATCTGAATCAGCTGTCAGTTTCACCGAACACGAGGATGCACATCTCTCTGCAAATCAACTTTGACAAATGGATTAGAAAACAACTTGTTTATGGGAAATAAATCTATTTTATATACTTTCCTTTGCCACAAGTTTCCTTTAGTGGTTTTTGTTCTAACTTCTAAAACAGCAAGGTCACCAGAAGAAAACCTTCATCTCTATGGTCAGAGCCACTGGAAGAAGATGGGTGGGGAGGTAGATATATCAGCAGTGATATCAAATATCATACATACTGCTTCTATTTTAGAACAGGACACACCCTTGGAGATTTAGTTTTGTTTAAATGGAATCAATCCATTCTTAATTTTAAGACAACATTTAAAAAAATTGAATATTTTTTTCCGTAGAATTTTATCTTGACTTCAAGATATATAAGCTTGCATCAACAAAATTTGAACAAAATTCCTCACTTTTAAAAGCATTACTTTTAAAATGTGCGAATTAAGTAGTTTTTACACCCAAAACTGCAGATATTGAGTTTTTCATTGTTTTTTTTAATTTTTTATTTTATTTTTGGTGGTGGTGGTGGTGGGGATTGCGATATGATTATTGTTTTCTGTTTATATGAAAATAAGATAAATCATTATTATTGTTACATATGAAGTTGAGTTATTTTATTTTTTTGAAGTAAGATAGATTCTTATAGTTATGTATTGAACACAATAAGAATGTATATTATCCAATTAATTAATCTCTGTTGAATCTGATAAATTTGAAAAGTTTTTTTCTCTTGCAGGCAGATAACCTATTCAATTCTTGTAGAGTGGGCAAATTATTATCTGAAAAAATTGCAAAATATATAGGCATATATATATTTTGAAACAAGTCAATTAATCATACATTTCTACGTAATAACATTGGTTAATACCTTACATTGAGCTACTGAGTAAAATGACAAAAATGTAATTTTTGTTGTGTGCCATTGGGGACAGAAAGGTTTTACTACCTGCAAAAGGATTAGGACAATTTTTCCTTTTCTATAGAATAGCAAATATATATATATCTTTTTTTTTATAATGTTGGATATATATGTAATATTTCTTTTTTCTCAATTATTCATTTTATGAATAGATTCATATTAGAATGCATTTAGATTTGACTTACATAAGACCTTTAGATAAACTATATAATATTTCAGTGTTTAAACAATGCATTCACTTATTTTGATTAAAATAATGATACATTTAGCCAATTGTTTTTTACTGGAATTTATTTTATTCAGTAAACAAAACAGTTTAATAAAAATATTTAAATAATAACTATAAAATATTTTTTAAAGTCATTTTACAAAGGTTTATTGTACAGATAAAGCAGGGGTCCTCATCCCATGTGCCTGGAGCTCTGAGGATGTTGGAGTACCTCTTTATTGCCATTACTCCCAGGTCCACTGACCCAGTGGGGTAGGACTTATTAGGGTCCCATCTATGGGTTAAATAGAAAAAAACAACAACTGCAGATGGAACTCTTTGATCTTCAATGTTCAGAAGATTTAAAGTCCAAGTTTCTTGCTCGCCTCATCTTCATGTTTTATAAGAACCATATACTTCCATCTGGACAATTCCCAACCTTATCATCCACAATCAGCAAGTAGTGAGCATATTTCATGCTGTATACCACAGTGAACAGTTTTTCTCCAGAATGAATCATTCCAAGAGTATACTGCAGAAACTTGAGTTGCTAGATTTTTTTTATATCAAATTTTTGTTGATAAAACAAAAATATTTTCCTGTTAAAACAATGATACTAAAGATTGTATATTTTGGATGTGTTTAACTGTAAGTAAATTGCTTGCAGCAAGATGTGTCAAAATGTTATACTAATGTATTGCACTTAAAGAATTATTTGAATAATCCAATTCCTTCTTTGGAATTATTTTAAAATCTTTTCACATATTCATTTCATGTACCTGTTTTTTTTTTTTTTTTTTATTCTGCAGAGCTGGATTTATCTATAAACTGAATAAGCCAGAGCTTAGGGCCACCCACTCCCACCGTAGGGCCTCATTTGAAAAAATATATTTGTTAGTTTTGTCACTTTTTTATACTTTGACACTAATTTATCATTAATAAATAATAATCATGTTTAATTATTCAAAATCTTTTAGAGGAGGGTCTCAAATTTCATCTAGCTTAACATATCAACTAGTGGGATTGACAAGTTGAGCTCTCTCTCAAAGAAACTTCCAAAATTTTCTGTGACTGCTTTTGCTTTTTGCTGCCAAAGAAAAAGAACAAACAAAAGTCTCTTTCCTTACATAGATGCACATTACACCTTAAGAAGGCCATAAAATGTACCTACCAAAATTAGTGGGGGGGTCAGCATGATGTAATGGCTAATGTGCAGGACTGCCACATTGTAGTAGGCAAATTTGAAATTCAGTTGCGCTACTATGTTCACTTTGGGACTATTACTTTTGGGAAAGGTATGAACCCACTCATCCCACCAGCTATGGGTTAAATTGCACCACTACTGTTCTTCTACAAGGATGGCTTTGGCATTAAATATCCCATGAAGGTTGATATGTGATTAAACAAAGAAATCAAACCTATCAAAACTACATGTAAACAAAAACCAACAAAAAAACAATAAACAGTGTTCAGTTCTTCAAATTTGTATGACCTCATTCAAAACTATAGATAATAATGCATTGTACTTTGTAAAAACAAATATATCATTGGAAGTTCAGCTGTTGAAACTTGACTCCAGTTGATTTTCTCCCATTAGAATTTATTTTGTATCAAATATTTTCCATATACCATGCACTTTGTTTGGGTCCAAGTAGTGCAGTCTTACAGTAGCACTGTTACAACTATGGCTTGGAAGAATTGTCGCTTTAAATTATCAGTGAGATCAGATTTCCTTATGATTGATAATCTGTCCACAGCAGACCATGCCTTTCCTATGCGGGTGTTAACATCGCTTTCTGTGGATGAGTTATTACTACCTAGGTACATGAACTGGTCCACCAGTTTTAGAGGCTTACTGTCAAGTGTGGAGATGCCTACTTTCTTTTTAAAACACATGAACCCAAGTTTTATCAGACTTCACATATGTTCCTTGCTACCTTCTCCAGGCTGTGTAGCAGTGATTTTGCTTGTGAAGAATTGACCTTCTGTCACATCCTGTCCGTTTAATCAGTTACTGTATATGACAACTTATAAGAAGCATTTCAATTTGGGCCAGCATTTAAAAATGAATAAACAGGTTTGAACTATGAATATTAGGTGAATAATTTTTACCTGATATTCGTAGCCCTCCCCATTGAGTTTTAAAGTTTCATATCTATTCAGACTTTATTTACATTGGCAGAGATGTTTGTGGTTTAATTTAAGGGATACCACAGCAGTAGAACTCAACTAGTCAGTTGCCCAGACCCTTGACCTTATAAGATTCAGGGTGTTTTTCTGCGACATTCTTTTGAGGAAAAAAATTGCATTTTATAAGGTCAACATGGTATTCTCTTTTATAGATATAAAACTGTATTTTTTGGTTTACTAATCCAAAGGGGCTGTTTAGCTTAGTCAGTAAAGCATTAGCCTTGGAATCACAAGGTTCCTGGTTCAATACTGGTCCCTGTCAACTCAGCAGATGAGTAGCATAGATGAGGTAATCTGATCTGTGCGGTAAAGTTGGGAGCTGACGGTAGGTGTAATGCTCCACCTCAGCAAAAACAATCACCCTGGTTTAGCACTAGCAAAAAAGAGATAGACTCCCTCACTGTCCCGCTGATACCAACAATAGGCCTACTTTGCCAACATTACTATATTCTTTTAATCCAACATTAGATGTTTGAAATTAATTTAGTTATAAAAGTAATTTATAATTTTCTTGAGCATTGCATAAACTATGTTATTATATTTTATTCATTCATTCATTCATATATTCATTTAATTTTATTTTATGTATCTATGAAAATAAAACAATGAATATCAAAGTAAATACACATTAAATATCACCAGCTCATGCTTTTTGTACAAAAATTATGAAGATTTGAATTATATTCGAAGATATTTAAAAATTAAAATATACATAGAAATAGCATTGAAATTATACTTAAAAATGTAAACACATCAATAGACCAAGGTTTCCCCCCTCTACCCAGTCGACACTGGGTTGCTGGCTCTAGTTTTATATAATGGTTGAACAATGAGTCTGTTGTTATCAAGTAGATTTTGATATAACATTTTTACTGCATTATATTCAATCTGTAATTCATTTCACCACTGAATAAGTACATTGACAAGGAGGTAAAATTTGTTGTGTGAAATAGATGTTTTTGTTAGCATTACACTGTGGAATTAGAGATGTATCTGTACATTCTATTTTTTAATTCATATTTAGGATCTTTCTCTAATTTTAACATCTCTCCAAGGTATTTTCTAACTTCTTCCAGAACTTCATCCTCTATATCTATGATTGTTTACAGTTGAATATTTCTTGTTTTATTACATTTTTTTTGTTTCTTTTTATATGTTTATATTTCCCATTTTTTGTTTCATTTTCTTTTTTGTGTGTGTGTGTGTGTGTGTTTTTTGTGGTGGGGGTCGTGTGCAAGAGAATATTTTAAGGTAATATCATGCTTAACTTAAAGGGCTGATGAAATTTTGTATTTTTTATATTAAATAAAGACATTTCTTCTTGTAGTAGAAAAAGTATCTTTTATTTCTTAGATGAAGCAGTTTATTAATTTATTTAGTTATAATTTTACTATTTTATTTGTGTCGAATTTTCTATACACCATATTGTTTGTTTACACTGCTATTATCACTAAACATAGTACTAGTAGCTATTTTTTGTATGTTCAGTTCCTCAATTTTTGAATTTTTAAGATCTTTCTGGGAAGACTAATAATTTAATAAGTTAGTCTGAAATTAATAAAACACTTATTTAGTGACACTATACCAAAGAGGGAATTTTTTAAAAAATTTGGTGTTATTTTTTTATCATCTGTAAAATCAAGAAATATCAAAACACTGAAACTGATAGAGAATAATAATAATTGATTGAGTAAAGATCATCTTTCATCAGGTGACATGTATATTGATTTGATGATAAAAACCACAAAAGGTTGCTGTGAAAAAATATTTTGGGTTGAAAGGATCAACAACAAACCTGAGAGTGATCAATGGATGCTGTCCCTTTTCAGTCAGGATGAATAGTTTGACTCCCCAGTTTTTAAGTCAAAGTATGTTATATTTAGTTAGTATTTTCTTCCCACTGTGTATTTATTACCTGCAGTCAACCTTGATATTGATCCCTTGTTTAGAATTAAATTGAAATTGAATTGATTAGATAATTGCCCTATGAATTATTTATTTCCTCTGTATTTTCAGTGATTATATTCACGATGATCATAGCATTCAAAACATAACAAATTTGGGCTATGTGACAAAATAAATTTTTACAGATCCTGAATTAACCCACAATTTAACAAAAACAGTTTGGTTCTGTGACCAGCTTTTCATATATGATGTAACAGATTCTGGAACATGTCATCTCACCATCCTGCCTTGTTGGTAGGGCTTAGAATACACAGATTTAACCCCTGCAGAATGATAAGACCTTCCCACCCCAAAAAAGGGCACTAAACTGCATCTGATGGTGAAGCTCCAGTTCTGAAGATTCAGGAGTGTGGAGTACACCATCATTTCAATTACTCCCAGGTCCACTCTGATACTGAGTGATAGTATGTGTTAGAGTCCTATCTATGGGGGAAATAAATCTTTTTCCAAGTTGATTAAAATTATTCCTTCCAGTTTATGAAGTTAATAAAAATTATTTCTACCAATTGATCAATTGAAGTTAATGAAAATTATTCTACCAGTTTATAAAACCAAACCAAATAAAAATATCTACCTACAAACTATTTGAAGTTAATGAAAATTATTTCTACCAGTTTGTTTATACGGCATCTTTGGCATAAAATAAGTCAAGGGTTGACATGCTGTAAAATCCAACCAACCAAACCAGACTAAACTAAGCTTACTAAATAACCTTATTGATGTAAATAGAAATCAACTGAAGCCAATAGTGAAAAACTAAGAGAACAACCATGAGAGAATATAAAGTTGTCCCTTAGGAGCAGAGGAAATTGTCAAGAATCTTGATCCTCAATGTCATTTTGACCCCTGATTATAAATAGAGCAAATTAATGAAATCAGCTTGCATGAATAATACTGCAATTATTGTTATTACTGGGGAAAATTAATGTTTTCAAGTTAACTGCAAATTCAGAAGCTATCAATTCTCTATTAATTAAGATAATTAAATCCCTTATCCCTCAATTAATTTATTAATTAGCCGATGCTTTTATTGCTACAAATTGTTTCTCTCAATTAAAGCTTGGCATTTGCAACATGAAACCGTTATTTGTTTTGGTATTGATTTTTAATTGTGACTGTTTTTTATAATTTTTGTCTTTGATATTTCAAACAATCCAAGCCTCAAAGAAATGCAAATAAGAATGAATACCATGTTTTGTATGCAGCCCTGTCAGCTGCGTCTGTAGAATACACCGGCTGTACCTCTGCAGAGGGTTAAGACCCCCTCTTCAATGGGGCCACCTGTTAGCAGTGGGTGGTGACCTGTGATGCTTAAGAATAGAACCCTTGTGGCTGAGCAGTCAGTGACATGCAACACTCCACTTTGGCCCTTAATTAGGCTAGAGGGGTGGTTAGAAAGCCCCCTCTAATCAATCAGCTGGTTGTGTCAAGCCCTATCACCTATTTTATGGCAAGCCCCAGCCCTTTTTATCATATATGTGCTAGAAGCTGATGGCGAAGGGTTTTATTGTCCTGGATATGATGTTAAACTCAATCTGATGGTGAAGTTCCAGTTCTGGAGCTCTGGGGAATGTGGAGTACCCCTTCATCACCATTACTCCCAGGTCTACTCTAACCCAGATTGGGCTAGCCTGTTAGGATCCCATCTCTGGGTTAAATAAAACAAAATGATTTTTAAAAATTACACTGATATTTGCATTTATTATATTATTATATATATATATATATATATAAATTGGAGTATAATGGGGAATTAAATGTGACTGTATGTAGAAAAAATATAAAGTAGTCCAAAAGATGAGTTTATTGTTGATGTTAATGTCATAGTGTTGATATTATCATCAAGAATAAACTTATCTTTTGAAATACTTCATGTTTTTCTATTTTTTGTATACATATATATATATATATATATATGTCTGTGTGTATGTATATATATATATTATTTGGACTATCAAAAATTCAGAGAAATAATACACACACATATTAGATGTGCATTCACTCTTGAGAAAACCTTAAAACATATTCAGGGTATTGCAACTTGATTTTTTTATTAGTTGTTGTGTGTATGTACATATCTATCTATCTATATTATATATATATATATATATATATCTATATATATATATATATATATATATATATATTCACAGATAAGAGAGAGTATACACAAAAGGCCATGGCCATACATATATCTTGATGGTATGACAATTTATTTTTACATTGTTGTTCTTGGAATGCCTTTCCTTCTCCAGAGTGGATTATTTGCTTTTTCAACATTTTAACAGATGAGTTATTTTTTAATATCATTCACATGAAGACGCATTACAGTACATTCTCTTTGCCGCTCTTTAAACCTTAACACATCGTCTATTCTTGGATAAATTACAATTGCAGTTTATCATTGCATTCTGTCAAGCAAAACTCTTATTTCAGATTTAGAAATGTCCCTCTTTGTTAATATATAAAAGAGAATAGATTTGTCTCAGTGGTAGATTTGTAAAAGAATATGAAAATAAGATGCGTTTGTGATATATTTGTCACTCCGAAAGTAAATGATGCTTTCTATTAATCTATACACCTCCTTCGATTTAGAGAGTTTTTTTACCTGGTTTCACTTTACCCATTAAAATGAATTGATATTTGTAGGACACAGCAAAAATAGCACCTTGTAGCAAGAGTTTTGTTAGTGTATTCATGTTAAAATGCTCTAACTTAAACAATTTCCAAAACAATTTATAGCAAATAACAATGGTGGGAGGGCTTTGTTTGTACTCACCAAGATCATTATAGTTTCTAGAGATAGAAATTAAATGAAAAATTAGAGAAAACTCTTCCTTAATTATTTTTAATTAATTACAATATAGATTTCTATAACTAAGATAAGACTTAAGACTGCGCTTTATGGTTGTCAAAGTTGATTTTTAAGCAAGTTCAATAATTTAAAAAAAACTACAGTATTTACTTACGGATGGTAAGTGATAATCATTGATATATAAAATAAGTGACAAAATTATGCCTAGTCTTTTACCGTGGTATATATATATATATATATATATATATATATATATATATATATATATATATATGTGTGTGTGTGTGTGATCCTGACATAAATTTTTCTCATCTGAAAAAGACCAAAGCATGTTTGGTTGGAGGTGATGATTGAGTTTGTTGAGAAGCTTTACAGGGCGTCTTCCCTCTTGTTGTTCATAGCCTGTGATAAAAATTGGCCCTTTCTCATCTTGAAAGAGAAATCTTCATGTACTACCTTCCAGATAAGAAACTCACACTACCATGTCCCTGGCTATGAACCTAATTGACTTGCTGGTATTTTTGTCTTTCTATCCTGGATCTCAGCAACAAATTCATGAGTTCCTTATTAGAATGTTCAGAGTGAGGCTTTTAAGTTGCCATACTTTCATAATCACCAAATCTTTTCAAATCCCCTGTACTTTCTTCAGATTTACACCAACCCTGCTGAAATCTTCTGGCTAGAATACCAAGCAGTACCATGTACCATTTCTAAATTTCTGTTGGAGTGAATTGCATCATGGTGCTGCTTTCCTCACTGACAGTGCCCAACAAACTTTAGTTTGCTGAACAATTGAGAAAACCTGAAAAAATCCAAGTGTATGTGAAAAATTGATAATTTAAAATGGTAAAAATTTACCCATCACATTTTTAATGCACACACACACACGTGTGTGTGTGTGTGTGTGTGTGTGTGTGTAACAATAATAAAGATGAATATAAAAATTATATTATAAAAAAAAACAAAATAAATTATACCCAATAAAATCAAACATAATTAATAAAATAGTTTGAAATCGCATTGGTGAGAAACTACCATTGACTTCATGTCTCCACTACCCTAACTTATATTGAACATTGTAGGAAAGTTTATAACAGAGACCGTTATGAAATGAGAGAGATTTTTACATTTCCCACAGCAAAAAGCAGGTAGATAAAATGAACTGAGTCCCATAAATCCAAGTAGTGTGTGATTCCTTGGCAACATTTTTGAATGTTTATTTTTTGAAAAAAAAAAAAAAAAAAAAAAAAAAAAGAAATTATTTTGGATCTCATTGCAGGGTAGAAATTTTCTTTCCTCTATGTTTAGAGATTTGTATATTTTCTTAGGAAGTGAGCACTTCTTATTGTTTATTGGTGATAAAATTTAACAACTCTATCCTCAGCAATCCAGAGTCGCCACCTCTGCTACTGCCATCACCCATTCTGAATATCTTATTAAAGGCACAGTGAGAATGCTCAGCGTGTTCTGCCAAACATAGAATTTGCTGGTTACCCCATTTATAAGAGATGTTGTTGTGTAATAGATATAGATATATTATTTCTTTAAACTCTAAACTTCCTGTCAAGAATTTCTAAAATAAGGATTTTTGTTTAAAACATTGCATAATATTCTTATTATTATTACTGTTTTGCATCCTGTGAGTTTTTTTACACCAGTTTCAGCAGATTGTTTTTCCCAGGAGTCTGAGTGACAGCAAGTCTACTCAAGCCTCCAGGACTCTTCTAAGTATTTCAACTGATTTTATTGGTCTGGATGGTTTTGATTCTTCCTTCAATCTCCATTCTATTTTTCCTCTTTTTGGGGGGATTGTTCCATGGGGCCAAACTACAATTGCTAACACTGTCACTTTCATATTCCACAACTTTTTCAGCTCTCCGGCAAGGTCCATGTATTTGTCCAGCTCTTCACCTTCTTTCACTTTGTAGTCCACTGACACAACAAAATTCTCAACAAGTCTTCTTCTTCTTCTTCTTCTTATTATTATTATTATTATTATCATTCACTCCATGAGAGTTTTTCACACCTGCCTATGCTGGTGGTTCACTGTAGTCCAGTTTTACTCAGTGAACTGCTGGAATAGCAAAGTCTACGAGTTGTCAATTTCTTTGGTTTTTGGCCTGGATTGGGTGATCAATTTGTATTTCAAAATGATTACCATTACATTGTAGAAACTACAGGGTGATTGAAAAATAACTCCCTATTTTAAACTATTTATGATTATTTTATATGCAGTTACATTTTTCTCAATCCTTTAATGTATGTTCCTTAATATATGCAAGATGATACTCCTCTACATTTTGCTATTGTTGTTTGTGAATTGCTGAATCACCATTTTCCTGGGAGATGAATGAGTAGAAGTGGTCCATATGAGTGGCCAACCAGAAGCCCTTATTTAACATCCTGCAACTTTTTTCTTTGGTATTGGTTGAAGGAGCAAGTTTACTCTACAAACGACTTTGGAAGAACTTAAAAGACGAATATGAGAATTTATTTTTGCCAATCCACAAGAGTTCCTGGGGAGATCACTTGATGCAATTCCCGAGCGACTTATGAGGCTGAAGGCGAATGCTAGTGTCCATATAGAATTTTAAATAAAACTCCCTGTTATGTGTGTTGAGCTCATATTCATTTTTTTGTAAAAAATAATGATTCAGAAATAAATTATAAGATTTTTAAAAACAGTTACTTTACAATCAACCCGTATAATGATCTTGGTGAGTAAAAATAAAGAAACAAAATTATTTGTTATAAATTGGATTGGTAGATATTTCATTTGTCTTCAATCTTTTATTTTTGGTTATAATTGAAGCAAAACTTTTATCTTAAAAGGAAAAAGAAATCCTGCAAATTGCACTATCTGATTGTTTGGTTTAATATATTTAACAAACCCCTCCGCACGAGCAGGATGTGACATAAGGTCAATTTCTTAGGGCAGAGTTTAACAGGTTTGAATTCAGAGTTTTCCTTCACCTATACTGGTTACCTAGCCAAGGTTAAAGATCCCAGTCTGCCCTACTATTTATCTATAGCTGGAGGGAGAGTAGGATTCATACCTTTCCCAAGGGTATTAGCGCAAAGTGAAATGCAATTACCACATCCAGGATTTGAACTCGGGGCAACAAGTCCATTTCCCATGACTTTAACCATTACTCCACGCGCTTCCTATTGCGTTTAATAAATATTTATCAACCTAAGGCTAAAGTTTCATTTAAGTATCAAATTTATTTCTAATTTTCTTTTGTTGAACAAAAATATCTAAAGATTCCATCTATCTTGATTTTCTAATTTCCACTAAAATTTACTTAAGATTAACAAAAAATAATGAAGCAAGTAACATTAAACAAAAAATAAAATATATCAGCAGGTATTTTTATTTTAATTTTGATAGTTTTAAAATTAAAATAGAATCTAAAAATGTGTTAAGATTATATGTAAATATTGGAAAAATCTATTTTTGTGGTTACTGATTCCAATATCTGCCAAATCTGAACGTTCTAAAAAACTTTGACATTATCCCTTTCTTATATAAATTTCTTCAGATTTAGTCTAAATATTGTCTTTACTATGCTGCATGCTATTATTATTACTTTAAAGTAATCAAACTTTGAATAATACTGAACAGGGGTAGGAGCATTAGATTGATGATAGGATTTTTCTAACCAGTGTTATATTTTACATAGTTAATGTACTTCAGTTGGTAGAGGCTCATTAACATATTTTTCAATACTTTACTGCACAGATTCAAGCTGTTGTTACCCATGCCCTGAGTTGGTGAGGGCTGGTATTGAACCTGGAAGCTTGTGGTTCCTTGGTGGATGCTCTATCGATTGAGCTAAACAGATCCTAATTAATAAGTACTTTCCCTTTTTAATTTGCAATTAATTGTAATATACATTTTATAAAGAGGAAGTGACTTATCATTGAGCTTAAAGGTTTGAACGCGCACATTTGTGGTTCCTTAGTAGATCCTCTACTGACTTAGCTAACCTGGAATAAATTGTAGTTAATGTATTGTACCAATCTAGCAATGATAACTGAATCTTTAGTCTGATAGCTTCTTGCCAGCTTTTTATCCACTAAGCTATTCATAAATTTATCCAAGACTTAATGCAGACAGGCTGATATTATGAATGGATTAAAAGAGAGGAATGGACTATGGAAATGAGCCCAAATTGATATTAAAATTACAAGCAGGGACTGAATGACGTACACAGAGTTGACAAAGAAAATATAATACCGCTGCAAGTACGCTGCACTGAAAGCAGACTAATTTTGTGAAATTGTCGTCTATTCACCCAAGAGCTCTCTTCTGATATTCAAAGATGCCGTTAAGATATGTGTACATTAGCCTATGCTAAAAATTCTGGAAGATGATTTATCATAGCTCCAAGTAACCCCCACCAGTTCCTTCATATTGGGGGGTGGGGGTGATGTAAAAATTTTGGAGTGAGACATTATGTCAATCTGAAATACAGAGCTTACTTAATGTTCCTAACATTAGTACAAGAATTGCCAAGTATTTTATCTTGTTTTCTTCTTCTTTTCCTCGTAACTATCCTTGATAATATTCTTGGAAGAAAAAAAATATACAAAAAACAAAAAAAACTTGCTATCAATCTTGTGAGTAATTTTTCACTTTCTTTGGGGCTTAATTTATTCAGCTATTCAAAATCTTGTAATTCTTGATATTTTAGTGATTTTCCATGCTAGCTTCTTCTTTTCCAATAGATGACAGTTCTCACTTATTCAAGCAGGACATTCAGTTTTCCATCTACTTTCATATATCATATTTACTGGCTGGCCAGTCTTTGTCTTAATAATATCTTTATCTGTTTTCTTTGTTTTTGCTGTCTATACAGATACTTTCCATTCCCAGAGGGGAATCACTGTCATTTTCCATTATAAACAATAGATTTTTATATGTTTTCTTTCTTTTGGTGCCTTAAGAAGAAACACCAAAGTGTTAGAAATTCTTTGATTTAAATGTGCCATTCAATTTCTCTGATTTTTGGTACATCATCTTCATTTCTCAAAGTGCTAACTAGTACATATGACAATGTATTTAAAAAAAAAATAGATAAATAAAAAATATCTAAAATAAAAAAATATATATATTTGATTGTAAAAATTATAATAGTAACTATTATCTTCCTTTGTTTTTTTATATCATAATAATCATTAATTTATGCTTGTCCATAAATCATAGCTTAATTACATAAACTAGCAAGAATATGTACTCTCCAGGCAAAGTTATTTAAGTTTTAATCTAATGAAATATATTAAATTAGAAAGACTAACGAAATTTAATAAGAACTCATATAAAAAGATTACACATTTTAATTATATTTTAATTGGTTTCTATATAAAATCATTCATAGGATTGATTTTAATATGTTGGAGAATGAAATGATAATATTAGAGATCAATAACACAAAGTAATTATTTTCATAGAGACCTTGTTAATAAATAAGATTTATTGTATGTATTTATTAATGATTTTGACTATGAATTAAATACTCATTGATAAACTTAGGCAATTCTTAAGGGTATTATGATGTGAGCAGTGATGTAGTTTTGGTTACAGATAGATAGAGACTGAATCTTCATTAGAATAAAATAAATAAATCAAATTATCCCATTACCAATAAGATTGCCAAGGTATCTGGCATGCACTTTCCTTACATTCTTTGTCCCATGATAGATATAACATTTTTAAGAAAACAGAACTGGTAACCTGAGTTCAGAGAAGGCTTCACAGAGAAGGCTCTTTGTATTTCACTTTATGTTAATATTCTTTTTCCCCAGTGATAGGTAAATAGTAAGGAAGATGGGTTTTTTTTTAGCCCCAGTAAGGCTATCAATCTAGGAGAGTGAAAACTTTTAAAATTCAAAACAGCTGTACTCTGCTTAAACTTTTCCTTGTGTCCTATCCTGCCTGTGGCCAAGGAGTTGAGTAAACAGATATACATACACAAAAAAGGGGAATTTTAGTAATAGACAATCAGTGAATCCATTGGGTTACTCTTGTAACAGTTGTCCATGATAATATTGATGCTTCTATTTAGGAATGGTTTTAATAAGCATCTTCTGGTTATCTCTGCTATATCATACAATGACTTTAAAAAATGATATTTAGTACAAATGTGCAGACCCAACAAGATTATCATTCAGTTGCAAATTGGACTGGAAACTACTTTATTCTTTAAGTTTGAACATTTTAAGTGCATTGCTCTACTAAAAACCTTACTATGACAAACATACACACACCCATATATACTTTAATAATGTATAGATCAGGGTTCTCAAAATCTTTACATGATGCATGTCTTGTAACCAAATTTAATTTCCATTTATCCCCAAATAAATGTTAATATTAAATTACAAAACCTAATTGATTTACTAATGTTTAATACAATTTACATGAGAAAAGAATCAGTAAACTATGAATGAAAATGTACCATTAATTTTTGATTATTTTTTAATGAGAAAGATGGGTTTGATGGGTACTCAAGAAGATCATAAATATTAGATTGCAGGTTTGTGAGTTTGAGCTGCAAATCCCTGTATTTTATGTTAAAAATGCTTCTCTATTTGCTATAAAGATAGTATTGTAAATGGGTAATATGCAGCGTGTCTATAAAGTACTGTAACAGATTTGAAATGTAACAACAATGCTGGCAGTCTTGTTAAAATGCAATAATAAAAAAGTACATAAAAAATAAAATTACATGATCAACTCATATAATTTTATTCCCTTTCATATGGTTTCTACTAAATTATTCCATCATTTGTAAAACGTGAGTTATGAAGTTTTCTATTTTAAAACTGCTGCAAGACTATATGAACACTCTGTTATACTAGTTTTGATTTATTTCGATAAAGGAGTTGTATCAGTTTATTCTTTGAAAAACTTTGTTTTATTTGGGATTTTATACAAACCTTGTGTTTCCATTTTTAAAGTTTTGATGGTCAGAATTGTTCCTTGTTGTTGGTACCACATAACCCAGTGTAAACTGTTGCATAGCTCTTGGAGAGGATACACTGTCAAGTATTCTTCATTGCTCTTAGAGATGCCATAAAGGGGAATTACTAGACATGGCATCATTCTTGATGGCCTGATAGGGTTTGAGAAACATCCAGCCAAATTTTGAAGCAAATATTGTTATTTATTTTTCTAGGTATGTTGAAATGTCACACAAAGCAAGAAAGATTGAGCTTAACTTATCCAATATCTGTGTTATCCAACAATGTCCTGCTTTCAACTCGGACAGATTGACAGGTCTGTTAAAGAAAAAAAAAGATTTTTTTATCAGTACATTTACAAGCAACAATGACCAACACTTATGTGGAAAAAATATTTGTTAATCAACACTGTATCATACAACAAATAGAAAACAACTATTTAATATTTCAATATTGGTTGGTTGGTTTTTTGGGTGATGGTCCTTTGATTTAATTATTATTATTATACTGTGCCCTTTATAACTCACTTCTTTTTCAGACAGACACTCACACATAGATAAACTCAGATGTATCTGTTATATATACTCAATTAAAATATATCTTTGCTTACCAGGAGTCTCAATAGCCAATCACATCCTATTTATAGACTTTATATTAAAACTAGCAGGACTTGTGGGTATAACACAGTATATACTAAATTATCTAGATATTATGTTTGATATGTTTAATCAAGAGCTATTGCCAAATAGTTCAATATGTAACAAGTATAGTAATCTTGATTGAATGTTTGATTGAAACAAATTAGTGTTATTGCTTCTGTGCACTTCACCCCCTTTCACTATCTTTCCCCTACACTCTTTCTTTCTTATTAAATTTTTTCTATGTAGCATGTCCCTTTTCTTCCCTTTCTTTCTTTATAATAGAAATGGAATGGTTCATTATTTAGCTGAGGTGACGACACTCATAATAAATAAGAAATTGGCGAATAAGCAACACCAGATCATCAGGATTTACATTTTTGCATTTCATGTTATTTTTACAGTCTCATTTTTAATCAGAGGATGCTGCAAGATGATAATGATCATACAAATAAGGAACACAAATATTATCAAATAAATTAGGGAAAATAGAAAATACTTACTAGTTTTGAACAGTTATCTTACTTTAAAACCATAATGATAGGGATGAGCATGAACACAGATCCTGTAATATTAACAAGTTGCACTTTGCTTTATTCTGTTAAAACTTTGTAATACTATTGCTCTAACAAAATTCTTGCTACAATATTACATTTTTGCTATTTTATAGTAACATATACATATAAAATCAGATCATTATAATAGATATCTCTTTATATTCTAGACAATTAAGGACATGTAGAAAATTAAAAAAAACAAAGTATTCCAAAAAGTTTAATCTATTCTAGATGTAAACATGTAAAAATCATTTTCATATATATGTGTATGTATATATATATATATATATATATATATATATATATATATATATAAATAAAAGAAATGCAAATAAAAGAACATAATGTCCTTGATGCTATTACAATCATTATAATAGATATCTATATTTCATGTGCACATACATTTAAAAATCATTATAGTATATATATATATATATATATATATATATATATAATCAGAAGTACCTAATCCATGAGCGAAAAAAGGATTTTAGGAACACCAGGAAGTAAGAGAGGAGTAAAAGTGTTTTAAGAGGAAAGTAATTTAGCAAATTCCTTATTAAAAAAGAAAAAAAAATTGCTTAAGAATTTGCTTATTACATGTTCATTTATTTTAGGAATTTTCATTTTTGTTTACATTGAAATATTAAAATATTTTTAAAAATGCAACCCTAAACTTATGAGTGTTTTGAAATATAATTTTATTTGTATTATTTGGATATTTCAGACTGTTGTCATCATTTTTATTATTAGAGACAGAATATTTTGGCCAATATGCTCACCAGCCTTTTCAGTTGTTTTTTTTTTTTTTGTCAAACTTTGGAAACTTCTTTGAACTCTGGAGCCTTTTGTCATAATTGGGTGCTTCATGGAACTTTAAACCAAACCCTTGATTCAATCCGCCAGGGTAAACTGTTCTCATTCCATTAACCATGACCATTAAGCTATGTTAAGTATTCTATGTAATTATCACCCTTGGCCAAATAATACAAATTATGAAGACTCATTTAAAAAATTCAGACTATTTTATTTTTCTAAAAAAAATTTCTTTTTGTACATATGATGAAAATTTAAATTCTGTTCTTGATCACCTTCATCAGATGATAGTTTTTGGGACTGAAGTATCATTAGCATTAACCACGAGCAACCCTGCTGTACAATACTGCCTGACTTCCATGCTATTGTAGTAATGCCAGATGAAAATGAAGCTACATTATCTAATTCTTTATTGTATTGACAACTTTCCAGTAAATTGTGCAGCAACCCAGTGTTAATTCAATGATGTAAGGTCTTGATTAACTCATGAGATAATGACATCAACACACTGAACATGAATGTTGAGTTGAGCTGAAATATATATACTATCCTGTTGGCAGGACTGATGAGAATATGGTAACTGCATCTCCTTTTCAGGAATGTAGGACATTCCACTGTAGTGTAATGTTTACCAAGCTAGTCTCACAGATCTATTACTACTGATACTTACTACTTTTATTCTTACCTTGTTCTTTGGAACCTGTGTCCGGTTGTTTCGGCCATTCAACTGGTAAGATATTATCAGTGTGATTCTAGGGGGCTAACCTCTAGGCAACACCTGCCCCCTCGATTTAAATGGGCTGGGTTTATTGCTCAGTGCTGAGGCACCTTAAAAGAGGAATACCAAAAGGATTCATGCAATTTATAAACACTGGCCATGCACAAGCTTCAGTTTGTGCATGGTTTCCCACTATAATGATCCTTATGTTTGACTGATATAGTGAGATATCAGTAAATACTTACTACTGAATAGTAAGTTTAGTCCTTTTCGGATGCCCCATTCTTGCAGCCTTGTGTTACAGTTTACCTGTGGCAAATGGGTTGGTTAAATACCAACTCTATCTTCTGAAGAGGAATAAGATCTTCCTACCCAAATTTGGGATGACTCTATACTGCATCCACTGCTGTAGAGTACGGAATCAATATTTTGTTGCTATTACTCCATGTCCACACTGATTTGGATTGGTAGTACCTCTTAGGGTCCCTTCAATAGATTGCATTACAAATTATTAGTATTAGATAGGAATACTTAAAGCCATATAACTATGTGCCTACAAATGATTACAGTTATTAAATAGGTATATATAATAGCTTATAAATTATTAGTATTAAATTGGAATACTTGAACACATATAATTGTGTACAATTTTTTATATTAAAGAATAGTTACTTGAAGCTATAATTGTTTACAAATTATGTATACCAAAAGTAATTACTATAGCAATTATTATATAGTGTTCAAATTATTCATATTAAAGATAGCTTCAAGTAAGTATATATATATATATATATATATATATATATATATATATATATATATATATATATATATACTTACTTACTTGAACATAAATAAATCCTACACAATTTTAGCTATAGTAACCATTTTTGTTGTACATAATTTTCAAATTGATCTATAGAAGGGGCTCTAACATGTACTACCAATCTACATCAGCATGGACATGGAGTAATAGCAACAAAGGAGTGACTACATACACTTCAGCACCCAAGAAAAGTTATATACAACAAAATTTGCCAAATAAAAGCAAAGAGACTGAGTTCATCATTAACCCTTACTGTGCTGATTAAATTCTAGATTTAGAAAAATGCCCCACAATCTGGTTATCTAACTTATAAAATCAGGTCTTGCAATCTCTTTATATTAGCTATTAAAAATAGAATATGTGTATTCTGTCCTATCGAATGTGCAGAGTTCTAAGAAGTACCCCAGTATATGTCTCAAGTGCGCATGCACAGAACTGAGTATACTCAACCCCCCGGGGGATGTCATATCATACAACCAACCAACCAACACAATTTGTATTCTAGAAGTTTTGCTTGAGGAATACTTTTATTTTAAAGGTGAATCTTACCTTAGAGACAATAAAATTGGCTGCATTTTGTTAATTATGATTGTCTTTACTAATTTCCATGAAATAATCTACTGATACTTTTTTTTTAACAGCACATTTTAAAGGAATAAATAGGGTTCTATTTTTTTTTCTCTAATCACCAAGCATTTAACTTCATTTGTGTTGTTTAAAGTTAATTTAAGTTAGCAATTTTCTTCCTATCTTTTACAGTACTGAGAGAAAAAAATCTAAGAATGCTAATGAGACTTAAAATAACATTTTTGATAATGATTAATTTTATCTTAGAAAAAGAACAAAAATATAATTTTATCAAAAAAAAAAAAAAAAAAAAAGAAGCACCCTAGAGATTTTATTAGCGTTGTTAATTCCATTTCAGATAGCTTAAAGGAAGGGGATGGAGAAATATCTCTGCAATTATTATTTTTGGTTTTTGGTGATCATTTACTTTAAAACCATCTAGTCCTGTTTCTTTCATCTTAAAAAAAAAGTATGCCCAATCGAGAGAGAGAGAGAGAGAGAGAGAGAGAGAGAGAGAGAGAGAGAGAGAGAGAGAGAGAGAGAGAGAGATGAAGTTTGCTAGTGATTAAATGTTGAATATCTGCTTTGCTGTGAGCCAAAACAAAAATCAGGACCCATCTTTTTTTTGAGTCACAAGAACTGTCTATAGCAATCTCTGATTTAGTTGTTTGCACAGTTTACACAAAGGTCCTAATGGTTGTCACTTGCTCGCATCAGATTCTATTTGCTGTCTGTCGATGCAGAAACAGTCAACTTAGAAGCCATCTAAAGAAATCATTGAATACTTTATGGTAATTTGTGTTTTGCGATTAGTCAAGCTGATGGCTTTAGTGATGGACACTGATTGTGTTCCGGTGGGTTTAATGGAAAACCAGGATGTCCAGCAGATATGTGAGTGAAAGCAAATGAAATGGAATTACCAATGTTATGAATTCATTGCAACAGAGTCCATTGTTGCTTTTGATATACCAAATGAACTCTGCTTTAAAAGCTTGACACTTTTATTAGGACAGAGTAAGAATCAACTTGGTACTTTTTGAAGTTACTAGTATTTATAGCTTTTGTTAAAACCGTGATTACCTAGAATGAATTAATCTGAATTAAACATACTCATGTGTTTGCATTATACATATGTATATAGCCTACAGGGGCTGGCTTAGCTCAATTGGTAATGCACCTACCTAGGAATTGCAAGGTTCCTGGTTTGATACCAGTCTCTGCCAACTTGGCATATAGCACAGATTGGGTAATCTGATCTGTGTAGTAAAGTAGAGAGCTGACGGTAGGTGTGGCGCTCCTTTTTAGCAAAAACAATCTCCCTGGTTTAGTGCTAATTAAAAGGGGATAGACTCCCTTATTATCTGGCTGATACCAACAATAGGCTACTCTGCCAACTTTACTTATATACTCATCTATATGTATATTATATAATGTAGTCTATGTTTTATCCCCACAGAATATAAAATCAGCAATGAGAGTTCAAATCTTGCCTGGAGATGTCTGTATTCACTACTCATGGATAATAATGTTTGTCCATTAATTAGATGACCACCTTTAACTGAGCCACAGCTTAGCAGAAGAATTAGAGAGGTGATTTCTTTATGGTTGTAAAGGCTTGGTTAAAGCCAGCCAGACTTTTCAGATGAGCTAATAACAAAATAATGGTACACCCCTGACCACCCTTCTCTAAACAATTCTCCTTAGAGTTTGAATTCAGAGTCCATTGTAGCTTTTGATACACCAAATGAACTTTGGTTTTTTGGTTTGACAAAATAATAAATTTCCCATAATCTGAGCTAAAGAATTCAACATTTACGACTTACAAACAGAAAAGTAAACTTAATTGTGTTATTTATTGTAATAAAAGCCTTTGAACAGTTCTACATTACTTTTAATGGTTTTAAAAAGTTTCTGGCTAAGTGGCTTGATCATTTGTTGATAAATTTTGTGTTCTATCTGTCTGTTAACTCTACATGTTAGACAATGCTTATTAATTGAAGTTTACTTTGGAGATTGTAATCTCTTAACTTTTGTGGCTGTTATTTAGCTAAAAAGCAACAGAGAAATCAGCTGCAATTTTCTTTTAATTAAAGAGAAAACAGAAGTAGACTTTTAAATATAGCTTTTAAAAAAAGAAAAGAAAAAGAAGAAAAAAATGCTTGTGTTAATTGATTTCACTTAAAGGATTTTAAATGTATGTTTTTTTGTTTGTTTTTGTTTTTCTCTTTTTATTATGTCTGTTGTTGATCCAATATCTGATTGTATTCAGGTGGTAATTTAAGATTAGCAGGAACTGTGGATATACCACAGTATGATAATCTAATTATTACAATGTTTGATATGTTTACTTAAAAACTATTGCATAATAGTTCTATATGTAAAAAGTATAATAATCTTGATTTAACTCCCTCATTTTCTTTTTTCTTTCTTGCTATCTTTTCATCATGTTCAATTGAAACAGATTAGCATTATTGCTTCCATGAGCTCACTCCCTCTGTCAGTCTTTCCCCTACTCTTTCTTTTTTATATTTTTTTCTGTGTAGCCTGTCATTTTCTTCCCTTTCTTTCTTTATAATAAAACAGAATAGTCCATTATGCATCTGATGGCGAGATCCTAGTTCTAAAGGTGTGACCGGGAGTGGTAGTATCTTTTATTTGTTGCATACTGGCATCAAATTCTATATCTTATATAGTGGCTTCAAATTCACGACCCTACTTCGTGTATCTGCATACATAGCAGGTATCGTCACTAACCCTAGATGATATATGTAGTGGTCGCTTAATGAAATCTACAACACATGGTATAGTAGGAGTTTTGACTTTATTTCTCTCATCGGCTGTACGTGGTGGGCGGCGGTGACAATGACTTGACCGAGGGTTGACAATCGACGGTTGCTCCTTGTGCTCTGTTCGCTGTCCGTCCGCTGTCTGACTCTCTAACTGACTCGACCCTCTGGCTTTTGTATTGACGACATGCCTACGCATCTTTATCTTTTGATCTGATAACGGACCTTTGTTATATATTTCTTTATCTTCTACCTGCTTCTTTGACCAGAAAGCCTCGCTTCCGTTTTTTAACTTCTTTGTTCGTTTTACCGGGAAAAAGTCTTTTGTTATTTTTGTCATCTTTTCTTTGTTTCGCTCATACAATATACAACATATTTTCCCATCTATGAATCAAATAGATCTGTTTAAGAAAGATTCATATTTTATTGGATCATGTGCAAAAGCAAAATCCTTAAGAAAGAACTACACAAAAAACATAAAATGAACATGATTCCCTAACCTCTAAGTATGAAATAAACCAAGATCAGTAGACATGTCATTTAAATGAGTCAATGAAAGGGTGTTATTTTATTATATTGTCTCATAACATCAGAGGCAGATGTTGATGGTATGGCAGTAGAGGTTGAACCTTCCCACTAAAGAAGCTTTTTTCTTTTTTTCATTATTGCTACAGATGGCAGCCAAGTGTCAGTCTGACAAATGGCAGTGGACATGAAAGCAGATGTGTTTCATTGTATTTCTTCAGGCAGAAAAAATTACACCCATTCATTTTCATCAATGCTAGCTAAACATTCCCTGACCCCAACAGCTAAACTGTATCTAGTGGTGAGGTTCCAATTCTGGAGCTCTGAGGAATATGGAGTACCTTTCATCCCCATTACTCCCATGTCCACTCTAACCCAGAGTGGTTGTACTTGTTAGAATCCCATCTATGGGTTCAATAGAAAACAATGAGTTTATAAAAGATGTGTTTTTAAAAAAATTGAAAACCCATCAAGAATGAAAAAAAGTCTTTGGCATAAAATAACCTGACAAGGGCTGACATGCCATAAAATCCAACTAACAAACCAGACTCAACAGTGGTTATGAAATAGATAGTGATAATAAATTTCAGCAATGTTGACTGTGATGTTGAGTAACAAAGCGTGTTAAACATAAGAAATGAAAAACATCTCATTTCCATTCCTCTTACACAACTTTCTCTTCTTCAATCTTTTCTCTTCACCAGTATTGTTGCTAGAGTTTTATGGGCCCCCTACAACTACATGTCACTTATGGTCAAGTCACGTTGAAAGATGACCAAAGTTAAGCAGCAATGAGCCTGTTCAGTTCTTAGATGGGTAACCCTTTAAGCAACATTAAGTACTGTAAGAAACCATATATCAAAATGACTTGATTGGGCATTAAATAACCTGAAAAGGGTTGATCTGCCATAAAACAAATAAACAAACCAACCCATCAACTACAAATCAATTTTCATTGAGTAGTATATTCATATAAATATATATGAAACCTACCATTCTTGGACCCCAAAGTTGGCTTGAGTCCCCTCCAGTCAGGGGTAGTAAATGAAGGTCCTGCCCTTCACTTCAGCATTCCATATTCTTTCTCTTTCGTTCCAATTAATCCTCTTTTCCTTGTCAATGGAGCCAAAAATAAGTTGGCTTCATACCTGCAGATGGGTAAGATGTTTGCAGGTTGTATACTAATGCAAATTAGTAGGGTGTACTATTGTGCACTATACCTACAATCAGTCATATGTCTAGGATCAGAATTTAGTATCTGTTCATGGTGTCTATGCTTGGACTGCTATTGACCATATTGAAATTTGATCTCTCTGATAGAATAAATTGCAAATTCTTCCAAGCTTAAGTCATGTCAATCAATCAGCTGATTATGTCAAGCCCTAGTACCTATATGATTGTCCCAACCCTATTACCCTTATGGCAACCCCCCACTCTTTTTATCATATATGTGCTGAGGGACTTAGTGTCCTGGAAATGACATTAAACTGCATCTAATGGTCAAGTTCAAATTATGGAGCTTTGGAGTGTGGAGTACCCCTTCATCACCATTACTTCCAGATACACTCTGTCCTGGAGTGGAATTATCCATTAGAGTTTGATCTATGGGTTAAATAGAAAAATGTGTTTAAGAATTGAATACCCCCCCAAATTTTTTTTTAAATGTCTTTGGCATAAAATAACCCAACAAGGGTTGGTATGCCATAAAATCCAACCAACCATTCAATGAGAGAATTAGCATGTATTAAAAACCATGACAAAGAATGAACACAGATTGAGAATCTCCCATTCCATTTTGCTTTGGAGAAGCCCTGTTATCAGTTCAAGCTAAGAAATATGTATATATATTTCAGTGGATAAATAAGATTTGCTATTGTGATATCAGCTTTAGAAAGAAGAATATCCGATTCCCATTTTCTATCAACCAAGTTTTAAAAAAACAAAAAGAAATCCTTGTTTATTTAATATTTGATTAGTTAAAAAAAAGAAGTAAATTAAAATAATGATATTCTTTTAATTAGAATATTTAGCTTAGTTGAAAGAAAACATGAGGAGAATTCAATTGTACTGTGACCTAAATTGTTGGCTAAGTATTTCTCATTGGATGGTGCCTACAGTAAAATTTAAATGATGATGGGAATAAAATTCTTAGGCAAAAACACAAAGATAAAAAAAAGAAAAGAACAAATAAAAGAAAAGTTTTGATTCGATGTTCTCTTCTTTTTTATTTTTTATTTTTTTTACATCCATTTTTTTTTATTCATGAAAAGCTACAGAAGAATACATAACATTATCATCTTTTTCACATGAAATACTGAGTTCCCATGCAATTCTAATAGCTGTGTCCAGCTATTAGAATTGATAATAGGCCAATTCCGAGAGCTTTCCACTTTCCCTTTTTATCTGCCTGTAATTGAAATCCTCATGTTTCAGAGTTAATCATCTTTAATTCCCTTGCCCTTTAGCCAATCAGTTTGACTTTTTTCACAAGACATTTTTGCAGAATGGAATTCAGTTTTGCAAATTACTTTTCTAGGTAACGATAATTAGTTTAAATTCAAGTCTGAAACGTGTGCATTTTTTTTTTAAACTGACCTTTTTTTTATTTATTATTATTGCAATCTGAAAGAAGAACTAATCTTTAAAAAATAAAAAAAATGGTTTCATCTTTCATCAAAAACACAACAGAGATACAGCAAGAGACTGTAAAATAGTCTGAGTATTTAACTGTCTGTGCACATTAATATTAATATCAACTCCAGTTCTCACGAGAGATTTATTTGGGAAAATATAATTCTGCTCTTTTATTACATAATGTATGCGTTTATATGATAAACACAATATTATTTATTACATATTTTAGTTACTAGCTTAAACGATGCCATATTGAGTGGCAATTAAACTAGTTAGTGTAGAGATCTCTTGATTTGGCCTTCAGATCAACAATGACACTTCATGCATTGAGTACATATTAAATTTTAAATTTGTTAATAAAAAATTGCTGAAAGCAATCCCAATTCTTAATACTTGGGAAAACAGAATTCTTCAGGATTGCATGTCCAGATTTGGTCCAGAATGCATTTAATTTGCTCACCTAGTTGGCCTGATTCCAAAATGGTATTATATTTTGGACTACAGCTTCTTGGAGTAAAGTTGAAAAAATGTAACACACTGACATTTGCATTTATTATTAGAGATTTATATTAAAATTTTACATACTTATTTGAAGGTTTAGAAGACACACCTCAATTTTGGCAAGCATTTAAGATTGAAAAAAGAATTTGTTCAAACTATGAATGTCAGGTGAAAGGTTTTTACCTGACATTTGTATCTATCCCATTATCAGGTAATTTTCAAAGTTTCATATTCAGCCCGTGTTTATATTTGCAGAGATGTTTGCAGTTTAATTTATAGTCAGCACTAGAACTCTGCTTGCCTCTAACATGATGGCCACTAAATTGTATTACACAAACCATGCAAGTAAGATGGACAAGTCATACTGGACATGGCTGGGAAAGACTACACATTCATCAGCTCTGTGCAGATACTGGCTGTTGTGAGGAGGATTTTCCAGGAGCAATGACTGAGAGGGATGAGTTGTAGAAATCTGTGTTATCAGTGTGATATGATGATTATTATTATGTGTAATTTCTACTTCTTTAGTATTTTTCTCTTCTTATAGAAATTCCCTTCACTGCAAAAGAAAATGCATTTAAATATCAAACATAGAATGTTGTTATTTCTACACATGCTGTTAAATTTTGAGATCATTTAAACAAGAATTAATCAAATTATTAGATTAGAAAATGATTTCTTGTTGATTTGGTTTATCTCACCCCCCCTTTTTTTTTGGGGGGTAGCCTAAAGCAGCAAAAATGTCTGCCATTTTAGCAGATGTTTTTATTATGACTGCCTATATTTCTTAAATATTTTGAAGATTTCTTTTGTGTGAATTTACAACACGCACACACACCCACATACACATATCTCTTTCCATTTGATGCAAAATAATTAAAATGGAATTAAAACCAATTATCATAGCAATTAATTTTAATTCAGCTTTTAAGACATTTAATCTCCATGAGATAATCAAATGCTTAATTTGTATTAATTGCTTATTAAAGTCATTTTCCTAATTTGTTTTTTGACAAATAAAATGAAATACATTTTCAAATCTGACATTATGTCTTCCATGTGTCATTGCTGGTTGAACTACAACTGACAACCATTGTTCAAAAATAAAGACATGACATCATCATGATAACATTGTAATTAACATTTATTAACCTTAAAGGAGTCTTTACAATGTGTTTTTTTACTAATATTCTAGGTTTTTATTGTGAGTTTTTTTTATTTGTAAATATGATGCAAATCATCATTTTCTATGTTTTAAATGTAAGTTGTAATGAAAAAAAAAAATGGCTTCCTAATAGACAAGGTATTTTTAAATATTTCTACATTAGAAACAAATATTTTTTTCTTTTACTGTTTGCAAATAGGTTCAGACTGTTTCTTTTTGTGATTTACAAAAAGTAAATGTTTGAGAAAAGTAATGTTCTCCAACTAAAATGGATAAAGTAGTTAAAACCCTTTTTATTATATGTGTTAGAAGTGGTGGCTGGGGGTCTTTTAGTCCTGGATATAACATTAAACTCTATTGAATGGTGAAGTTCCAAATCTGGGGTGTTGGGGAATGTGGAGTATCCCTTGATCATCATTACTCCCAGATCAAACCTGAACCAAAGTAGTAGTACCTGTTAGGGCCCCATCTATAGATTAGATAGAAAAAAAAGAGTTTAAAAATTGTTTAAAAACATGTTGAATACCCATCAAGAATGAATAAAACAAAACATTTTTGGCACAAAATAACCCAGTAAGGGTTGACATGCCATAAAATTCAACCAACCAGCTAATGAGAGTAAACTCCTGAGAGAGCCACAAGATGAGTGAATCCTCACTTCAGTTGGATATTTGATTATTCATGATTATACCTTGTGCCAAAGAAAATGAACACACTTAGTCAAATGACAGTAAACATTTATATACAGTACTGTGACAACTGTCATTTAAAATAGCAATGTGTCTATGACATTATTGAAGTCATCAGTTGTGTCTTGGACTTTATATAATACATTGTTTGGATATACTTTCAAATTTGTTGTATATACATTCATTGGCAGTTGTTTGGAGTCTTTGAGTAGCCTGGATATATGACTACATTTAGGAATAGATAATGTCATATCTCTAGCAGACCGATTCTTGTGATACAGACAATCAATCTTTTCTTTTTCTAGAAGAGCCAACACAATATATTCATTCACCTGAGTTGCTGAAGATAACAGACCACCTTTTTCTTTCAGGGATTGCAAATCTCTGTTTCTGCGCCAATCGACCTGAATGTTTGCAATTTCCTTTAATGTCTATTCTGTCATTCTTCAACTGAACTTGCTTCTCTTCCCAGGCCAGTCATTCTTCAGGTATTTTACCCCTCTGTCATGCAGTCAGCATTTGTTACTCTTAACAATCAAAATCACTTTTAGGGAAAAACTATACAAATCATTCTTTGAAAATGTTTGTCTTAACTGAGAACAATATAGAAAAGTTGGTTGTCATCTTTGATTCTGCAACATGTGGATTCTTCAAAATTCATTTCTGACACAAAAATTGAAGTAGACACATTCAAAAACATATTAAAAAAACATATTACATAGACTAGAAAGAATATGCATCCTCCATATTTATTTAATGAAATATATTACATTAGAAAGACTAACAAAATTATATAAGAATGCTTATTAAAGGATTACACTTATTTGAATTATGGTTTAATTGGTTTCTGTATAAAACCATTCTTAGTATTGATTTTAATATGTTGGAGAATAAAAAAAATAATATTAGAGATCAATAACATCGAGTAATTATGTATTAGACCCTGTTTTGTTAAAACCAGTATGCAAATTAAACACACTATATATTATGTAAACCTTTATTTCTTAGTGGTATATAAGGCACATTGAAGGATTTTAAACATTCTACTAACACAGGCTGTTTTGAGGCAAATCTAACTCAGATTTTCGTAGTCATCATTAATAAATAAGATTTATTCCATGCATTATTGATTTTGACCACAAATTAAATACTCATTGATAAACTTAGGCAATTTCTGAGGGTACTGTGATGTAAGCAGTGACATACTTTTGGTTACAGACAGACATCAACTCTTCATTATAATAAGATATTTGGACTACAACAAAGTTGTTATATTAATCGCTTTGTTATTGGGGCTTAGAATACACTGCTGCATCCCCTGCAGAGGGGTAAGAATTCCACCAAAAATGGTGTCTCGATTATGACACAAAACTTAATCTGGTGTTAAGGCTAAAGTTCTAGAGCCCGAAGAGTGTGGAGTACCCCTTCGTTACCATTAATTCCAGGTTCACTCTGACACAGATTAGTAATACCTGTTAGTCCCATTTATGCATCAAATAGATCTGTCTGAAAAGTATTAGTAGTAGAAACAAATCCTTGATACCATATGACTGTATGTAAATTATTTATATTAAGAATAATTACTTGAAGTTATAATTGTTTACTCAGGATTATTAGTTACTTAAAACCATGTACATGTGTATAAACAAGTGATTATTATAAAATTGGAACTGTTACTTTAAAACTATAAATTATGTATAAATTATTATTATTAGATAGGAATACTTGAAACCATATAACTGTGTACAAACAAATGATTTCAGAGAAATATGCAATTTTTTAAAGAATTAATGGAACATTGAATATATATATATGAATAATATCAAGCATTTACAAATGAATCAATTTTGGGATTAAATAACCCATAAGGAGTTGATATGCTATTAAATAAACAAAATGAAACCATTATATTAAAATATTTGCCATTTTTTACCATTTTGTTGTTGCATAATGATTAAGTTATAAAACAAAAAAGGAATTTATGCTTTTTTCTTAACCCTTTTGCTGGTGAATAATATTTTTTAGTCCTTGTAGTGCAGATGAATTATTTTCATAATATCAACATTGAATTGGTCAATAAGCAGTCAATAAAAAAAACTGCTCTTTCTTAACACCTATAAAATAGTCCCAACCATATTGCCTCTATGGCAAACCCCAACCCTTTTTATCATATATGTGCTAGAAGGCAGTGGTTGAGGGTCTTAATGTTCTGGATATGATCTTAAAATCTATCTGATAGTGAAGTTCTAGTTCTAGAGCTTTGGGGAATGTGGAGTACCCCTTAATCACCATTACTCCCAGGTCCACCCTGACTCAGTGGTAGTACCTGTTAGGGTTCCATCTATGGGTTAGATAGAAAAAAATGAGTTTAAAAAAATTGAGCATTCATCAAAAATAAATAAAACAAAACGTTTTTGGCATAAAATAACCCAACAAGGGTTGACATGCTGTAATGTCCAACCAACCAACCTCACGTTGAACTCAACCCAAAAAATTACAAAAATGTAACTCTGTCTGCAAAAAGGTTAATATTAATATCAATTCCAGTTTTTAAGAGTGATTTATTTAGGAAAAAATAATTCTGTTCTTTTTTTATTAGATAATACATGCATTTATATAATAGGCGCAGTATCATTTATCCAAGTTTTTATTTGTTACTTATTTGTATCAAAATTTTAAATAAGCAGATATCTATTTCATTAATAAAATGTATTGTTGTAAAGGTTGCCTCCTTTAAAATAAAAATAAAAACAGTCATATATATATATATATATAAAAGTTTTTCCAATTGCTTCAAAATGAATACTGCATGTGACTATAAAGTTATTAGCTTAGAAGAATATTGAATTTACACAGAATGCAGCATTTGATGACTATTTAGGGGATTTTAATATGGAGAAAAGGTCAAGAGTAAGAGCGACTGCGCCTCGTTCTATTGCAGTCAGCAGGTACATCATATGCAGACCAGATTCAATCACCACAAAAATAAATCCCATTTCATTGAAGCAAAAAATCTATTTATGACCGGGATCTAAAAATCTATTTTCATATTTGAGCAGAGGACACAAAATAATTCTGATCTCTGCTCAATGAACTTTTACGTTTTCATGGGACAGAGTCAAAAACATTTCAAGCTAGACTAGAAGCAAAAACTTAGAGAAAAAAAAAAGGAAAGCTACACAAGAGTAAAAAGACTTTCCCTTTGGTTAGATTGAGAAATTTAGCTCAAATGAATATTTATTCCTCAGCAACTACTGGCTGCACAAAGCAAATTATTCTGACAATCTCTTTTAGAAAGGACATAATTCCTTCATGAGAAATGGCTTTTGTTCTAATTCCTGCCACAGTCGGGGGATCAGTTGGGGATGTGTTTACCATTTACCATATATCTGCACAGATGAATTTTACCAATATCTGCAGATATATTATCATCAGTAATTAGATTATTATTGGACAATGCTGGTTTACAGTGAGTGTCTCTTTTTGTTTCAAGAGAAATAGATTCTCTTTATAAAAAAAAAAGTTTTGTTTATTTTTTTTTTCTTAATCAAAAATAAAAAAAAGAGTTTTTTTATTTCATGCTGAAGATGAACAAATTGCTTAGGAAGCAAATTTGAAAAAAATAAATAAATAAAAAATTAACCCAATACTTTTCAGAATTATTTAAGGGGAAATTTTTTAACTTTAACAATTAATATAGGCACTACATTCCCCCCAAAATGGATTTAATTTTCATACAAATGAGTGTGTATGTTAGCAGCACCCCACTAAAAACCGGCTGTAAATAAGGTTCTAGTTATGAGGAGTGTGGAGTATTCCTTCCTTGTTAGTGTCCTGGGTATGATGTTAAACTGCATCTAATGATGAGGTTCCAATTCTGGAGCTCTGGGGAGTGTGGAGTACACCTTCATTGCCATTACTCCCAGGTACACTCAGAGTGGTAGTACTTGTTAGGGTTCCATCTGTGGGTTAAATATTAAAAAAATAAGTTAAAAAGAATTGAGTATAAATATACAATTTTGAATACCCAACAAGAATGAATAAAACAAAACATCTTCAGCATAAAATAATCCAACAATGGTTGACATGCCATAAAATTCAACCACAACCAATCAGCCAACATTCCTCGTCATTACTCACAGGTCTATTGTGACCATGAAGTGGTATTATCTGTTAATGTACCAAAAATGGATCAAATAGATCTGTTAAAAAATTGTTTGTATTAGGTAGCAAACAAATGATTATTATTAAATAGATGTTAGATAGGAATACTTGAAATCATATAAATGTGTGCAAAGTCTTTGTATTAAGAATAGTTACTTGAAGCTATAATTGTTTACTCAAGTTTATCATTGTTAGTTATTTGAAAAGATATCATTGCTTGCAAATTATTCATATTAGGTAGATTTGCATAAAACCATATAACTATATGCAAACAAATAATTAGTATTAAATAGGAATAATTTAAACCATATAATAGTTTGTCTTAATTTTTTTGAGGAAGCTTGATAATTTGTATTATTTTGATTTTTCAGATTTTTATCCTCATCTTTACTGTTATATACACAATGTTTCGGCCAATGTGCCCTCCAGCCTTCTTCAGAGTTACTTGTTAAACTCAGGAACATTCTTGTCGACTCTGGAGCCTTCATGGAACTTCAAACTAAACCCTTTATTCAATCCAGCACTGTAGATTGTTCTAATTCTTCTAACCATGACCAGATAAATGTGTTAAATATTCTATGTTATTATCACCTGTGGTCAGTATTGAACCTGCCACCTACAGATGATTGTCACTTAAAACTGTATAAACTCAACCCCTATATACGTTGTGCCATGTGTCCTGAGTTTGACAAGAAACACCTGAAATAGACCAGAAGGCAAATCAGCTGAAATGTTGTCTATATAACTATAAAGATGAGGTCAACAGTATACAAAAAATCCATATAATTGTGTATAAATTATTGGTATTGGATAGGAATATTTGATATCCCATAACTGTTCAAAGAAATGATGGTATAAAAAAAATTTTAAAATGTTAATGGAATATTGAAAAATATTACTCTGGTTACAACCAAACCTTTGCTATTAAATAAAATTTTGGCATTATATAACCCATAAGGAGTTGAAATAAACCAAATTTTATATGTGTACTTAGTCCTCTCTGACCACCTGTAAGGGCCAAAGTGAAATGTTGTATGTCCTGGACTGCTCAGCCACCAGGATTCCATCCTTAAGCACCATGGATTGCCACCTATGGCCAATAAGTTGCCCCATTGGGGGGATTTTACCCCACTGCAAAAGTGCAGTCAACATATTCTACACCCCCAGCTGACAGAGATTTTTTTAAAAGTTGCCTAATGTTTGAAAACAATTGAAGATGATTGCATTTAAAAACAAATGAAAAAAAAAAGTATTTTGAGTGAAGTTCTCTAATGATGAAGGAGAAAATGTCAAGCAATCTTTGTTGGGTATCTTATTTAGTGATCTGCTCTATAAAAAAAAAGAGACAGTATTTACCTTCCAATTATGAAGCACTTAGAAACCATTTCCCAAAGGCTAGAATTGGAGATACCATACTGCAGCCATATCAGAGATTCCATGATTAATATGGAACAGCAAAGAGTATGAGGGAGGGAATTTTATTGTAGGTAGATGAGATTGTGTCATCATTTCTATACCATATTCATCAGCAAGTACTATATCTATAAACGTCTTCATCATAAAATCATCTGTCGGTCAAGAAAACATGATTGTATTAATAACAACAAATGTCTGGCAGAACAATATCTAAATGAGCAATAAACTAATAAATCATTAATCATAAATTTGAATAATTCAGGTAATTTTCATAGTTTTGCCAAGGGAATGAAATTATACAATTTGGGTTTATATGTCACAGAAATATTTTTGTTGTAAATTAGGACAAAACAGCGTGGTGAAATTATTAGAGAAAAGCTCTTGTGTCTTGTCAGTGTTAAAGTTTTAGCAAATAAAAAAAGAATACTCTTGTGCTATTATTTTATATCCCTGTTGGCTGGGTCTTTAGAATACACTGACTGAGCCTCTGCAGAGGGATAAGGCTCCCCCCTCATGGATGGAGACTGGTGATATCAAGGATGGAATTCTGGTGGCTGACCACTCCACTTTGACCCTTACTTAGGCTAGATAGGTGGTTGGATAGGCTCTCTCCAATCAATTGACTGGTCATGTCAAGCTTTGGCACCTATATGATTATCCCAACCCTATTGCCATTATGGTAAGCCCCAACCCTTTTTATGCCTGGGCACTGCTGGAGATGTAAGGACAAACTCATAAGCAACATTATGCTATGGACTCCTACACATGGACACACCAGTGGTGGCCAACTGGCAAATTCATTCATCCGCTCTGTATGGACACTGAATGCAAACAAGAGGACTTACTAAGAGTGATGGCTAAATAGGGACTGCTGACAAGAGAAAGAGTCAAAGGAATCTGTACTCTTAGCATACCTTGATGATGATGTAATAGTATACTTTGGATTTTACTTGTGAGTACTGTTTTGCATTGCAGTTACAGTAGGTTAATTCTTAGATAATTGAGCCTAGAGAATAATGTCTCCCTTGACCAGTTTTAAATGCAAAATTTATAACAAGTACATCTTATGATTGGTGTGGGTATGTGTTATAGTTTTATTTGACAAGCAGGTGAGGGTAAATAGATTTTGCTTTCAGAAATCAAAAGCATACATTTAGAGAACTGGATTGAGTGACAGGTGCCCATTGAAAATAATTTAAACTTAATGAGATGATAAAAACTTATCTTGGAAATTGAGTTTTATAGCCAAGCGCAGAAATGAGCCTGGAGAGAACTGGAGGAACATACAAAGATGAAAGCTCTAGTATATGCCTCATCATGTATAAGTTACCATTTTAGGAAATGTATACAGCAATCCTACTTCAAATCCTGGATAAGGCTGCTTGCTTTTCACAAGGTGCTAATACCTTTGGCATAAATTCAATTATTCTTCCACCCTGTTGGCTGGGGTTTTAGAATACACCGGCTGCACCTCTGCAGAGGGGTAAGACTTCCTTTGTTGGCTGTGGGTGGCAACCCATGATGCGTAAGGATTGAACCCAGGTGGCTGCTGAGCAGTCCATGATATGCAACATTCCACTTTGACCCTTACTCGGGCTGGACAAGCGGTCGGAGAGACCCCCTGCGATCAATCGGCTGGTCACATCAAGCCCTAGCACCTATATGATTTCCCCAACCCTATTGCCATTATGGCAAGCCCCAACCCTTTTTATCATATGGGTGCTAGAAGGTGGTGCCTGAGGGTCTTCATGTCCTGGGAATGACGTTAATTTCTATCTGATGGTGAGGTTCCAGTTTTGGAGGTTTGGGGAACGTGGAGCTCCCCTTCATCACCATTGCTCCCTGGTCCACACTGACCTGGAGTGGTAGTATCTGTTAGGGTCTCATCTATGGGTTAAATAGAAAAACATGAGTTTTAAAAAAAATGCGTATCCATTAAAAAATGAATTTATTTCAAAACTGTGTGGGCATTAAATGACCAATTGAGGTTGATATGCCATAAAAAAAAACAAACCAAACCAATATTCTTCCTCCAGCTAAGGGTAAATAATAGGACAGACTGGACTCTCTAAACTTGGTTAGGCAACTATTCTAGGAGAAGGAAAACACTGAATTCAAACCTTTTAAACTCCATGTAAAATGTTGACCTTGTTTCACATGCTGCTTGTGCAAAGGGGTTGGTAAGTACATACTGCCACATCAAAATCTATGTAATAGTGTACCTTGGATTTTACAGGCAAGTTTTGAATACCTTTGGGTATGGCAGTTACAGTGACCCAAGAAAAGAATGTCTTGGTGACCAGTTTATAATCTAAAAAACATGTTGGAAATGACATGGTGAGGTGTTATGGTTTTATTTAACAGAATGGTGATTAAAAATTGACTAGATTTTGTTTTAAGTGAATTGGATTATATGACAGGTGCCAATGAAAATAACAATGCAAAATTTGGTCTTGGAATTAAAGGCATTGTTATACCAGTCATTCTGGTACACAGGGAATAAAAACATTTCTGAATATTTACCAGTGCTTATATTCAGGTTGGACAATCATGTTCAGTTCTATGTTCATAATCATACTCCCAAAATCTGTTTCCTTTGTACATATGAATATGAATAAATGCAAATTTCTGTACATGTTTCCACAGTTGTTAACATCAAAATGGCCTACATAATGTATAATCTATAATATGCATGATCAGTGTGCAACATGTATTATATGTATTAACAAATGGCATTTATCACATTCATGGCATATCTAATTTGGATAATGATTTTAAAAAAGCAGGTTTTAATAAATAACTGTCCTGTGTTGTTCATTATTTTATCTTTTTATTTTCATATATATATATATATATATTTGCCAACCTCTCCACATGAGTAGGATTTGACACAAGGTTAATTTTTTAAGGAGACTTCAATGGGTTTGAGTTCATGGTAGACAAGTTGCCTAACCAAATTTTAAATCCACTCTGCCCTACTATTTACCCATAGATGGATGTCTACCTTTTCCGAGGTTATTAGTGCTATGTGATATGCAAACAGCCTCATCTAGGATTTGAATACATGTAGCCAAGTCCATTTCCTACAATGATAACCATTACACAACAAGCCTGTTTTTCAGTATTTTCATATATAAATGATAATTTGTGTATAATAAGTCACTCAAAAACTTATTTTAGTTTTATTAAGTTTTAATGGACGGGGGCGGGGCGTTCAATTTGCAATGCACATTCATATTCAGGCCTTTTCATTACTTTAAAAAAATATGCCTTCTACACACACAAAATGAGTAGTTAAAAACAAATTGTTTTGTGATGGTTATAATGAAAATAAAAAACATTATTATCCCTACACATATCCACAAATATATGGCATAGGGTCTTCATTTTCATATAAAATTATTCAGGTTCATACTCAGTGGATATTTGTATACAAAAGTCAAAATCAAGCATGTTCGGTTTTATTTCTTTTGGCATGATTTTACTGGTTTTGTAAAAGAAGAGAAAGAAAAGAAAAAATATTTTCTCCATTCTAGTTTGTTTTATTAGTTATTATGTAGTTGGCTGTCTGATGAATCTAGGCTCATTTATTGAGTTCTAGTCAAAATAAATTTATAATAGCCAAATAACGGTTTGTTAAGTTTTTATTTTTAATTGAAAGTGTGTGTGTGTATATATATATATATATATATATATATATATATAACAAAATTGTCCTTGTGAAAACAAGACAGATGATGTTTGTTAAAGACTTAAAAAAAATACATATATTTTTCTTTCTTTCTGAATCATTTCGGATATTTCTAAATAATTCAACAACTTCTACCATCAACATTTAAAATGATTCCATTCTGTTTTTTTATCAATGGTTCTGTCTTAACTGATTGTAAATTGAAACTGCAGCTACAGATTGAAGGGGGTGACTCTTGGTAAGCCCCCTGTCACTCCCATTTGGTTGGAGTGGTTCGGCCAGCGAGGAGGCAAAAAAACAAGGCAGTCTCTCTAGGTGGCGAATTACTGTTCTTAGCTGGGAGATCTGGTTGTCCATGGTGGTCTTACCGATGACGCTTATGCGAGAACAGAAAACCAGATTAATTTTTTATAGACTTGCAATAGAAACCTTAGCTTTGTGGGAGGGAAAGCACAGCAAAGCATAGGTACTACAACTACAGCTAGTTTTCTCATAAACATATTTTTCTACAAAGAAGCAAAAACCTAGAACTATAAAATGTAATAAACTTATTTTAGGATTTAGCTATAAATTGAGTCATAATTCCTCTATTTTTAATAGTGCCTTTTCTTAGGATCCTGAAAATTATCTTGTACTGCTATTCAGAATTTCTTTTAGCTGCTTTGGACAGTCAATAATGATATAAATCATAAGTATTTATCTAATATAAATGATATGCATATGGTTATATGTTAAAAAGTATTCCTATCTAATACTCAGGATTTTTAAACAGATCTATTTTACCCATAGATAGGACCATAGCAGGTTAAAATGGACCTGGAGTAATGGTAATGAAGGTGTACATGCTCCCCAGACTGGATTCTTTAACCTTCATAAGGCATACAAGGAAAACTCTGAATTCAAAACCAGCTTTACTCCACTTAAAAAATTGACCTTATATCACATCTTACCCATGGTAGAAGGGGTTGTATAACTACTTTCTCCACACTCCCCAGAGCTCCAGAAAAGGAGCCTCAACTTTGGATACAGATTAGTGTTATACACAGGATGCCCTCTTTTGGGGGGTGCATCTTACACCATATTTGACACATTAAACTGCATCTAGTGGGGAAGTTTCAGTTCTGGAGCTCTAAGGAGTGTGTACCACTTAATTTCCATTAATCCCAGGTTCAGTCTGACCTCGAGCGGTAGGACCTATTAGTGTCCCCTATATAGGTTAAATAGTTTAAAAAAAAGATATTTAAAATACAATTTGAATAGCCAACAAGAATGAATAAAACAAAAACGTCTTTGGCATAAAATAACCCAAAGACTGACATAAAATCCAACCAACTATTGAAGTCAGTCAGTTAGACAGCCAACAATTGGTTTGACTGGCCAAGCCTAACATGAAGTTACTAGTTCATTAATGAGCCCACTATAACAGCTTAAATAATTCCTGCCACTGCTGCCAGGAAGAGTCCATTAAGCTGAGGGGGTGTTTGACTGTTCTACTGTCCAATAGTTAACAATCTGTAACAGTCACTTCCAGACTGCAGGTTCAATCCTGGCTAAGGGTGAAAGTAACACAGAATGACAATTATCAGTATTCTACACCAACCAACAAGATTTAACCCTGCCAACAGAACTGGGAAGCGGTTATCTTTTCTCTACTTTTTTATATGCAAAAGTTCAGTCATGAGATAATTCAACTGTTTGAAATATAAGAATTAAATCATGACATCAATCATTTTACTGAAGTTTTATATCTCATTATTACCTCTTCATTTATACTGAAAAAGATATACATTCATACATATATACATATCTATATAAGGAAAAGTTTATTAGTCATAATGGGTGCTTATGCACTAAGAGTAATATATTTGATCAAGCAAAAACTGAATTTTCCTCGACTTGTCAAATAAATTACTTTTTGTGAATCTTAAATGACTTCTATACATAAATACTTACTGTAGGTCCATCATTTTTTAATGTATTTTCATAATTAATACACTCAGGCATATTTTATTAAAATTGCTTCACAACAGAGCAGTTTGATTAAGGAGCTGACATTATCTAAGAACAAAAAAAAAACTAAAAAAAAAAGAGGATCAGTTTTTACTTTCCTTTTCAACCAAACTGTATCTTCTTTTGTGCATTCCCATTCAATAACAAAACTAATGGAATAACCATTATTTCTCGAGACATAGTGAAAAGATAGAAGAAAAAAAATCATTAAGAATACCTAAAAGAAAAAAAAAAGAGCTCCTGCACCTGCCTTGTTGTTTTGAACAATTTTTTTTCTTATATTTTTGAGCTTTAATATTGGTCCAACAATAAATCTTTTCTCTCTGCCTAATGCAGATATTTACTTGTTTTTGAAGGGCATCAGTACGCAGCATTCATTTCACTATTGTATTCCTAATATCTTCTATGTTTTAGATGAATTGCTCCCATTGCAGTGTCATTATCAGCAACGGAGACCTCAGAAATAAATAAATGCAGTCTTAATGAGACTGTGAGTAAGTGCATCTTTGAATGATATATCAGCAAGAATTCCTTTACAATTTACCTTGAAAGATCTCTTGTCGTCATAGCCCAGATTCAAACCCATTTTAATAGCAATAAAAGGTGCATTATCCGAGTCCTTTTCAACAATATACTAATTCTATAATTGCTAATCTTCTAGAAAATTGCCAAAGAAACAGACACTCAATATTGGTAACGGCAAAAGGATTCATGTTTGGAAATTTTATAAGCGCTGTAGATCAGGCGAAAAATGTCTCAATGAAATACACAAAATTTCCCTCTGAGCTTTATTAGTAAATCTTTTCTATTTAATTTCTATTACCTAAGTGCAATGATCATGCATTATTTGATTTGATCGTTCTGGAAAATCCTTTTCTGATTTGATGGTTCTGGAAAAGACTTGAATTCAGTCTACATTGAAGAGTGTAGCCAGTCATTGAGACGACGGAAGCGAAGATGAATGTACAATGACAGTTGACAGATAGCATGAGTGACCACCATCAATGTGTACAACGAAGTGAAAGTTAGCACCACATGCCAATTACATCATATAGACAGAATTGCGGAGAGATGTAAGTAAAATTTCATGACTAGTTGGTCAATAAGCAATTAGAAACGATTTTCTCCTCTCTTTCTCTCTGTGGAGTGGAATCTCGTTACATCATGAACTTAGTTGGTGAATTTGTTGAACAATATGGATATTACTGGTTTAATTTTGCCCGGTAATGGCTGGCAGGTAATATCATGAACAAATAAATATTGCAGACATTGTAATGGGTATTATTTACGGTAAGCTTTGTGGCGCCCCACATGGCTATCAGTCTGAAGCGTTCAGAAAGATATGTCTCTAACCTACATGAATTAACAGAAGTGTATGAAAATCCGCCTAGCAAGATGGGATGAATGGATCAGTCAATTGCAGCTGGGTTTTCTATTCACTGCTCACTGTTACATCTTTTCTTCTCAGCAAGTTGTAAGTAATTTAAAATGGGATAAGAAGAAGCACATTGCTTTTTAGATTAAAATCTCTCATTGGATATTTAATGATGCAGGTTTTCAAAAAGGCCATTCTGTCTGATTATTTCAAATTGTATGGAAATGAAATAACTCATCTGATAAGGAACAAGACGGTAGTGAGTTCAATACCTGTCAAATAAGATTTGATATTCAATTCTTTCAATAAGTACCTGATAAATATTTAGGAAAGAGAAATATATAAAATGATACATCCGCTGGTGAGGCTCCAGGTGGGGTGGAGTCACTTTTTCATTACTATTACTCCACTCTGTCCACAAATGGTAGAACCTGTTAGGATCTTATAGATCTGTCTGAGATAATATTTAAATGAGTTTGAACTACATTAATACATTGGCTCTTAAAATATTGATATTGCTAATAAGTATAAAATGTTTACCTGTTTAAAGTGACTGTGAACCACAGTTAATTGATCACAGATTATTACTATTAGATAAAAATACTTGAAATTGTATAATCATGTGCAAATTATTCATTTTCAGAATAGTTACTTGAAACTGTTTACAAAAGATGATTAAACTAGCAGCACCTGTGGATATACCAGAGTATGATAATTGAATTATTACAACATTCAATATGTTTACTTAAAAGCTACTGCCAAATAGTTCAATATGTAAAAAGTATAATTATCTTGATTTTAACTCTCTCTCACTTTTTTCTTTCTTTCCTTTTCATCTTTTCATTATGTTTAATTGATTAGCATTATCGCTTCTGCATGCTCACCTCCTCTCTATTTCCCCTACTCTCTTTCTTTCTTATATTTTTTCTGTGTAGTGTACCCTTATTCTTCCCTTTCCTTTCTTTATAATAAAAATGGAATGGTCCATTATTTAGCTGAGGTGATGACACTCATAAGAAATAAAAATATTGGCGAATAAGAAACTCAGATAATCAGAATATGCATTTTTGCATTTCATCTTTGATGATTTGGACTGTCTCATTTCTAGCCAGAGGGTTGTTGCAAGATGATAATGGTTCTACTTTTATGAAACATTAGTATTAATATATAGATTAAATGGGAATATTTAGTGCAAAAACATAATTGCTGACAAAAAAATCCCATAAAATATAAAAAGTTTTATCTTAGTCTTATAATCTGTACTTCTTACTTGTGAGTTGCACTTAGTTGATTCATATTTCCTTCTCTATTTCTTCTTAATTCTTTATTACTTGGTTTCATCCAATATGTATCATCAGAGTTCTTCTAACTTCTTATTCAGGATCTGCCTGGTTCCTTTTTTCTTAACTGGCTCTGTGTTGTTGGTTTGCTTTTGATTAACAACACAAAACATTTCTTTTGTGAATCACATTTTTATTTTCTTAAGACTTGGAACCAATAACCATGTGTGGTGAGTCCACTTAATTGTAGCTTTACATCATGATGACTAGCAGCAGACTGAGTATCTATTCGCACACTTCACCTTGCAATGGGAAGTGGTCAAAATGAGCTTACTGTCAGTCAATTTTCCTGATTTGAATTCAAATCTACCTTCTACACTAACAGTCCAAAACTGACGGTACACCCATCAATATGTAGCAGAAACTCTTTAACTAAAAATATGAATATTTAGCAGTTAAAAAATGAGTACCTCCCTTACATATATATATGCTATCTTAATTTTTATTTGTTTCAATGCTGTAGATTTTGATGATTAATAATACCTAATAGTATTTGTTTTAAGTGTATAATGTTTCACTAGAAATAATTAAAAAAAACAACATTTTTTTATCTATTCAAGACATAGATGGAACATTAACAGGTACTACCACTCCGAGTCAGAGTGGATCTGGTAGTAATGGTTATGAAGGTGTACTCCACACTTCCCATAGCTCCAGAATTAGAACTTTACTAGATGCAGTTTAACATCATACACAGGACATGGACTATCTTGTGTATGACACTAAGCTGTATCCTGTGTTGAGGCTTCAGTTCCAATGTTCCTTTACTTGCCAGGTAAATCCTGACTCAGAGTGGTACTACCATCATAGGATCCCATCTATGAGTCAAATAGATCTCATTGAGACAATGTTTAAAATGATTGTGAACAGCTTAGAAGAGACTTAACTTTGTTTTAAAAGTTGTTAGGGTGTATACTCATTTATGGGTGATACTGTAAGTCTCTTAATCACTGTATCCATTTTGATCCCATCATCCTTGTTTATATTTATTTACCTCACTATATTCATTGTCTATCTACCTCTGTCATCCTCACCAAGTTGTGCTAGCAGCATGGATATCAGTCACTCTCTCTCTCTCTCCAACTATCCCTATTGGTCTTTGCCTCTAGCAGGTCCACTGCACAGCATTCAGAATCTGCACAGAGCTGATTGATGTTGTTTTTCTTATTGGCCTACAATAAGTTTTCTTATTGTGTCCTTGTGTAAGTGTCCACAGAAGAACGTCACTTATGTGTTCATCCTTGCTTCTCCAGCAGTGTCCAGCATCTCTTGTTTATGTTACTCGGATGGTTTGTGTGATAAGAGACAAATGGCTATACAGCTGCTTTCTTGTGGGGTGCTGCTTCCAAGATTTGTTGTGTAGCTCATATCTAGCTTTTTCTCTAAGTGCTTTGTTAGGGTCAAAGTCATACAGCAGCACTGCTATGGCTTGGAAGATTTTTTTCTGTATCTTATCAGTGAGATACCTTTAACATACTTATTCATCTTTAATCTTTTTCATCAATAACTTGTTTTCTGGGGGTTTCTTTAATAAGCAATTTTATTCAAAAAAGTAAATTAGCTAATCCTATTAAGAAAAAAAAAGGATTGCTCCTTTCTCCAAAAAAATTGTTTGAATTATTGGTGGAGTAGGGTGGTGATTGCTTTTACAATCCAATTTATATATGACCCAGACTGAAATGTTGCAGCTTTATATATACTAGCAAAAATATCCCCTCTGGGGGTATTTAAGTTTTAATATAATTAAATATTATATTGATGAAATTAAATACAAACACAAATAAAAAAAAATTACATTTATTCTATTTTGTTCTAATTGATTTCAATATAAGATTATACATAGGATTCTTTAAATACATTGAGAATAAAATAGTGATATTAGAAATCAATGATGCCAAGTAATTATTTATTAAACACATTTTTAAAAAACAGGTATGCATATTATTCCCACCATATACTATGTAAACATTTATTTCTTAATGATATATAACACACATCAGAGGATTTTTAGCACATTAATAATGTGGGCTATTTTGAGGCAAATCTATCCCAGCTGGACCTTGACAGAGACATTGTTAATAAATAAGACGCTAATTATGATTGAATAATGATTATTTAATAACCATTGAGAATATAACTTGAATAACTAAGGGAATTGTGACATTGGTGGTGACAGTTTCAGACAGACATACAGTCTCTATTATAAGATATATGAGAGAATATTGAAAAGCTCTTCGCTCAACCAAAAGTGAATTAATTATTTTTTCATTCTTTAACTTATGAAATATTATTTTTATAACATTTTTTCTAGAAGCATTTAGAATATTTTGAGAAAACATACTATTCCACAAATTCATCACAAAGTTCAAAACACTTTCCATAATTTTGTAAATTTGAATGGTTTGACCCTGAAAACATAATTCCATTATGATGTTGAGTTTAGTGACTTTTTGTGAAATGACATGTAAATGTTTGATTGCATGTGAACTGAGATAGATTTGAATACAATATATAGTGAATATGGATTTAAAAAATATATATATTTTAGTTATTATTTGTGAACATATCTTGGGGATGTCAATTTTGATCAATTTTAACAAATTAATTCGATATCTGCATATTATTCTATTAGAGCAGTATAGATTAAATTTTGAAATAAAAGATATAAAGCTTTAGATGCAAAGATTTTTTTATAACATCTTTATTTCTCTGTCTCTCTCTGTATATATATATATATATATATAATAATTCATTATTAAATTCTATTACCATTGTCCTTTTGCATTTATACGCACAAATATTAAATGAGGATTTTGTGCATATAGAAGAATATATATATATATATATATATATATATATATATATGTGTGTGTGTGTGTGTGTGTGTGTGTGTGTGTGTGTCAATTTATGGTTTGCTCTATTTATAAATAAGAGTGATCAATATCAGTGATAGAGCATTTAGATCTAAGTTTTGATAGCATAGACAGTCAATGGGGCTTTTGACTGTTATTTTCTTGCTTATGTGATCATCAGATCAAGTATATATATATATATAATATATATAATATACACTTGTTAGTAAATAAGATAAGTGAACTACCTTTATTTTAGAAAGGATTTACCCACTTTTAATATATCAATTCATTGTATTACGAAGTTAATTTTAAAAATGAATGTTATCATTAATATTATAAATTATTAGTACAACATACAGTTAGTATAAGAATAATACATTTTTTAATTTATGTATATTCTCTGAGATTCTTGGAGAGTTAAGAAAGTTTATGCTTGATTTGTGTTCACAATGGTCTGACATTGTCTGATCTTATTTCCTCATCTGAACATCAATCATCTTCATGAATGTGTGTGCATGTATATCTATATATATATATATTATATATATATATATAAGCAACCATGCCTAACAAATCAGTCTTGCCTCATTAATCCTGATAGGTACTAAGTTTACTTCAATCTGGCTCAAGACTATAGAAAATACCTGAAATTGTAATAAGGATATATATATATATATAATATATATATATATATATATATTATATGCAAGTATTTCAATTATAAATAAGATAGTAATAAAGAATAATAAGAATTGAACAACTCAAAGTTTCATGTTGTTAATTCTATAGTGACACATTGAATACTAGCTCACCTGATGTTTGACAATGTGAAACTCTGAGTCATGAATATTTTTCTTGTTTGAATATTATCTTATTTTGTATTTTAAAAACATTATAATATTGTTCTGCATTCTCATGCATTGGGCACTGTAAAGAATTTACAGAATTAAAATACTTTTAGCAGTATATATTAATCATATATATATAAAGAGTGATGATATATTTTGCTATATTTAAAAGTAAAGAGTACTCTATATCATTCATAGAGCACATATATCTCTAAATTAGGGTAGCAAAGATATAAAATCAACCGTGCTTGGTAACTGTCAAATTCTCACCAATGGGATTTTCCAACCAATATATATCTATTAAAGCTGAGTGAATCAATGATTGTTTGTTCAAGGAGTTTTTCCTATTTATTTTTATTGACATGAAATACATCCCTAAATATTCCTTAGTTTTGGGATTAAGTTACGTTGAAAAAAAAATGTATTTGGTTCTAAATAGTCGTAATTTGCAATTGAGTCAAAAACTCACCTCTCTCTTGCTTAACATTCTAACTGTCACTTTCCCCCTGTCTATATATATATATATAAATATATAGATTAACTATTCCTTATATATGTTAGTTTTCATAGTGATCATAAAGAGAGAGATTGGAGAGTATGAGTGGGAGATTGGACTTCCCACTTTATTTATATGTTAATTTTCAGCAGCAAACAAGTGGCTTATATTTAAGACGGGTCAATATTTGACTTAATTGCAAATTTTAGCATAATGATATTTTTATTCTCTGGTTGTATTTATTTTTAGTTTAGTTCGTTTTGCAAACTAACTTTCTTCCTGATCAATCCAGAGCTCAATAGGTGACCCAATGGGTAATGTTTTTTCTAGTAATTAATATTATATATATATATATATATATATATATATAAGAACAATGACACACAAATGTATGAGAGTGGGCTAAAAGGTTTATATGTTGATGGCAGATTTGATCAATGGATCCAAGCACTGGAACACTGATGGAAGAACAGTGTACATTGCAGCAGAAATAAGCAGAAAATAAATGTCATTAGGTCACACTCCATAAGAGTAATTTGGTCACCTATGAAATTTTCAGGTGACTTTTGTAAAAATGAACATACAATTAATGTTATCCCAAAACCAGACAGCACTGTCATCTGGGGCTTTAGAATACACCGACTGCAGAGGGTAAAAAATCCCCCCCCATGGACCACTTGTTGGTGACCTGGGATGCTTAAGGAACCCTGGTGGCTGGGCAGTCCATGACATGCAACACTCAACTTTGTTCCTTTCTTAGGCTAGACGTACGGTGAAAGAGGCCACCTCAATCATCTAGTCAAGCCTAACACCTATATGATTGCCTAATCCTATTGCCCTTATGGCAAACCCCAACCGGTCTTAAAATCCTGGGTAGGATGTTAAACTCTATCTGATGATGAAGTTCTAATTCTGGAGCTCTGGGGAATGTGGAGTACCCCTTGATCTCCATTACTCCCAGGTCCACTCTGACCCAGGTGTTAGTACCTGTTAGCATCCCATCTATGGGTTAAATAGGAAAAAATAAGTTTTTAAAAAAAAATTAAGTTTAGAAAAAAAATTGAGTACCAACAAGAACATCTTTGGCATAAAATATCCCAATAAGCTTTGACATGCCATAAAATCCAACCAACCCTACCAACCCAAAACTTGATTCATTCAAGTTCAATAACTATATTCTCCGTGTAAAAACATGTATGATTGGGCTTATCTGTAAGTCACATCTACTCTGTCTCTTAACAGCTTCTCAAAAAAAAAAAAAAATTAACAAAAATTTATGCGCAATTTTCATAAGTATATAGAAGTAAAACATTGCATTTATTATTTCAGTAATTTTTTTATTTATTTATTTTTTCTTTGAAATGGCTTGATAAATTTCTGATTAAATCAAGAGATGTCAGTTTTTAGGAATATTTTATTTTACAATAATATATGGACAAATGCCGAGCAGAGTTCCTTTGTATTGTGATTACGTGTGTGTGGGTGGTGGGTATTATGTTAGCAGCTATTTTCATACCGGCCAGGCCAGTGGTGACAGTGCATGTCTACTGCACCTGTGTAGGGTCTCTGCATGGATGCACTCCATCTCAGTCTTAAGGCAATATTCCCTATTTCTGAATGACAGCTTGGATAATTTTCACTGATGTTGACTTATATTTATTTTCCTGTTCAATGAACCTCTTTATTTTTTCGACTATGTAGTTTTAGTCTAAAAAGTTTGTTTGATGATAAAGGTAATCTGTTTCTGATCATGACACATCTATGAAATATGGACACTTTTTTTGTTGTGCTCTTTTTTTTTTGTCTCATTTATTTATTTATATTCTTCTGTCAACTACTGATGCAATATACTTTGTTCTCTTATACATATCTACAAGCACATTGTATATTGAGTTTATGCAAATGAGGTATTCACTGGGATTATAAGCTTAACTTTTTTTATTTTATTTTTTAGTAAATATATTTTTCTTCTTCTTCTTCCTATCTGCCCAAAGTGTCATCTAGCCAACCAATGAAACTTTCATCAATTGTTTTCTTTCTCTAAAACTGCAACACAAAGTTAAATTTTTATCATTATTGTTTATTTTATTTCATGAAGTAATTATTTCATTGTATTTGTATATATATATATATATATAATATATATATATATAGTCAGATTTTGAATCCTCTTTTGTTATGGGCTATTACAGACTAGAAGTGGCTACCTAGCGTTGCCTGGGTAGAAAGGGGGAGGGGGATGTTAGTCTCGCAGATTGATTATTACTGAATCACATTTGGATCCTTGTTGGAGGCCTCCATTAAAATCCCTATGTAAAAGACCTTATGTTGATCTGCCCTGGTGCATATATACTCTGAAAAGAAAAATTAATGTCTTCTATTCAAAGTATCAAAATCCATGCTGTTACAATTTTAATTATCCTTATGAATATAAATCAAATCTTCATTATTTTTTTCTTAAAAAGCAAGATATGATGATAATGAATGTGTACATATATTTACTTTGTCATTAATTTTTTTCATTTTTGTAGTCTCATCCGGACATACGTACACACAACTGCTCTTTATATATGTATAGATAGATTACCCATGTGAACAGAGAAAAAATTAGTCATCTTTTTGTGATAACTTCATTTAAGATGCAAGTGTTCGTTTTTATTTTTGTCATAAATACTGTTTAAAATTAATTCAAAGTGGGAGTTTTTTGTAATATTTTTTACCTTAAATGTCCTTTTTAAAAAAGAAAAACATGTTATTTGTTTAAAACTAAATGCAATGAAGAGATTTTTATTTTTCTATAAAAAATCTGCATTCACTGACAGATTTATTAAGCATCTAAGAAAAATCTATGGATGAAAATCGTTAGTAAAATCAATAAAGGCAAAATATATATATATACAGAGCAAAACAAATCAATAAAAATCAAAGAAATAATTAGAATGCAAAAATCAATAAAGAGTAAAATAAATCAATAAAGAGAAAAAATCAATAAAAAGCAAAAAATCAATAAAAATTTTCAAAAAATTGATAAAGAGCAAAATAAATCAATAAAGAGCTAAATAATCAATAGAGGCAAAAAATCGAATAAAAGCAAAAAAATCAATAAAAAGCAAAAAAATTAATAAAGAGGCAAAAAATTGATAAAAAGCAAAAAAGCGATAAAATCGATAAAAGGGCAAACAATTGATAAAAAAAATCGATAAAAGGGCAAAAATTGATAAAAAGCAACAAAAAATCATAAAAGGTAAAATCAACAAAAGAGCAAAAAAAATAAATCAATAAAGAGGCAAAAAATTTATAAAATGCAAAAAAAATCAATATAGAGGCAAAAATTGATGAAAATCAAAAAAAAATCATAAAGAGCAAAAATTCAATATAGAGCCAAAAATCAATAAAAAGCAAACAAATCAATAAGAGCAAAAAAGATCAAATAAGAGCTAAATAATCAATAGGGCAAAATATCGTATAAAAGCAACAAAAATCAATAAAGAGCCAAAAATTGAAAACAAGAAAAAGTTAAGTCAAATGAAGAAGACTTATTTCTGATACAAAAATTAAAAAGTATTTACATTTAAAAAAATAAAGATTGAAAAAGATGAGTAATTTCAAACTTTAACACCACCTTCAGCTCTGGATAAAACAGTATAACAGGTTGGGCTCTCATTCCCTGATGAAGAATATATCCAGTCTTCTAGAAAGAAAAAAAAGGCAACCTCCCATCAATATATCATAGTGTCACATGGTAGGGAAAGGTCTATTACTCTAAAAGTCCTAGAGAACTGGAACCTTACTACTGGATGCAGTTTAATGTCATACCCAACATACCAATTTTGTGTTTGTGTGGAAGGGGTGTTACCTGTCTATAAGGGATGCAATCGGTGTATCCTAGGCCCACCAACAGGACAGAAATTTTAATTAGAATTCTCTAAAAGAAGGCATTTTGAGACACTTAATGCAATAGCTACTTAATGCATGACACTTTGAAAAGAACTGCTCACCGATAATTAATTTTTCTAAAAACTAAATTTAAAAATTTTTTATAATTAACATTAACATGAACTAATTTTATATAAAAATGAAAAAAACAAAAAAAAACAACTCATTTTTTATTATTCAAGATATTGTGAAAAGAATTCAATTTGTTTTCACCCCCACTCACCCGCCGCCAATACAGTTGGGATTTCAAATATTTATGTATATTTTGGTTTTTCGGCAGCTGAAAGCGGTCATAAACATTTATTTTTATCTCTGGCTGCTATGAAAAATGCAACTGACTCATAATATTTCATATTCTTAAACACATTTCATTCTGTGCAGTAATAAACAAAATGAAAAGCCACTAAATCAATTTTTCTTTAAGTTAATATCAACAGATTTGTTCATAATGAACCCTTCAGATAAGCCATACCAAAAAAAAAGTTCAACTATTCATATTAATTTTCCCCTATCAAAATCCTGACTTTTTCTCTTCGCTGATAAGAGATCTAATTTCTAATCTAATTTACAACATTAGAAAGCTTGAGTTCTGAATTGTTAGGGTCAAAGTCATACAGCAGCCTGCTATGGCTTGGAAGATTTTTTTCTGTATCTTATCAGTGAGATACCTTTAACATACTTATTCATCTTTAATCTTTTTCATCAATAACTTGTTTTCTGGGGGTTTCTTTAATAAGCAATTTATTCAAAAAAGTAAATTAGCTAATCCTATTAAAGAAAAAAAAGGATTGCTCTTTCTCCAAAAAATTGTTTGAATTATTGGTGGAGTAGGGTGGTGATTGCTTTTACAATCCAATTTATATATGACCCAGACTGAAATGTTGCAGCTTTATATATACTAGCAAAAATATCCCCTCTGGGGTATTTAAGTTTTAATATAATTAAATATTATATTGATGAAATTAAATACAAACACAAATAAAAAAAAATTACATTTATTCTATTTTGTTCTAATTGATTTCAATATAAGATTATACATAGGATTCTTTAAATACATTGAGAATAAAATAGTGATATTAGAAATCAATGATGCCAAGTAATTATTTATTAAACACATTTTAAAAAACAGGTATGCATATTATTCCCACCATATACTATGTAAACATTTATTCTTAATGATATATAACACACATCAGAGGATTTTTAGCACATTAATAATGTGGGCTATTTTGAGGCAAATCTATCCCAGCTGGACCTTGACAGAGACATTGTTAATAAATAAGACGCTAATTATGATTGATAATGATTATTTAATAACCATTGAGAATATAACTTGAATAACTAAGGGAATTGTGACATTGGTGGTGACAGTTTCAGACAGACATACAGTCTCTATTATAAGATATATGAGAGAATATTGAAAAGCTCTTCGCTCAACCAAAAGTGAATTAATTATTTTTTCATTCTTTAACTTATGAAATATTATTTTTATAACATTTTTTCTAGAAGCATTTAGAATATTTTGAGAAAACATACTATTCCACAAATTCATCACAAAGTTCAAAACACTTTCCATAATTTTGTAAATTTGAATGGTTTGACCCTGAAAACATAATTCCATTATGATGTTGAGTTTAGTGACTTTTTGTGAAATGACATGTAAATGTTTGATTGCATGTGAACTGAGATAGATTTGAATACAATATATAGTGAATATGGATTTTAAAAAATATATTATTTTTTAGTTATTATTTGTGAACATATCTTGGGGATGTCAATTTTGATCAATTTTAACAAATTAATTCGATATCTGCATATTATTCTATTAGAGCAGTATAGATTAAATTTTGAAATAAAGATATAAAGCTTTAGATGCAAAGATTTTTTTATAACATCTTTATTTCTCTGTCTCTCTCTGTATATATATATATATATATATAATAAATTCATTATTAAATTCTATTACCATTGTCCTTTTGCATTTATACGCACAAATATTTAAATGAGGATTTTGTGCATATAGAAGAATCTTTTATATATTATATATATATATATATATATATATATATGTGTGTGTGTGTGGTGTGTGTGTGTGTGTGTGTGTATCAATTTATGGTTTGCTCTATTTATAAATAAAGAGTGATCAATATCAGTGATAGAGCATTTAGATCTAAGTTTTGATAGCATAGACACAGTCAATGGGGCTTTTTGACTGTTATTTTCTTGTTATGTGATCATCAGATCAAGTATATATATATATATATATATATATATACACTTGTTAGTAAATAAGATAAGTGAACTACCTTTATTTTAGAAAGGATTTACCCACTTTTAATATATCAATTCATTGTATTACGAAGTTAATTTTAAAAATGAATGTTATATCATTAATATTATAAATTATTAGTACAAACATACAGTTAGTAATAAGATATAATACATTTTTTAATTTATGTATATTCTCTGAGATTCTTGGAGAGTTAAGAAAGTTTATGCTTGATTTGTGTTCACAATGGTCTGACATTGTCTGATCTTATTTCCTCATCTGAACATCAATCATCTTCATGAAGTGTGTGTGCATGTATATAATATATATATATATATATATATATATATATATAAGCAACCAATGCCTAACAAATCAGTCTTGCCTCATTAATCCTGATAGGTACTAAGTTTACTTCAATCTGGCTCAAGACTATAGAAAATACCTGAAATTGTAATAAGGAAATATATATATAATATAATATATATATATATATATATATGCACAATGTATTTCAATTATAAAATAAGATAGTAATAAAGAATAATAAGAATTGAACAACTCAAAGTTTCATGTTGTTAATTCTATAGTGACACATTGAATACTAGCTCACCTGATGTTTGACAATGTGAAACTCTGAGTCATGATATTTTTCTTGTTTGAATATTATCTTATTTTGTATTTTAAAAACATTATAATATTGTTCTGCATTCTCATGCATTGGGCACTGTAAAGAATTTACAGAATTAAAATACTTTTAGCAGTATATATTAATCATATATATATAAAGAGTGATGATATATTTTGCTATATTTAAAAGTAAAGAGTACTCTATATCATTCATAGAGCACATATATCTCTAAATTAGGGTAGCAAAGATATAAAATCAACCGTGCTTGGTAACTGTCAAATTCTCACCAATGGGATTTTCCAACCAATATATATCTATTAAAGCTGAGTGAATCATGATTGTTTGTTCAAGGAGTTTTTCCTATTTATTTTTATTGACATGAAATACATCCCTAAATATTCCTTAGTTTTGGGATTAAGTTACGTTGAAAAAAAATGTATTTGGTTCTAAATAGTCGTAATTTGCAATTGAGTCAAAAACTCACCTCTCTCTTGCTTAACATTCTAACTGTCACTTTCCCCCTGTCTATATATATATATATAAATATATAGATTAACTATTCCTTATATATGTTAGTTTTCATAGTGATCATAAAGAGAGAGATTGGAGAGTATGAGTGGGAGATTGGACTTCCCACTTTATTTATATGTTAATTTTCAGCAGAAACAAGTGGCTTATATTTAAGACGGGTCAATATTTGACTTAATTGCAAATTTTAGCATAATGATATTTTATTCTCTGGTTGTATTTATTTTTAGTTTAGTTCGTTTTGCAAACTAACTTTCTTCCTGATCATCCAGAGCTCAATAGGTGACCCAATGGGTAATGTTTTTTAGTTTTAATTAATATATATATATATATATATATATATATATATATAGAAACAATGACACAACAAATGTATGAGAGTGGGCTAAAAGGTTTATATGTTGATGGCAGATTTGATCAATGGATCCAAGCACTGGACACTGATGGAAGAACAGTGTACATTGCAAGCAGAAATAAGCAGAAAATAAATGTCATTAGGTCACACTCCATAAGAGTAATTTGGTCACCCTATGAAATTTTCAGGTGACTTTTGTAAAAATGAACATACAATTAATGTTATCCCCAAAACAGACAGCACTGTCATCTGGGGCTTTAGAATACACCGACTGCAGAGGGTAAAAAATCCCCCCCCCATGGGACCACTTGTTGGTGACCTGGGATGCTTAAGGAACCCTGTGGGCTGGGCAGTCCATGACATGCAACACTCAACTTTGTTCCTTTCTTAGGCTAGACGTACGGTGAAAGAGGCCACCTCAATCATCTAGTCAAGCCCTAACACCTATATGATTGTCCTAATCCTATTGCCCTTATGGCAAACCCCAACCCGGTCTTAAAATCCTGGGTAGGATGTTAAACTCTATCTGATGATGAAGTTCTAATTCTGGAGCTCTGGGGAATGTGGAGTACCCCTTGATCTCCATTACTCCCAGGTCCACTCTGACCCAGAGTGTTAGTACCTGTTAGCATCCCATCTATGGTTAAATAGGAAAAAATAAGTTTTTAAAAAAAATTAAGTTTAGAAAAAAAATTGAGTACCAACAAAGAACATCTTTGGCATAAAATATCCCAATAAGCTTTGACATGCCATAAAATCCAACCACCCTACCCAACCCAAAACTTGATTCATTCAAGTTCAATAACTATATTCTCCGTGTAAAAACATGTATGATTGGGCTTATCTGTAAGTCACATCTACTCTGTCTCTTAACAGCTTCACATCAAAAAAAAAAAAAAATTAACAAAAATTTATGCGCAATTTTCATAAGTATATAGAAGTAAAACATTGCATTTATTATTTCAGTAATTTTTTTATTTATTTATTTTTTTCTTTGAAATGGCTTGATAAATTTCTGATTAAATCAAGAGATGTCAGTTTTAGGAATATTTTTATTTTACAATAATATATGGACAAATGCCGAGCAGAGTTCCTTTGTATTGTGATTACGTGGTGTGGGGTGGTGGGTATTATGTTAGCAGCTATTTCATACCGGCCAGGCCAGTGGTGACAGTGCATGTCTACTGCACCTGTGTAGGGTCTCTGCATGGATGCACTCCATCTCAGTCTTAAGGCAATATTCCCTATTTCTGAATGACAGCTTGGATAATTTTCACTGATGTTGACTTATATTTATTTTCCTGTTCAATGAACCTCTTTATTTTTCGACTATGTAGTTTTAGTCTAAAAAGTTTGTTTGATGATAAAGGTAATCTGTTTCTGATCATGACACATCTATGAAAATATGGACACCTTTTTTTTGTTGTGCTCTTTTTTTTTGTCTCATTTATTTATTTATATTCTTCTGTCAACTACTGATGCAATATACTTTGTTCTCTTATACATATCTACAAGCACATTGTATATTGAGTTTATGCAAATGAGGTATTCACTGGGATTATAAGCTTAACTTTTTTTATTTTATTTTTTAGAAATATATTTTTCTTCTTCTTCTTCCTATCTGCCCAAAGTGTCTATCTAGCCCAACCAATGAAACTTTCCATCAATTGTATGGAAATGAAATAACTCATCTGATAAGGAACAAGACGGTAGTGAGTTCAATACCTGTCAAATAAGATTTGATATTCAATTCTTTCAATAAGTACCTGATAAATATTTAGGAAAGAGAAATATATATAAATGATACATCCGCTGGTGAGGCTCCAGGTGGGGTGGAGTCACTTTTTCATTACTATTACTCCACTCTGTCCACAAATGGTAGAACCTGTTAGGATCTTATAGATCTGTCTGAGATAATATTTAAAATGAGTTTGAACTACATTAATACATTGGCTCTTAAAATATTGATATTGCTAATAAGTATAAAATGTTTACCTGTTTAAAGTGACTGTGAACCACAGTTAATTGATCACAGATTATTACTATTAGATAAAAATACTTGAAATTGTATAATCATGTGCAAATTATTCATTTTCAGAATAGTTACTTGAAAATGTTTACAAAAGATAATTAAACTAGCAGCACCTGTGGATATACCAGAGTATGATAATTGAATTATTACAACATTCAATATGTTTACTTAAAAGCTACTGCCAAATAGTTCAGTATGTAAAAAGTATAATTATCTTGATTTTAACTCTCTCTCACTTTTTTCTTTCTTTCCTTTTCATCTTTTCATTATGTTTAATTGATTAGCATTATCGCTTCTGCATGCTCACCTCCTCTCTATTTCCCCTACTCTCTTTCTTTCTTATATTTTTTCTGTGTAGTGTACCCTTATTCTTCCCTTTCCTTTCTTTATAATAAAAATGGAATGGTCCATTATTTAGCTGAGGTGATGACACTCATAAGAAATAAAAATATTGGCGAATAAGAAACTCAGATAATCAGAATTTGCATTTTTGCATTTTATCTTTGATGATTTGGACTGTCTCATTTCTAGCCAGAGGGTTGTTGCAAGATGATAATGGTTCTACTTTTATGAAACATTAGTATTAATATATAGATTAAATAGGAATATTTAGTTCAAAAACATAATTGCTGACAAAAAAATCCCATAAAATCTAAAAAGTTTTATCTTAGTCTTATAATCTGTACTTCTTACTTGTGAGTTGCACTTAGTTGATTCATATTTCCTTCTCTATTTCTTCTTAATTCTTTATTACTTGGTTTCATCCAATATGTATCATCAGAGTTCTTCTAACTTCTTATTCAGGATCTGCCTGGTTCCTTTTTTCTTAACTGGCTCTGTGTTGTTGGTTTGCTTTTGATTAACAACACAAAACATTTCTTTTGTGAATCACATTTTTATTTTCTTAAGACTTGGAACCAATAACCATGTGTGGTGAGTCCACTTAATTGTAGCTTTACATCATGACGACTAGCAGCAGACTGAGTATCTATTCGCACACTTCACCTTGCAATGGGAAGTGGTCAAAATGAGCTTACTGTCAGTCAATTTTCCTGATTTGAATTCAAATCTACCTTCTACACTAACAGTCCAAAACTGACGGTACACCCATCAATATGTAGCAGAAACTCTTTAACCAGAAATATGAATATTTAGCAGTTAAAAAATATCTATGCTATCTTATTTTTTATTTGTTTCAATGCTGTAGATTTTGATGATTAATAATACCTAATAGTATTTGTTTTAAGTGTATAATGTTTCACTAGAAATGATTAAAAAAACAACATTTTTTGATCTATTTAAGACATAGATGGAACATTAATAGGTACTACCACTCCGAGTCAGAGTGGATCTGGGAGTAATGTTTATAAAGGTGTACTCCACACTTCCCAAAGCTCCAGAATTAGAACTTTACTAGATGCAGTTTAACATCATACACAGGACATGGACTATCTTGTGTATGACACTAAGCTGTATCCTGTGTTGAGGCTTCAGTTCCAATGTTCCTTTACTTGCCAGGTAAACGCTGACTCAGAGTGGTACTACCATCATAGGATCCCATCTATGAGTCAAATAGATCTCATTGAGACAATGTTTAAAATGATTGTGAACAGCTTAGAAGAGACTTAACTTTTTTTAAAAAGTTGTTAGGGTGTATACTCATTTATGGGTGATACTGTAAGTCTCTTAATCACTGTATCCATTTTGATCCCATCATCCTTGTTTATATTTATTTACCTCACTATATTCATTGTCTATCTACCTCTGTCATCCTCACCAAGTTGTGCTAGCAGCACGGATATCAGTCACTCTCTCTTTCTCTCCAACTATCCCTATTGGTCTTTGCCTCTAGCAGGTCCACTGCACAGCATTCAGAATCTGCACAGATCTGATTGATGTTGTTTTTCTTATTGGCCTACAATAAGTTTTCTTATTGTGTCCTTGTGTAGGTGTCCACAGAAGAACATCACTTATATGTTCATCCTTGCTTCTCCAGCAGTGTCCAACATCTCTTGTTTATGTTACTCGGATGGTTTGTGTGATAGGAGACAAATGGCTATACAGCTGCTTTCTTGTGGGGTGCTGCTTCCAAGATTTGTTTTGTAGCTCATATCTAGCTTTTTCTCTAAGTGCTTTGTTAGGGTCAAAGTCATACAGCAGCACTGCTATGGCTTGGAAGATTTTTTTCTGTATCTTATCAGTGAGATACCTTTAACATACTTATTCATCTTTAATCTTTTTCATCAATAACTTGTTTTCTGGGGGTTTCTTTAATAAGCAATTTTATTCAAAAAAGTAAATTAGCTAATCCTATTAAGAAAAAAAAAGGATTGCTCCTTTCTCCAAAAAACTTGTTTGAATTATTGGTGGAGTGGGGTGGTGATTGCTTTTACAATCCAATTTATTTATGACCCAGACTGAAATGTTGCAGCTTTATATATACTAGCAAAAATATCCCCTCTGGGGGTATTTAAGTTTTAATATAATTAAATATTATATTGATGAAATTAAATACAAACACAAATAAATAAAAAAAATTACACTTATTTTATTTTGTTCTAATTTATTTCAATATAAAATTATGCATAGGATTCCTTTAAATACTATTAGAAATCAATGATGCCAAGTAATTATTTATTAAACATGTTTTTTTTAAAAATTGGTATGCATATTATTACCACCATATACTATGTTAACATTTATTTCTTAAATATATATAACACACATCAGAGGATTTTTAGCACATTAATAATGTGGGCTATTTTGAGGCAAATCTATCCCAGCTGGACCTTGACAGAGACATTGTTAATAAATAAGATGCTAATTATGATTGAATAATGATTATTTAATAACCATTGAGAATATAACTTGAATAACTAAGGGAATTGTGACATTGGTGGTGACAGTTTCAGACAGACATACAGTCTCTATTATAAGATATATGAGAGAATATTGAAAAGCTCTTCGCTCAACCAAAAGTGAATTAATTATTTTTTCATTCTTTAACTTATGAAATATTATTTTTATAACATTTTTTCTAGAAGCATTTAGAATATTTTGAGAAAACATACTATTCCACAAATTCATCACAAAGTTCAAAAACACTTTCCATAATTTTGTAAATTTGAATGGTTTGACCCTGAAAACATAATTCCATTATGATGTTGAGTTTAGTGACTTTTTGTGAAATGACATGTAAATGTTTGATTGCATGTGAACTGAGATAGATTTGAATACAATATATAGTGAATATGGATTTAAAAAAATATATATATTTTAGTTATTATTTGTGAACATATCTTGGGGATGTCAATTTTGATCAATTTTAACAAATTAATTCGATATCTGCATATTATTCTATTAGAGCAGTATAGATTAAATTTTGAAATAAAAGATATAAAGCTTTAGATGCAAAGATTTTTTTATAACATCTTTATTTCTCTGTCTCTCTCTGTATATATATATATATATATATATATATATATAAATAAATTCATTATTAAATTCTATTACCATTGTCCTTTTGCATTTATACGCACAAATATTTAAATGAGGATTTTGTGCATATAGAAGAATCTTTTATATATATATATATATATATATATATATATATATATATATATATATATATGTGTGTGTGTGTGTGTGTGTGTGTGTGTGTGTGTGTGTGTGTGTGTGTGTGTCAATTTATGGTTTGCTCTATTTATAAATAAAGAGTGATCAATATCAGTGATAGAGCATTTAGATCTAAGTTTTGATAGCATAGACACAGTCAATGGGGCTTTTTGACTGTTATTTTCTTGCTTATGTGATCATCAGATCAAGTATATATATATATATATATATATATATATATATATATATATATATATATATACACTTGTTAGTAAATAAGATAAGTGAACTACCTTTATTTTAGAAAGGATTTACCCACTTTTAATATATCAATTCATTGTATTACGAAGTTAATTTTAAAAATGAATGTTATATCATTAATATTATAAATTATTGGTACAAACATACAGTTAGTAATAAGAATAATACATTTTTTAATTTATGTATATTCTCTGAGATTCTTGGAGAGTTAAGAAAGTTTATGCTTGATTTGTGTTCACAATGGTCTGACATTGTCTGATCTTATTTCCTCATCTGAACATCAATCATCTTCATGAATGTGTGTGCATGTATATATATATATATATATATATATATATATAAGCAACCAATGCCTAACAAATCAGTCTTGCCTCATTAATCCTGATAGGTACTAAGTTTACTTCAATCTGGCTCAAGACTATAGAAAATACCTGAAAATTGTAATAAGGATATATATATATATATATATATATATATATATGCACAATGTATTTCAATTATAAAATAAGATAGTAATAAAGAATAATAAGAATTGAACAACTCAAAGTTTCATGTTGTTAATCCTATAGTGACACATTGAATACTAGCTCACCTGATGTTTGACAATGTGAAACTCTGAGTCATGAATATTTTTCTTGTTTGAATATTATCTTATTTTGTATTTTAAAAATATAATAATATTGTTCTGCATTCTCATGCATTGGGCACTGTAAAGAATTTACAGAATTAAAATACTTTTAGCAGTATATGTTAATCAAATATATATAAATAGTGATGATATATTTTGCTATATTTAAAAGTAAAGAGTGCTCTATATCATTGATAGAGCACATATATCTCTAAATTAGGGTAGCGAAGATATAAAATCAACCCAGCTTGGTAACTGTCAAATTCTCACCAATGGGATTTTCCAACCTATATATATCTATTAAAGCTGAGTGAATCAATGATTGTTTGTTCAAGGAGTTTTTCCTATTTATTTTTATTGACATGAAATACATCCCTAAATATTCCTTAGTTTTGGGATTAAGGTACATTGAAAAAAAAATGTATTTGGTTCTAAATAGTCGTAATTTGCAATTGAGTCAAAAACTCACCTCTCTCTTGCTTAACATTCTAACTGTCACTTTCCCCCTGTCTATATATATATATATATAAATATATAGATTAACTATTCCTTATATATGTTAGTTTTCATAGTGATCGTAAAGAGAGAGATTGGAGAGTGTGAGTGAGAGATTGGACTTCCCACTTTATTTATATGTTAATTTTCAGCAGCAAATGATTGGCTTATATTTAAGACGGGTCAATTTTTGATTAATTGCAAATTTTAGCATAATGATTTTTTTTATTCTCTGGTCGTATTTATTTTTAGTTTAGTTCGTTTTGCAAACTAACTTTCTTCCTGATCTACCCATAGCTCAATAGGTGACCCAATAGGTGATGTTTTTTCTAGTAATTAATATATATATATATATATATATATATATATATATTAAAGAAACAACTGACACAACAAATGTATGAGAGTGGGCTAAAAGGTTTATATGTTGATGGCAGATTTGATCAATGGATCCAAGCACTGGAACACTGATGGAAGAACAGTGTACATTGCAAGCAGAAATAAGCAGAAAAATAAATGTCATTAGGTCACACTCCATAAGAATAATGAAATTTTCAGGTGACTTTTGTAAAAATGAACATACAATTAATGTTATCCCCAAAACCAGACAGCACTGTCATCTGGGGCTTTAGAATACACCGACTGCAGAGGGGTAAAAAATCCCCCCCCCCATGGGACCACTTGTTGGTGACCTGGGATGCTTAAGGAACCCTGGTGGCTGGGCAGTCCATGACATGCAACACTCAACTTTGTTCCTTTCTTAGGCTAGACGTACGGTGAAAGAGGCCACCTCAATCATCTAGTGTAAGTCAAGCCCTAACACCTATATGATTGTCCTAATCCTATTGCCCTTATGGCAAACCCCAACCCGGTCTTAAAATCCTGGGTAGGATGTTAAACTCTATCTGATGATGAAGTTCTAATTCTGGAGCTCTGGGGAATGTGGAGTACCCCTTGATCTCCATTACTCCCAGGTCCACTCTGACCCAGAGTGTTAGTACCTGTTAGCATCCCATCTATGGGTTAAACAGGAAAAAATAAGTTTTTAAAAAAAATTAAGTTTAGAAAAAAAATTGAGTACCAACAAGAACATCTTTGGCATAAAATATCCCAATAAGCTTTGACATGCCATAAAATCCAACCAACCCTACCCAACCCAAAACTTGATTCATTCAAGTTCAATAACTATATTCTCCGTGTAAAAACATGTATGATTGGGCTTATCTGTAAGTCACATCTACTCTGTCTCTTAACAGCTTCACTCAAAAAAAAAAAAATTAACAAAAATTTATGCGCAATTTTCATAAGTATATAGAAGTAAAACATTGCATTTATTATTTCAGTAATTTTTTTTATTTATTTATTTTTTTCTTTGAAATGGCTTGATAAATTTCTGATTAAATCAAGAGATGTCAGTTTTAGGAATATTTTTATTTTACAATAATATATGGACAAATGCCGAGCAGAGTTCCTTTGTATTGTGATTACGTGTGTGTGGGGTGGTGGGTATTATGTTAGCAGCTATTTCATACCGGCCAGGCCAGTGGTGACAGTGCATGTCTACTGCACCTGTGTAGGGTCTCTGCATGGATGCACTCCATCTCAGTCTTAAGGCAATATTCCCTATTTCTGAATGACAGCTTGGATAATTTTCACTGATGTTGACTTATATTTATTTTCCTGTTCAATGAACCTCTTTATTTTTCGACTATGTAGTTTTAGTCTAAAAAGTTTGTTTGATGATAAAGGTAATCTGTTTCTGATCATGACACATCTATGAAATATGGACACCTTTTTTTGTTGTGCTCTTTTTTTTTTGTCTCATTTATTTATTTATATTCTTCTGTCAACTACTGATGCAATATACTTTGTTCTCTTATACATATCTACAAGCACATTGTATATTGAGTTTATGCAAATGAGGTATTCACTGGGATTATAAGCTTAACTTTTTTTATTTTATTTTTTAGTAAATATATTTTTCTTCTTCTTCTTCCTATCTGCCCAAAGTGTCATCTAGCCCAACCAATGAAACTTTCCATCAATTGTTTTCTTTCTCTAAAACTGCAACACAAAGTTAATTTTTATCATTATTGTTTATTTTATTTCATGAAGTAATTATTTCATTGTATTTGTATATATATATATATATATATATATATATATATATAGTCAGATTTTGAATCCTCTTTTGTTATGGGCTTATTACAGACTAGAAGTGGCTACCTAGCGTTGCCTGGGTAGAAAGGGGGAGGGGGATGTTAGTCTCGCAGATTGATTATTACTGAATCACATGTTGGATCCTTGTTGGAGGCCTCCATTAAAATCCCTATGTAAAAAAGACCTTATGTTGATCTGCCCTGGTGCATATATACTCTGAAAAGAAAAATTAATGTCTTCTATTCAAAGTATCAAAATCCATGCTGTTACAATTTTAATTATCCTTATGAATATAAATCAAATCTTCATTATTTTTTCTTAAAAAGCAAGATATGATGATAATGAATGTGTACATATATTTACTTTGTCATTAATTTTTTTCATTTTTGTAGTCTCATCCGGACATACGTACACACAACTGCTCTTTATATATGTATAGATAGATTACCCATGTGAACAGAGAAAAAATTAGTCATCTTTTTGTGATAACTTCATTTAAGATGCAAGTGTTCGTTTTTATTTTTGTCATAAATACTGTTTAAAATTAATTCAAAGTGGGAGTTTTTTGTAATATTTTTTACCTTAAATGTCCTTTTTAAAAAAGAAAAACATGTTATTTGTTTAAAACTAAATGCAATGAAGAGATTTTTATTTTTCTATAAAAAATCTGCATTCACTGACAGATTTATTAAGCATCTAAGAAAAATCTATGGATGAAAATCGTTAGTAAAAATCAATAAAGGGCAAAAAATATATATATATACAGAGCAAAACAAATCAATAAAAATCCAAAGAAATAATTAGAATGCAAAAAATCAATAAAGAGTAAAATAAATCAATAAAGAGAAAAAATCAATAAAAAGCACAAAAATCAATAAAAATTTCAAAAAATTGATAAAGAGCAAAATAAATCAATAAAGAGCAAAAAAAATTAATAAAGAGGCAAAAAATTGATAAAAAGCAAAAAAATCGATAAAAGGGCAAAAAATTGATAAAAAGCAAAAAAATCGATAAAAGGGCAAAAATTGATAAAAAGCAAAAAAATCGATAAAAGGGCAAAAAATTGATAAAAAGCAACAAAAAAAATCAATAAAAGGTAAAAAATCAACAAAGAGCAAAATAAATCAATAAAGAGGCAAAAAATTTATAAAATGCAAAAAAAATCAATATAGAGGCAAAAAATTGATGAAAATCAAAAAAAAATCAATAAAGAGCAAAAAAATCAATATAGAGCCAAAAAATCAATAAAAAGCAAAACAAATCAATAAAGAGCTAAATAAATCAATAGGGCAAAATATCGTATAAAAGCAACAAAAAAAAATCAATAAAGAGCCAAAAATTGAAAACAAAGAAAAAGTTAAGTCAAATGAAGAAGACTTATTTCTGATACAAAAATTAAAAAGTATTTACATTTAAAAAAATAAAGATTGAAAAAGATGAAGTAATTTCAAACTTTAACACCACCTTCAGCTCTGGATAAAACAGTATAACAGGTTGGGCTCTCATTCCCTGATGAAGATATATCCAGTCTTCTAGAAAGAAAAAAAAAAGGCAACCTCCCATCAATATATCATAGTGTCACATGGTAGGGAAAGGTCTATTACTCTAAAAGTCCTAGAGAACTGGAACCTCACTACTGGATGCAGTTTAATGTCATACCAACATACCAATTTTTGTGTTTGTGTGGAATGGGGTGTTACCTGTCTACAAGGGATGCAATTGGTGTATCCTAGGCCCACCAACAGGACAGAAATTTTAATTAGAATTCTCTAAAGAAGGCATTTTGAGACACTTAATGCAATAGCTACTTAATGCATGACACTTTGAAAAGAACTGCTCACCGATAATTTAATTTTTCTAAAAACTAAATTAACAAAATTTTTTTATAATTAACATTAACATGAACTAATTTTATATAAAATGAAAAAAAAAAAAAAAACAACTCATTTTTTATTATTCAAGATATTGTGAAAAAGAATTCAATTTGTTTTCACCCCCACTCACCCCCGCCTGCCCAATACAGTTGGATTTCAAATTATTTATGTATATTTTGGTTTTCGGCAGCTGAAAGCGGTCATAAACATTTATTTTTATCTCTGCCTGCTATGAAAAATGCAACTGACTCATAATATTTTCATATTCTTAAACACATTTCATTCTGTGCAGTAATAAACAAAATGAAAAGCCACTAAACTCAATTTTTCTTTAAGTTAATATCAACAGATTTGTTCATAATGAACCCTTCAGATAAGCCATACCAAAAAAAAAAGTTCAACTATTCATATTAATTTTCCCCTATCAAAATCCTGACTTTTCTCTTCGCTGATAAGAGATCTAATTTTCTAATCTAATTTACAACATTAGAAAGCTTGAGTTCTGAATTTTAGAAAAATATGTTGTTCTTATTTAAGCTGATTTGAACAAATTTGATAAATCTTTGTAAATGGAATTTTTACAAGTAAAACCTTTATCCAGAACACATTCTTTAAGCTGCTGATGAAATTTGTAAGAAGTGTAATTAAAAGAAAAAAAGAAAAGAAAAATGTGCTTTGTTGATGATGTTGTCTCTGATATTTTGAAATGTGTTTTAATCAAAATCTAGTGATATTTTTGGGCAGTTTTATTGTGTCTCCTGACAGATTCTACAAATTAATGTTGTCTGATCTTTGTCAACTGCAAAACTTTGAGTTTGTGGTTGAATATCAATAAATTAGATAAACAAGAATCACTTCTGATATCTTTACAAAAACTAAAAATGCTTCTCATTTATTTTTAAAGCAAGAATTTAAAAATCCTTAAAATGATAAAATTGCTGAATCATTTCAAATGAAAAAAAGAAAATCTATTGAATTTATTCATTGTGTTTCATTCTTAATTTCTTTGGATTATTTGGCAATAATAATGCTGAAATTAACTAACTTTTTTCACTTGTTTGTCATTTAATGGTGAAGTTCCAATTTTGGAGCTTTGGGGAGTGTGCAATACCCCTTAATTGCCATTATTCCCACATCCACCCTGACCTGGAGTGGTAGTAGATCTATGGGTTAAGTAGATCAGAATGAATTTACAAAAAATGTGTTTAAAAAATTTGAGTTTCAAAAAGAATTAATCAAATAAAGTGTCTTCCGCATAAAATAACCCAAGGGTTAACATGCCATAAAATCCAACCAAGAAAAGGTCTTGTTTTTTTTTTTTTTTTTATTTTTTCATTTGAGAATGAAACTATGAAGTTATCTTCATATAATGGAGATTGTGTATTTGTCTGTCTGTAACTAAAACTATATTACAACTCAAGTCACAATTCCCTTTAATTATTTACATCACATTCACCATGATTTTATCTTTATTCAAACCTCAATTATTAATAAAATTGCCTTACATTATTAATACTGTTGATCATATCTAGATATTAATGACATGCAATTGTTTTTATATATAAAACAAAATAGCAGTTTACAGTATGAATGGGAAGGCTAATTTGCATATTGATATTATAAATTTGATTTTAATAAATATCTGCTTGACATTATTGATTTCTAATTGTTTGGTTTTATCTTAATGAATAAGATCAAAATTTCCAGGGATAAATCTTAAAAGAAATCCATTAACAAGAAAAAATAACTGTAATTTTATTCTTTACTTTCTATTTTAACTAAATAGTTAAATTGGGAAAATTTAGCAATACCAGATAGGTAAGATGGGAGAGTAAGTTTCAGTTGTTCAATTTTTCAATTATACCCCTCTCTGTTTAAATTTTTTATCTACATTCTTATTTAATTTCATTAGCCTTTCTAATTTAATATAATATTTTATTATATTAAAACTTGAATACTTGGACCCAGAGGTGCATATATTTCCTAGTCTGAATAATGGCAGAAGATTGTGAAACAAAATGGTAATATGTGTTGTTCAGTAAAGTTCAACTTGAAAACAACTTATTGGATGCCACATTCTTCAAGGAGGTTATTTTTGTACTGATGCTCTGATAGAACAAGTCTACTAATCTCAATGAAAATGAATCATAATCTGTAGAATGGACAATAGCTGGCATTAGCTAAACAGCAAGGGAGTCTATCCCCTTTTCACTAGTGGTAAACCAGGGAGATTGATTTAATAATGCATAAGAGACCAAGAGTTACTTGATATAGAACTCGTGAGATTTTCTTTCTAACTTTTTTTTTCTAAAAACATTTTCCTTATTTATTAAATGAATCTTGTAGAAATATCAGTTGGTGTAATTGTTACCAAGTGGAAAATTGGAATTAGTCAACTAAATTAAATCCTCAAGTGACATATGAGGTCATTAATAGACTTACACATTTAGTAGTAAGTAAAGTCTGAGGAGTGGCCTATTGTCGATATCAGCCAAACAGCAAGGGAATTCATCTCCTTTTCACTTGCACTAGACCAGGGAGATTGTTTTTGCTGAGGTAGAGAACTAACCTTCTGTTAGAGCCTAGATCAGATTACCCAAACTGTGCTACTCAGCACTGAATTGCCATGAACTTTTTAAAAATCTGTAAAGATCAATAAAAATAAAACTGAGGATTATTGAAATGAATTTTAAAGAAGTTTGGTTACTGATAATACCTAATAGTATCTTTTTTGTATAATCACCAACTAGAAATAATAAAATCCTAGTAGCTTTGGTTTATAAGGGACCGGGTTAGCTCAGTCGGTAGAGCATTTGACTAGAAACCGGTTTGATACCGGCCCTCGCCAACTCAGCGTATATGTAGCACAAGGACCTGTGTGGTAAAGTAAGGAGCTGGTGGTAGCTGTGGCGTTCCGCCTCAGATGCAAAAACAATCTCCTTGGTCTAGCACTAGTGAAAAGGGGATAGACTCCCTCGCTGATTGGCTGATACTGACTTTAGGCCCCCCGACGACTTTTATATTCGGTTTAGCAAGAACCAAATAAGATTAAAGAACAACTATGAGATTTTTAACAGAAAATTATCAAAAACATCTTTTAATGAACTTCACTAGCCTTGTAATTAGTAACTCTTGGTCTTTTATACTTTGTTAAATCAAAACTAATGGTTTTGTTTCTGTGTTTAATGGCATGTCAACCTTTGAGGGTTATTTAATGCTAAAGCCATCATTGTAGAAAACCATTAGTGGTACTATTTAACCTATAGCTGATGGAATGAGGAGATTCATACCTTTCCCTAGGATATTACTCTGAAAGTGAACATAATAACATGACTAGAGTTCAAAGTTGCTTTCTATGATCTTGTAGTCCAGCATGTTAGCCATTACACCATGGTTTACAGTCAAGTCAAACTGAAAGCTCTGGTTCTAGCTCCATCACTGGTTAAGCAACACTTCAATACTTTGATGGGTGACCATTTAAGCAACAGTAGGTACTGTAAGCAACATGATATCAAAATGACTTGATTTGGCATTAAATGACCTGAAAAGGGTTGATATGTCATAAAACAACCTATCAACCATTATGCCATGGTGTCTCCCCCTCTCACATAAAAAAAAAACTAATAGAATATATGAGCCTTAAAAAAATTAAGAATAGTACTTTTAGTGTCTCTTGTTGAATTCTTGTTTTTTTGTTTTTTTTTAATCTGTTAACACTTACAAAAAAAAAAAAATAACTGATGACTATTAAAGAGCTGCTTTCATACTGCAAAGATAAAAGGCCTTTCTTTTTTTTCTCTCAATATGTCTGATTATCTGCATATATAGCAAGATAAAAATAATCATTTTATGACCATTACTGTGTAGATCAGATTTTCATTTACCTATTCAGAATGTATTTGATATAATAGCTCATCTAATAACATTTGCCACCATTAGTGATAAGTGTTTCTAATACAGGTTCTGAGACTCCAGCAACAACAATTCTGTATGCTCTTTCTGTCTTTGGAGCTGTTATTGAGTAGTTGTTCAATTATTAACAACAGTAATAGTTTTTAAAACCAAAAACAAGTTAATCGCAAAATCTTATTATTATAGAGATTTAGTGTCTGTCTGTAACCAAATCTATGTTACTGCTTATGTGACAATACCCCCAGCAGAGGGGTAAGACTCCCCCAATGGGGCCACCTGTTGGCCGTGGGTGGCGATCCGTAATGCTTAAGCCCAGGTGGATGAGCAGTTCATGACATGCAATACTCCACTTTAGCCCTATCTTGGGCTAGACGGCGGTCGGAGAGGCCCCCTCCGATCAATCGGCTGGTCACGTCAAGCCCTAGCACCTATATGATTTTCCCAACCCTATTGCCCTTATGGCAATCCCCAACCCCTTTTTATCATATGGGTGCTAGAAGGCGGTGGCTGCGGGTCTACATGTCCTGGGAATGACGTTAAACTCTATCTGATGGTGAGGTTCCAGTTTTGGAGGTTTGGGGAATGTGGAGCACCCCTTCATCACCATTGCTCCCTGGTCCACTCTGACCTGGAGTGGTAGTACCTGTTAGGGTCCCATCTATGGGTTAAATAGAAAAATTATTTATAAAAAAATTGTATTATCCATTAAGAATTGATTTATTTCAAAACTTTATCGGCATTAAATGACCCACTGAGGTTGATATGCCGTAAAACAAAACAAAACAAACCAAACAAATACCCTCAGGAATTGTATAAGTTTATCAATACATAGAATAAATCTTATTTATGGTCTCTATGGGAATCTGAGTTAGATTTGCCTCAAAACAGCCCATGTAATTTGTGAGTTAAAAATCCTGCAATGCGTCTTATATATCACTAAGAAACAAAGGTTTACATTATATATGGTGTAGTTAATTTCCATACTGGTTTTAACAAATAATTACTTGGCGTTATTAATCTCTAATATTGTTGTTTTATTCTCCAACATATTAAAATCAATCCTATGAATGATTTTATATAGAAATCAATCAAAATAAGAGTGATCTTTTTATATGCATTCTTATTTGATTTTGAATTTAATATATTTCATTACATCAAAACTTAAATACTTACACCTGGAGGGTGCATATTCTTGCTAGTAATATAAATGTTTAGAAATGGGTACTTTCACTTGGGTGCATCAAAAGTTTTCAATAGTTTTTAAGACACAATTACAATGCTTTTGTCAAGATCATGAAGGTGATGAACCACACTGGTCTGTGAGATGCAGAGCTCACCTGATACTCTCTAAGGGCTACTAGCACAGCCTCTGAAATCCACGGTTTTAGGCCTACTTAACTTTGCCTGATCTTTGAGGGTTCTTGCAACCCAAATTTCTTCAACCATCTGGTTACTGTACTTCAATTACCTTCACCTTTAACACAACAAATGTTTTTGGTTGCTTCTGTAGCGTTATGGCACAGTTTGAACTCATAAAGCATAACATCCTGAAGATTCTATGTTCGATAATGGCATTCACCAACTCACTGCATGAGTAATATAGCTTGGATCTATGCTGTAATGTAGAAGCTGATGGTAGGTGTGGTGCTCCATCTCAAACACAAAAAACAATCTCCCTATCTAGCACTAGCAAAAAAGGATAGACTCATTGCTTTCTTGTTGATACCAACAACAGGCTACTCTGCTACTATATATATATATATATATATATATATATTATATGTTCATCTGTTTGGCATTCAAATCACACACACAGTGAAGTAATGCACAACATGTAAGTGCACCAACTACCATGACACTACAAATGATAGTAGTTACCTACTATGACTTAAACTGCTTTAGTGATGTAATATACGTGCATCAAACTAGTACATATGAAAATATTGCAAATTTTTTTAACTCCTCAGGTTATGTTGGAATTACAATAAGTAAAAATATACATATAAAATAGTTTAGCAGAGAGATATTAGAAACATATTCCAAGATTTTGTCTTTAATGATTGATTTGAACGGCATTTCATGATGATGAATCAACATTCCCCAGAGCTCCAGAATTCACCATCAGATAGAGTTTAACCTCATACTCAGGACAATAAAACCCTCAGCCACCACCTTCTAGCACATATATGATAAAAAGAGTTGGGGCTTGCCATAAGAGCAATAAGATTGAGAGAATAATATCGGTGGTTAGGCTTGACATGACCAGCCACTTGATCAGAGGGGCTTCTCCGACAGCTCATTTAACCTAAGTAAGGGCCAAAGTGGAGTGATGCATTTCATAAACTGCTCAGCCACCAGGGGACCATCCTTAAGCTTCATGGGTCACCACCCATGGCCTACAGGTGGCCCATTGGGGGAGGGGGTCTTACCCTTTTGCAAAGGTGTATTTGGTGTATTCTAAAAACCCTGCAAAATATGAGACCTGCACACTATTCTTCAGAATGGCTTCCAGAATGCAACCAGAATTAGAAACAAATGCTTGGAACATAGAATTAATAATGGAGGGGTCTAATTTGAAAGACACAAGTCTCATTAAATTCTTTTCATTTACCAAACTTTGAAATATGGGACACCTAGTGGGAAACAAAGTCACTAACAACTGTCTTACTAAAAACGCATTCATTTACTGTTTTAAATCTTAGTTAAATAAACAACACACTAATTTTAAGAAAAAATAATTTTTTTTAGAGACAATTTAACTCAGGAGAGCATCCAGCTCAGAATCACAAGTTTCCAGGTTCAATACCAGCCTCACCAACTCAGCCCAGCTTGGATCTGTATGGTAACATGGGGGAGCTGATGGTAGTTGTGGCGCTCTACTTCAGATGCAAAAACAATTTCCCTGGTCTTGCACTAGTGAAAACATGATAGACTCCCATGCTGTCAGTCTGATACCAATAATTAGCCACTCCATCTACTTTACTTATTTATTGGAATAAAATATTTGTCATCTGAAGGAGAAACTACTAGATCAGCATAGCCTCACATTCGTCAAGATTACATCACAACATACCTCTTGGGACTATCTCTTCAGACAAGTACCAATTTCATTAATGTACTTTTAGTTTCAGTTTTCACTGTCGCAGATCAACACACAAATGCATACAATATTTATATATTAGATTTAGCTGAGGTATTGAAGATCTTTTAGTAGAAATATTGATAGTGTATGTTCTTCCAACCTTGAGTTGAATGGCTTGTATAGATAGAAAGAATTTCTTTAGAATCTTCTTTTTAACATATTGGTTGGTGAACTTTTTCCTCTCTTCTCATTTAAACATGCATTGATGTGAGTAAATAAATGTTAGAATGTGTAATATACGAATGGCAATATCATCTCAATGTGAACTGGGGTTTCACTTGATAAGTCAGAAAAAATAAGATGAAAGAATTATGCCCATCTCTTGATTGAGTTTTATAAAAAAAAAACATATGAAAAAAGAAAAAAAAATATTTGCATTTGTGGAAACAGATGGTTTGAGGCAAACATGTTTATTTAATAGCATTTGAGTGGCATTAGCCTCCCCCTCCCCAATATATATATATATATATATATATATATATATATATATAAAAGGTGTTAAAACAGCATTTCCATATGACTTTAAGAACTAGATATATCTATAAATTCATATAAAAAGTATTTACACAAATCTATAGAGAACCACAATAATCATAAAGCACCTATCGTGTTTATATGCTGGGACTAGGGTTCTCATTTTAGTACTTTTGTAATGTAGCGGCTATCATTTACTAATGAACAGTAAAGGATTAATCTAAGTGATATGGTTTACAGACTTTTACATGTGCCTAAAAATCATAAATATATTCTCCATTCTTTCAGTTATACATGCAATCATTCCTTCCCACTAGTTATCATTCTTTGAAATTTGCTGAAATTTAATTGAAATGTAAACAGCTAGTTATATTTCCTGATCTCATAGCTTGCAGGATAACTTTGCTTTTAGGTTGGGGTAATTTCCAATTTAATCTCTGTATTGTAAAGTTTAACCATTACATTAAAAAAATATTTGATACTTAAGAGGTAATATTGCCCACATGGGGGAAAAGGCTGAGCTTAGAAAGGTGGCAATAAATTGTCACAAATCAATGGATTTTCTCCTCCAAAAATGGTGAGGACAATATTTCATTCAATATCAGCAAAGTAAAAAATGAGGGGAGAGTGTACTATAACTGGACTTAAAAAGAAATAGTAAAAAAATTAAAAAAAAAAAAAGTTCTATTATGTTATCACATTACACAAGTACACACAGAATTTGGAAGAATAGTAACAATAATAGTGCAATCAATATTCCTGTTTTACTTTGAGAGGCTGAAATCTGGTTGTTGGATCTGGTGTTGGTTTGGCTGGCATTCTTGCTTTTTTGAGTCTGGAAACAACTTGGAAGTAATCTTACCTTGTGCCATTTATAATTGTTAATAATAACACAAGGTGTTCTTATTTTTTTTTGTGAGATATTTTTATTTTATCCCTAAGTCTAACTGCCTTGGGTGAGAGACACACAACTTGTGTCTCACCCAGCCACTGCCTCATTCCATACGTTCGCTCCTCTCACTAGTTCTCTACCACTCTTCAACACATGACATATCTCGACCAATAAGAAATTGACAGTTGGCAGTGCTTTGTCATCAAAACTTTCCACGTTAACCTACAGGTAATCTCTTGCAGTCCTGGCCTTTTCCCCAATTATGTTACAGTTTCATTTAGAATGTTTCAGCAGTTGTATGCAGCAGTCTTAATTGAGCCTCATTGGTGGTACTTAAGGAGGGAGCAAGGCCCCCACCAAAAGAGTTGTTCTGTATAAGTATTTAACAACCATTTCACACAAGCAGGATGTGACACTAAGTCAATTTCTTAAACAAAGTTTAATAGGTTTGAATTCAGAGCTTTCCTTCTCCTAGATTGGTTGCTTAACAAAGATTAAAGAGCCCAATCTGCCCTACTAATTACCCAAAGCTGGAGGATGAATTGTTGGATTTATACCTTTCCCAAGGGTATTAGCACTATGCAAAATGCAAACAACCTCGTCCAGTATTTGAACTTGTCTCATTGTGTCCATTTCTTATGATGATAACTCCAAAGAGTCATTCTGTATATAACACAAAACTGCATTCATAGTGATCCTTTTATTCCCTTCTCTTTTGGCAAACCATAAAATATACTGTCTCCCCTGTAGTGGGATATGCCCCAACACACACACAACAAAATAGATGTCCTGCATATGGCACTAAACCATCTGATGGTGAGACTCCCAAATCCAAGATGGAAATGTAAAGTTATGATTATAATTATTTACAAATGAATCAAATTGTGGCACTAAATAACCCATTAGCAGTTGATATGCAATTAAACAAATAAACCAAATCAAATATATCAATAATGACCTGTGGATTTACCATAGTATGATAATTTAATCATTATAATGTTTGATATGTTTACTTCAGAGCTATTGCTAAATAGTTCAATATGTAAAAAATATAATAATCTTGATTTAACTCTCTCTCACTTTTTTCTTTCTTTCCTTCTTTTCAAGTTTTCATTATGTTCAATTGAAACAAATTAGCATTATCGCTTCACCCCCTCTCCTTATCTTTCCCCTAGTATCTTTCTTTCTTTCTTTATGATAAAAACAGAAGGGTCCATTATTTAGCTGAGGTGACAACTCTCATAAGAAATAAGAAGTCAGCAAATAAGCATCACCAGATAATCAGGATTTAAATTTTAATATTTCATCTTGGACAATTTGGATGGTCTCATTTTTAAACAGAGGATGTTGCGAGATGATAACGGCTGTACAATTAAGGAACACGTATATTAGTATATAGATGAATGATTACAATCAAACATTTAGAAATAAATCAAATGTTGGCATTAAATAGCCTATAAGCAGTTGATATGCCATTAAATAGTTCAAACCTATTATGGGACAGATATTCTATATTTTATTTCTTCAGAGATTACTAAATTAAATTACTTTTAAAAGATGGCAAATTGTAATTTATTGACGAATGTTTGTACAAATAGATATTTAGATGGGCTGAACTTGTGTTATCTCTTTGTCTCTGTAGCCATCAGTATGCAAAAACTGTTTTTTTTTTTTTTTTTATCAGTCTATCTATTTAAATCTATTTCTATCTATGTTCCTGATTTTTTGTAGTCTTACAAAAGCTTCACAAGTAAAAATTGAATTAGATATGAAATTTTCAGTAATGTCCTGAGTAATGCGAACAAGAGAGAGTGGGAAAAAAAAAAAAACTTAAAATAAAACTAGAAATAACTATAAAGTCTAATAATAAAAAAGCACCCAAAATAGATACAATATTTTGGAAATGTAATCTACCTAAAAATGTCTGATATCTCTCTTTGAGGTTCCTTTCCTACCTCAAAGCAAAGTGTGAAGTCACCCAGAGACATCTCTCCAGATCTGATGCCTAATGTGGAAGCAGGATTACCAATAACCATTATGACATAAAAATATCCTGGAAAAATTCTTCTAATTTTTCTTGCATTCTTTTTGGGTTTTTTGTTTTTTTTGTTTTCTCCCTTTGTTCGCCGCCTCTATTCAGCCTCAGTTCTGCACCCTCATTTTTTCCCCACCCTCATTTTTTTCCCCACTTCTTTTATTCCCTATTTTCTTTTCCTCGTTTTTATGACTAATTTGCCCCGTTCTACCACAGGAGGTCAAGAAAACATAAATTTCTCTTAATGAGGATCTCTGAATCATGGCTGCTCCAAGATGTCTCTGGATGACCAACTTATCTTGTTTAATAGTTTTGCTCGGCTAGATATCAGATCTATTTTGCAGAGCCTTTGCGGTCACTGTCATGATAACTGGACAAGAGATAATGATAGCCAAGCAGCTGATCTGCTGATGAATACATTAGCAGACTGGCCTTTTATATTGTCCATACTACAGAGCATCAGAATGAGAGCCTGCAGATTTTGTGGTGTGTGACTCACTTCCGATATTGGCCAACGCTCTCCCTACACAATGAATAGGCCAGGCACCATCATTGGGGAGGCCATGTCAATTAGATGAGATTCGGCTAATATCACACCACCTCCACTTCTTTGTTTTCCTAGTCCGTTGCCAGTTTTACCTCCATCACCACCAACAAGTGCCCCTCGTCCTGATTGGATGCTGCTTTTGCTAACAATCTTTAGCACAGAAATTGTCCGCCTGTTTTAATTTCCTCTTAATCAAGCACAATACTCGGCTTTTCAGTGTGGACAGTAATTAGTGCAGCTTCAATTTTCCACTACTGACACCAACTAGTCATCGATATTTTTTTCTTTCCTTTTTTCTTTTTTTTTTCCTTTTCTTTTTTTCTCTCTTCAGATATTGAAAACCATTTCCTAATTAGCTCCAGTAAAATCACATTCCAACATACTGCCGTCATTCTGCTGATGATGCCTTGGCTATTCGGTTCACAAAACACAGCAATATTAGGCTTCGGGTGATGGACTGGAGCAACATTGCCTTGTGCTATGTCAGACCTTAAAGCCCAGTTGGGCGTAGATGGTCACCACCACTGCCATTGTTGGCACAGTTCTTTCGGTACTAAGGGATGCTGGGTAAAAATGCATATGAAAAGATCAATTCCACCTGGTTAACGAGGGTAAAATTATATCTCCCCATGAGCGTGCAGGTGTCCAGTGACTAATCATTGACATCACTGAGCCATCATTATAGAATAAAGTTATTGGTTTGACAAAAACAAATAGTTATAGGAGCATGGGGACAAAAGATATTATCAAAAAATGAGAGGAATTAGAAGAAATTAAAAGAATCTTTTTTTTAAATTTGGTAGAAACGATTTCAGATATGTTAAATCAGGTGAAAGTAAATGATAATTAATTTTTTGAATTTTATTCTAACTCGCTTAAATGACGCCATTGATTGCCATTAGGTTTGTTATGTGACTCCCTGTTTATAGGTATTTTTATAATTAATTTTAATTAATAAATAAAAATACTCTATAAAAAAAGTTGTCAGAGTAGCCAATTGTCAGTATCAGCGAGACAGGCTATACCCTTTTTGCTAGTGCTAGACTAGGTAGATTGTTTTTGCTGAGGTGGAGCGCCACACCTACCATCAGCTTCCCACTTTACTGCACAGATACAGCTGTGCTACTCATACACTGAGTTGGTAGGAAACAGTGTCAAACCAAGAACCTTGCGATTCCTAAGCGGGTGCTCTAAAGGCTGATCTACCAGCTGATCTAAACCGGTCTCTTAGTACTCTATAATTAGTATTTAATAATCATCATCTCTGATGAATATCAATTATAGCATGAACAGAGAGAGATTCCAAAATATTGTTATTTTGTTTGAAATTGGAATGAAATTGCTTTATTTTAATGCTATTACCCTAACAAAAATTATGATGTAAAACTTAAATGGTGATATGTTATGATACATACAAAACTGGGCAGTGAATTCTGAAATGATGATCTCAGTATTTTTTTTTCAAACTCATGGGTTTGAATCCTATTAATTTTTAGTTGACATAAAATTTAGTCTTCAAAATAAGGGACTAGATATTTAAGACCATTATGAAATTTATGTAATATTTCCTTTTTATTCTTTTCGTTTCCTCCTTAAAATAGTTCTATTTTGCCTTAGGCTATATATATATATATATATATATATATATATATAATATACACTCTCTTATTTAGGATCAGGTTCTGTTCTGACAGGCAGGTCATATCTCTGAAAAGGTCATAAGTCGGACACATGCTATTATTTTTATTATTATTCATTACTTACCTTTCACTTTTCAAATATAATTATTCATTTTCTATTTCTTTCAGAAGGGAATAAAAGACTAAGGGTGACAATGCATTACATTCTTATGACAAAAATAGCATACAAACAGTTTTAAATTTAGAAGGCCAGTTTTGACATGTACATATGTGTATTTACAATAATACATAAGATTATACACACATATAACCAAGAACAATATTTATGTCACTTAAATGGTAGTATGTGTATTTTTTCATGTATGAGTGTAATTTTTATACACAAAGGCAAATTTGGAAGCATAAACTTTACATATATATTTTATATCTATGTCAATTGGTCATATTTACAAATGGTTGGAAGTTGAGGAGAGTACATATATGTATAGCTAACACTTACCTGGTACTTACCTTTTAATATTGTATTGGGTCTATATTTATTGTATTGGGCCCTTTTATCTTTTACTGTTAGGACTAGCATTTTTTTAAGTGAACAGTAATAGTACATATTTTTAAGTGGGTGTGTTTGTCTGTATATATATATATATATATATATACTTATTAAGTTAAAAAATTGCTCTATCCTTTGTCTATAGAAATTCACAATCATTACATTTTCAAATCAACAAAAGATTTAAATAATAATATCAGACTGGTGTTAATATAGATATGAAAACAGGTTTCTACTATGTTATTTGGTACCCCATTATGACTCAAATGATTAGAAACAATTTATCTACCTTTGATTAAAAGTATTTAAAGATATTAAAAAAAAATACTTCAGTAATTTTCAAATGGCAGCAGTACTCAATAAATGGAACAATATGCGAGTGCATATGAAAATAAAATTTATGAACACTAAAAGGTGATACTAAATTCATATTATATTATTTATGATAATATATACATATGTACATAATTAGAAATTGAAAGTATTTTACTTCAAACTTTTGATTTAATCTATTGTCCTGTAATTGAAATCTGATTCTGTTTTATGTTCCATGGTTTCCATATACCACTTGTAATGTTTCTTAATGTAGTATTGCCTTATGATTAAGAAAATTTAAAATTATCAGTTCATATGTAGTTCTAATTTCTATGTTATACTGTGCATATATATATATATATATGAGAATAACAATGTGTTTTGATATGGCCTTAGCTGACAATTTTTGGGAGAATATGTGCTTAATTGAAGTCATACCTAATTTTAAAAATTAATTAATTGATAATTAATGAATTAGGCAGGCATACCAAAAAGTCATCTCTAGGCCGAAATGTACATACAGAGATGACTTTTTCTCGATTTGTTTAGCCTTACATTTGAACAGATATGCCCGCCTAATTCATTAATTATCAATTAATTAATTTTCAAAATTAGGTATGATTTCAGTTAAGTACATATTCTCCCAATATATATATATATATATATATATATATATACTTCTATTTAGGAAGATGTAGAAGATTCTAATGGATATTTCATAGTTAAATATTTGAATGATTAAAAAAGGTAATTTACTGCAAATACAAACCACATTAAACTATCATGTAATTACAAATTGTACATAAATTTCATTATTTTCTGAGGTAGAACATTTTAAGTTTACTATTCTAATAAAAAATCTCAAGATAGTGTGTTTTTCTGACAGCATATATACATACATACACACACACACACACACACTGAAACATTATGTGAGTTTAAGACATCTATAGATAAATACATATAGCTGACTACATACACACACACACACACACAACACACACACACATATATATATATATATATACATACACACACAAACATAATGAGAATTCTAGAAATCTATAGGAAAGTACATACAGTTAACTACATATATATATATATATATATATATATACAATTATAATGAGAACTGTAGAAATCTATAGATAATTACATCTAGGTTCATATATATATATATATATATATATATATATATATATATATACCCACATATATCCTATAGCCTAAAGATAAATAGCATTTATTTTTCACAACAAACACAGTGAAACAAAGAAAGTCACACATATTATGATATATATATGTGTGTGTGTCTCTGTGTGTATATGTATATATGTATATATATATATATATATATATATATATATATATTGCTCTGCTCTTTTGATTGCCCAGTTGTATTTATGATCTTATAAAACCTATCTCTTGTATTTATAGATATTTATAAATGTATGTGTATAGAAATAATTATATGTATGCATGTGAATACAATATGAAGAAAATCATGAAATAGGAAAATAAGATTAGATCTTTTGTTGGGGAGAAAGAAAAAAAATCACTCCCCCCACACACATACACTCACAAAATCACGAAGCATTGAGAGAAGTAGGGATAAACATTTTTTCTTGCAGAATATTTGACAGGCAGTTCACCATTCCACACAGTATACCAAAATATTAACATCTTATTTCAAGGAGAATTTCCGCAGAGATTTTTCTCTAAGATTTAAGGAACCATCATGCATACCAATTTTTTAAAAAAGATTATTTTTCTAAGAATGCATAATTACATATTTTAAAGAAAAACTGTCCTTGAATGATGATTTTAAAATATGATGCTAGGAAAAGAAATAACATACACTCACACACACACACACATATGTATATAATTGCATTTTTATTTCATAGTTATTTTTTTGTCTTTAATATTTGGTGAAATCTGATGCATTTCTTTTGAAATGCATGAAAAATAAAGTTATTTTTTTTAAGAATAGGGTCCAGTTATTAAACTGAATATCTTAATTCTCTTCATTCCTTTTTATAAGCAAATTAGACACGTATTTTCAAGTTTAAAATGCATAAAACAACTAGTTGTTAAACGTTAGATTTTTATATCGAAAACTTGCATTATTTCGAGAATCCCAAAAAATATTCTGCTTATAAAAACTTAGGAAATTTATAAAATAAAAATGACATTTTTATCATGCAAAGAATCTTTAAGCTTTAAATTTCTTATTCTAAATATTTCTTTATTTTTAATGCCTTATCTTTGCTCATAGATCATTATAAAATGATATTTTGAAGATTTTCTTACACATAAATTGCAATTTTAAAATCAACTTTTTTTGGGGGGAATATCATATTCATCATTTTTGTATCGTATTTTCTTTTTTCTCAGTCATAATATTAGCAAATGTCAAATCAAACTGCACAAAGCTGATTGTTATTTTTAATGAAAGTAAAATACATATAATAAAAACTGAAGTCATGACATGTTATTCCTGAAAATAAACTTGGTGAATTTTCAAAAACTTTGATAATTTTTCTAATAAAGAAAAAAAATGAAAAGCCTTAGTTCTAAATACAAACTTTGAATAATAATAAGCTATTAGAATTAAAGATAAGAAATTATTTTTGCTCTTTAAAAACATTAAAAAAAACTGTGTTTAAAAGTAAAATTTAAAAATTTATAATTATTCTTTTGTACTATTCAAAGGCCAGAAGTAAAATTTTTGTTTAATATAGAAATATATATATAATATGCATACTTATCTTATATATGCTAAGGTAAACATAGTCTATGGGTCAAATAAATCTGTTAAAAAATTATTGATATTAGATAAGAAGCATATAACTGTGAATACAAAGGAATATTATTAAACAGGAATAGTTACTTAGAATTATGTAATTGTGTTTAATTTTTTTGTATCAGTGAGGAAACATATATTTAAAACATTTTTTGTGATAGTTTAATAATTCAGTTTTTAATCTATATTTGCATAAATGATATGGAATTATGTGAAATTTGTAACAAGAATTTATGCTTGATACCATATAATTGTGAATACAATTACTTGAAATCATGTATTTGTGTTTATTTTTTTATATCAGCAAGGAAACATATTTTAAAAACAATTTTTGTGATAGTTTAATCATTCAATTTTTAATCTATATTTACATAAATGATATAGAATTATCTGAAACTTGTAACAAGCAGTTATGCTTTTTTCTTTTTTTTCTATAGATAGAGAAAGGGAAAGAAGGAGAAAGAAAAAAAAAACTACCTCTTTTGCTCATCTTGAAATTTAAATTCTGACCATATTGATTTTTCAGAATTTCTGCTGTCGTTTCAAAGAGCCACTTTTGAAAAGGCCTTAAAATTTCAAAACTAAAGGATTTAAAAAAAATCTTTGGCTTCGTCAATTATCTATCTACATTCTCAAAAGTGACATGTTTAAAATTTAGATATAATTCTTTAATAAATTATCATTCTTTTTTTAAATCAGATAGTTAATAAGATTTTTTATCTTAAATTTTATTAAACTGATTCCATGTTTCAACTGAAACTTTTATTTGGCTCTATTTTTAATATTTTGTCAAAATAGGAACAATGTCTTTTGTGAACAAATAACAAAATTAAATATTTTCCCTTCAGGAAATCTATCCCATCTACTACTATTTGTGCTAAGTCGGATATAGAAAAATATGCACCTAACCTGCATTAGGATCAATACATGAAAATAATATGGTTCTTTAAATATAACCATTATCTTTTATAAATGTAGATTTTTTTTTATATAAGTAAAAATAATGTATAATTGTAAAATCTTCTGCAACTTTAAAGACATTTTTTAAACATTTAAATCAAAAGGTAATTCAATGTAGAGACCATTGTCGTACTCATTTTTATTACATTTATTCAAAGATGCTTAAAAACGTGTACTACTGTAATATTTGCAGGATAAATCATTAGAAATCCACAAACATAGGATTTTTCCATGTATATCTTTTTTTTTTTTTTTAAATTTTTTGTTTGTTTTTTTGAATTTCTATAAATAATCAGTGTGGGTGATCTGTTGTGAGGTAGTAAAGCAGAAAAATACATATTAACAACTGCATAGAATATTGTGAATAAATCACAAGTCACTGCCACCGTAGCAGAAAGTGAAAGGAAAGACTGGGGGGAGAAAAAAAGGCAAAAAAACATGGCAACCTGGAGCCCACTGACTTTGGCCAAGAAAATCAATACATGTCCCCCATATCAAAATATTCAGGACAAAACTGAGCCGGTTTGAAGCAAGTCAGGATTTTAGACAATAGCACAAACAAAATATTTTTCTTATTAAGATTTTTTTCATTATTAGTTACATTTTATTTATATATATATATATATATATATATATTGATTTTAAAATCTTAAAATACTCTTTTTGGTTTGTATATATATATATATATATATTATATATATATATATACATATCAAATCTGTGTGTATATATACATATATATATATATAGAGAGAGAGAGAGAGAGAGAGAGATCAATTTTAAAATCTTAAAATGCTCTTGTTTAAGTCCATTATATATATATATATATATATATATATATATATATATATATATATATATATATATATATAGAGAGAGAGAGAGAGAGGAGAGAGACAATGTTTTTGGTTTTTTAAGTTAAACAATTTAAAGCAACTTAATTTCAAAGATACCATTTAAGGACCTGAGTATCAAACAATTAAAACAATAAAATGAATCTTGCAAATGTTAGTATTATTCATAATTTGGTACATATACACATACATATTCACACAAAATATCTTACATACTCCTAGCTATTACAGTCTACATGTGTTTGTGTGCATATATATATATATATATATACTTACATATACACAGTGTAAAGCAAGTTAGATATCCTTTCAGATTTCAATTAATTTAAAACATGTTTAATTTCATATACTCTTCACATATTTAATTTTATATTGAATGTATATTTTATCAGTATTACATAATGATATGCCCAGAGATCACTTCTATAGAATATACTTGCTATCAAATGCATATAGATGCCGACAGACATTTCAGCTGTATGATATATTGCCTTGCAGTTATTTATAAGCTAGCATAGCTACTATGAGATATTTTGTTCCTGTGTTACATACATTCTCATGTTACAACTGTACTACATGAAACCTCACTCTTGTCTAAACATCATCAACATCACTATTATGAGATGTTCATTGTTAATATACTTTTCTAGCAGCATCAATGTATTTTTCAATGTTGCTTATTATTATTTTTTGGTATTTAATGAAAAAGAGAATTTGATTTAAATATCTATTTGTATGTATGTACAGAAAAAGAGATGATATGCATTATTCAGTGGATTTTTTTTTTTGTCATCAGAAAAATATTCATTATTTAAATAAAGTAGTCTATTTTTCCAACTATATATTTTGCATAAAATTGATTAATCCTTTTATGAAAAGGAAGAATAAAATAGTCATTGGCAGGTATAAAATTTCCTGTTTGTTTTTGCTGTTTTGTTGGGTTTTTTTTTTTTGTGGGGTTAGGGTCCCAGTTGAACTTAAGTACATAATTTGTTATCTTTATAAATTTTATTTTGAATATTTCAATTGAATGAATCAATTTAATCATCTAGTTAAAAAAATGATGTTAAGATAATTTAAGTAGTAGATTCTAATTATCAAATGACAACACTGATTTGGAAATAAGATATTTAAAACAAGGTAAAAGGTAATACAATAATTAAATATTAAATTCAAAACATACTTCAGGTTAAATGTTATATTTGCTACTATAATAAACATTTTTCTTTTATATAAACCAAAAATTAACGTAAGATTTGTATAAAAATTTGTATAAACCAAAAATTAACATTAGATATATGATTATTTTCATTACTTATTCAATGAATTTTAATTAATTTATTGGTAAATATTTCATAAAAAGAGTAACTTTTTATATTCATTTAAACATTGATTTCATAAAAAATATAAAGACTTAATTAAGAATTTTAAAATGTGTAAACTATTTTATGATGAATTTAATTTTTTTGATATGAATTAATTCTTAAAATTTTGTATAAACTGTATTTTTAATAAAATGTCAGTGTTAATGAATTGCTAGATTATTTTTAAGTACTTGAATTATTAAAAAAAATATTGTCAAGTCATAATTTCTTGATTAAAATAAATTGATATTCTAATAAATATTTTAATTAGTCACTAAAAACATTCGGTTTGTAAATCTTTAAACAACCTGTAAAAAATCTGTTATATTAGTCAGTATAGATACATTTTATCTGAAATTTCTCTTTAACTGTACAGTCTTTGTTTCCTGTGTGCATATAGATACATATACATCATTATAATAAATTTGTGTATTTGTATACATTTATCCACTGTATATTATGCTAATAAGATGCTGCTCCTCTTATCAGTTAAAAAAAACACACACACACATATACACATACACAATAGATATGTATTATAAACCATAAATCCTTTCTTTTTTTTTTCAATATTTAGAAAGAAAGGCATTAACAGAGGTTTGTATTTAAAACTGGTCTTGCATTCTGGCTTAAACCATTTAATCAGGCAGAACAATTTTAAACAGCAAATCAGTTGTGAATTGCCAAAATGCAGAGTGGGGAAGCACCCAGCTAGAGAAGCTGTATGCTAAGAAGCCATTTTCTTTTTTTTCTCCCCCTTTCTTTCTCTCTTTTTTTTTTCTTTTTTTTTCCTGACCTCTAATGGAATTGTAGAGGACAATAGATTAAGAAATATTTGATTGGAGGAAAGTGCAAATATCTCTTCCTGTCTTGACACTAACACTAAAGGGCACATAGTCAGGGATTAGACCATGTCTCCTAGGAAATGGTGGGGATGGGATGAAGAAAGAATTTAACCAGCAAATACGAATAAAGAAAGTAAAATGGTGTTAATGCAGTCATTTTATATATATATATATATATATATTACTAATGGAGAAATTGAAAGGTTTCTGCAAATTTAATATTTTTTCTTATAATGCTTGCTTCAAAATATGAAGAAGGAATAAAAAAAACATAAAAAAAACCCTTCAAATCATAATTGTAAAGACCAAAAAAAAGAAAAAACTGGCATTAAATAAAAATAGCATTCAACCTAAGAACCGGTATAGAACTACATATATTTAACAACTAATAAATATGCAGATGCAAACTACATATTATTGAAAACAATTTACATGCGCTGTAACGGTTTGCTGTGTCATAAACACATGGAAATACAGATTTAAAGTCTTAATGTAACAAACACCATAAAAAAGTCTAATACATCAAAGTTTCTCAAAATTTAAAAGCAATAACATCTAAACTTTGCCCTTGAAAATGCACAATGATACTTGAATTTGCTCAGGGAGAAAATTTTGGACAGTTTCTATACAGGCTTGAACCTTACATTGTTTGAAGACAGGTGATGATGGTTCTTTAATGCAATTTCTTTACAAAAAATTAACACAATATATCTCAAACTAAACTAGAATATATATATATATATACACTCCAGTAGTATAATCCTCAGAGGAACTTTTAGTGTTCATAATTATAATATTTTTTAGGTTTTATACCTGTTCTGGTCTCCTAGCTATTAGTTAAATAGTACCACCACCATTCTTCTACAAAGGTGGCTTTGGTATTAAATAACCTCCAAAGGTTGATATGCCATTAAATAAAGAAACCACACTGAACCTGCTCTGCTACAATAGCATCAAGCACTTTTTTGTGCAATTTTTCTTATTTACAGTTGTTTCTCTCTCTCTCTCTCTCTCTCTCTCTCTCTCTCTCTCTCTCTATATATATATATATATATATATATATATATATATATATATATATAAAGAATATTGTGTACTATATTTATAAGTAAATATTGTTGACAGATCATGTTAATTCAAGGTTAATATGGACATGAAGTCGGTAGCGCTTGGTTACTAACAGTTTCTTGCCTATGTGATGCACTTGATTTGAAATTGCATAGGTGGGAAACTGTCAGTAATCAAGTGCCACAGACTTCATGTCCACACTACCCTAACTTATATTTATGTACTAATTTTGACCATGGGCTGGTCATCATCAGAAGTTAAGTTCTTTTTGATAGTATCTCATTATACATTCTGTGCATAATGGAATCATATTATGCAAAGTATATTAAAGACATTAAAAAATCTCATACTATATTTATGGTGTCTATCTGTATATCCATTGATGTAACTAAAAATTATGCCTTATACCAAGATCAAACAAAACTTTAATAGGGTAGAATTTTACATCTAATCCAGTTTTAGTATTTATATTTACCCCCATATTCATTTGAGGTCACTAGGTACCAAATAACCAGTTGTGGTATGAGAAAATAGGTAAAAAATGAATAGAATAAGGGGAATAACTCAGATAAATTTGCAAATATGAATTTCCATATCGAGCATTCTGTTAATTAGGACTGCTGGCATTAATGATGATGCTATTGATATTGTGTCTCAGTCCTTTTAAAAAGTAGCAGTATTGTGTTATTGGTAGATGGAGGTTAACATGGACTAATTTCTGTTGTAACATTTTCACAATAATTGAATTCAATGGGGTGGCTTAATGCTGGTAACAGCCAGACAGCAAGGTAGTCTATCCCTTTGCATCTGAGGTGGAGTGCCACACCTACCATCAGCCCCTCACTTTACTGCACAGATCCCTGTACTGAATTGGCAAGGGCTGGTATCAAACCTTGTGATTCCTAGGCAAGTGTGCTCTACTGACTGAGCTAAACTAAAAAGTGTATACTTAAATTTAGCAAGATACTATATAACACAGGCAAGGCTGAGAATATACAGCCAGTAAATAAATGAAATAGAATAAAAAATGTAAATGCATATTTAACAAATGGGCTTGCTATGTAAATAAATATTTTTTAAGTATATATATATTATATATATATATATATATATATATATCCTCCAAAAGTATGCTCTTAACAATTTTTATGAAAACTTTTTTTATTTTCAAACTAAAGATACTGTGATTTTGCTATTTTAAAAAAATGTTATACAATTAAAACAGATATCATTAGGTATTATTTATTACTAAAATCTATTGCATTGCAAAAAAGAATATGCAGCAGTTGAAAAAATACCCCTTCTATATATTTATGAAATTTTATTTATGGCCACAAAGTCTTGTTGCAATTGTAAAAAAAAAAGCAAAAATAAACAATAAAACCCGGATGCAATTCAAAATTCACCAACTGATTACATCCCCTGTAGTGGGGGTAAGATTCCACCCCCATCCCCACAGTGTCCTGGATATGACACTAAACTACATCTGGTGAGGCTCCAATCTTAAAGCTTTGGAGTGTGTGTTTTCATTTCTGCCAGGTCTCCCCCACACATTTTATCCTAGAATGGTCGTGCCTTGCAGGGTCCTGTCTATGGGTCAAATAAATCTGTTTGAAAATTATTGGTATTAGATAGAAATGGTTGATACCATATAACTGTGAATACAAAGGATTATTATTAAAAAGAAATAGTTACTTGAAATCATATAATTGTGTTTAATCTTTTTTGTATCAGCTAGAAATATTGAAACAATATAATGGTGTGCATTATTATTTCTATTAAGAATAGTTACTTGAAGTTATATTTGTTTTCAAACGATTATAATTAATTACTTGGAACCATATAATTGCTTACAAGAATAAGTAGTGATTTGGCATTAAAGAACCCAGTAGGATTGATATGTTGTAAAACAAAAACTTTCTTTATAAAATTGATAAAGGATAAGTTTTATTTTGATAAAAGTTTAAAAAAATAAGCTTAAATTTTCTTTTGACAATATTTAGATGAATTGATCAATATTTTGCCAACCTAATTTTAATTGTTTGTATTTGTAGTATTTTTTTTTTTACTTAGTGCTAATACCCTTGGGAAAGGTATGACTCCAACTATTCTCCCTCCAGCTATAGGTAAAATAGCAGGGCAGACGGGTCTCTTTAACCTGTAGAATAAACATCATACGCACTGTAGATACCATCGAACTGGCAGACAAGGTAACAAGATAAGATACGTATTGGGTTACGGCTTCCTTGTTGCCTTATCTGTTAATTCTTTAAATTCTGGCATGGTAACCGGTCTAGAAAAAGGAAAACACTGAATTCAAATTTATTAAACTCTGCTTAAAAACCTTCCTTATGCAGAGAGGTTTATAAATACATATAGGGTAGACTGAGCTCTATTGTGTAGCACCTTGCTCTGCCATTGGTGACATGAATAGAAGAGATCAGCCAGTATTCCATAAAAGCTGGCCCATACCAGTGCTAAGACATAGGCACAGATCTAGTAATACAAGACTGACATACATAAAGCCTTTTAATTCAAATGGAAAATCAAAGGGCATTTTTAGTTTTGTTATTTGAATTTCTATAATGAGGAATTATCATTATCTCTACCCAAGGTTCTCAGATGAGTGTCTGAGAAAAAAACATATACATTAAAAGTGTTTGATATTAAATATGAAAAGTGTCAATTTTTTATTTACATTATAAGACACACATAAAGCCTTTTAATAATAATGTAATAATAAATAATGTAAAAAATTTAAAATAATGTATAATAATGTGAAAATGTATAATAATGTGAAATAATTTAAGACAATTCAAATAATTGAAATAATGAAATGATAAATAAAATCATGTAATTATGTAAAATAATGTAAACTTTAATAATAAAC